>CM045747.1:27365581-27383081 GCA_024760905.1 Plotosus lineatus | reverse complement strand
TTTCCTGTAGAGGGCAGAAATGTAACATTTTTTGTTCTTTTCGTTTTTCTAAATGTTCTGTCCATCAGTACTCTTTTACAAATATTACAATGTCGAACCAACTAGGACTTGAGAAAGTAGCCACAGAAATAATCCAGTTAATTTTAATATTTTATTAAGGTAAACTGGAATTCTGGCCTGGTGGTAAAGGGATCACTGATCCTAAGGTTGGGGGTTCAAGCCCCACTTTCAACAGGTTGTCATAGTTCCCCCCAGTGCAGTGAACTGGATTATCAAAGGCCAGCCATGTCTCTCACTATCTATGGTGTGCGACATGTAAAAGAACCATTGCTGACTTTTGACAAGAGTAGCTGCATAGCCGTCAGCGTGTTTCTGCCGTGATGGTCTGGTGAGTTGTCTAGGGTGTCCTCTACCCTTGCCCAGAGTTGTCTGAGATGGGTGCCAGCCTCCCTGCGACGCTAATTAGGATTAAGTGGTTCAGGAAATGAATGAATGAATGAATGAATGAAAGCTGGTACTGTACTCCATGAACAACAATCATGTAACAATTGAGCTCAAAGAAACAGTATTCACACCTTTTTAAATAAGCAGTGAAAACTATTTCCATTCAAAATATTCACATAGACTGAAACATAGTGGTGCACTTTGAAAAATTAACAAACACTAAAACAAACAAATAAACAAAAACACTGATATCATATTCAGGTGAACATTAGTTCACATTAGTAGGTGAACATTATATTAATATTATATAATATAGCATTTGTTAATAATAGTCCTAGACACTAGTGGGAAAGCGTGGAGATTTTTATTAATACTGTTAATATTCTATTAATACTTCACACTTCTACTCTCTCAGATATAATATTAACACATTCATTCATTTTCTGAACTGCTTAATCCTTATTAGGATCAAAGGGAGGCTGGTGTCCATCTCAGCCAACTCTGGGCAAGGGCAGAGCACACCCTGGGCCAGGCCATTGCAGGGCATAAACACGCTAATTGCTTTGCAGCTACTCTTATCAAAAGTAAGCAATGGTTTTTTTACATGAACCTCACACCATACACAGAGACACGGACGGCCTTTGATAACCCAGTTAGCTGCACTCTGTGGGTGGGTGGGAGGGTGGGGGGAAGGGGGGGTAGGGTGCAATGAGAACCTGTTGAGAGTGGGGCTTGAACCCCCAACTTTAGGATCAGTGATCCAGCACCTTTATCAGGAGGCCACCACTGCCCCGGGATATTAATACTTTCTGAACTTTATTTGTTTAAAGTTAAAATTTGTTGAGTGCACAAAGAATTTCAGTTTTGAAGAATTTTTGATTCTATACAAGCTATGTATATGTGCACTTTTGTTAAAACTAATATTCACTGATCATAGTTTGGAGAGCAGGTGCTCATCAACTGAGATTCTGCATTAGTGCAGTAATTATTAATCATACAGTGATTACAGTGTTCGTAATTGCGGAAAGAAATATTTCAATATGCATGATTAGCATTTTTAAAGTTAATACATGTAAATCTAAAAGTATACCTCATCCAGAGAAAGCATATCATAATACACTATTTAGCATTAAGATATTTAACTGATAATGTCAGAGGTATTTAAACCCCCCCCCCCCCCCCTTGTATGTGTGTGTGTGTGTGTGTGTGTGTGTGTGTGTGTGTGTGTGTGCGCGCCCGCGGGCTTGTTTTTGCTGAGGTACACATTCTCTTTCTGGGATGCCAATGATCCTAATCCTTCTGCTTTCAGGTCTTTTTGAGTCCTGTACTCTGTCCTGGTGTTCTGATACCAACTGGAGTTCTCATCTTGGAAGCCCCTCCTTCCTGCTGTTGAAGATCTATATGGACTATGCACTCACAGACTGTGAAGATAACTTTTCACTGCTGGAGATATAAACTCTTTATCTATAATTATTTAGGACTTGCAGTAGTGATATAACAGTTGTAACATAATACATTTTGCACTGTACTAGAATTTCTCGTACATGGTTTGTATCTTTATGGTTTCACTCAAATGAGAATGGGTTTCCCTTTTGGGCCTGGTTCCTCTCAAGGTTCCTCGCATCAACTGAGGTAGTTTTTCATTGCCACTGTTGCCATGGGCGATGCGCATAAGGGATGTGTAAGGTTTGTAGAAAACTTTTAAATTATTTTATACTTCGTACACACCTACTTTTACTGTGTGAAGGTGCTTTGCGACAATGTTGGATGTAAAAAGTGCTATACAAAAAAAAAAAAAAACTGAGCTGAATTGAATTGAACTGAACTGACTGTAAGACGGAAAAATAGACATCAGAGATAGCAAAACCCTGCAGTCACCCAACTGCTCTTGAGAAATTGCCAGATTAAGTTTTAGAAGGTCAGGATCTTTATGACAACATAAAAGGGCTTAACAGAGAATCAAGCCTGGGTACACCTACACTCCATGGGAAATGCATGGAAATTTCTAAAAGAATCTACCTGGTAGTTCTTGAGAAATAACTCGACTAAATTTTACAAGGCCAAGTTAACAAAATTGAAGGTAAAATAGAAACTATAACAAGCCTGTACATATCTCCACAGCAGAGGAAACCTGCATGCAGACCTTTAGGATGGGTCGCCAACATCCATTTCGTCATTAAATTTTTTGACCTGCCTAATCCTAATTACGGTCACAAAGTGGTGCCCATACTTTGAATCAGTAAGCCAGCACCCTCTCACTGGGCCACCACTGCGCCTTTGCCCAAAATTTTACAAAATTGTCCAAGCAAGTTTGTGACCACTTTATTGTAAACATTGTGTGACCAGTAGCATATCATAACAATGCATAACACAATGTAAAAAGTCAAACAGAAACACTGACAAACATATACAAACCTACATAACAGGAAACCTGCTTGTTAAAGTAACAGCCCAGCAGTTTGTGAGAAAAAAAAAAAAAAAAAAAAAAAAGATATGGTCATGCATAAAAGTTTAGGACGAGCCACTCAGCAGTTCTTGGGAAATAGCATGAATAAAATTTAAATGTGGACTCAGACACAGACACAGGCCATGACAATATCCTGACAACCTGATGGCTGATGGGTAAAAATCGTAAAACATAACCAAACAAAATGAAATCTAAAAAATTACATCGTGAAGTCAATAACTACATAAGGATAATGTTATTTGACCAAACTGAACAAGCGTGTATGGAGTGATACCCAGCTAACGGAGAACACCAAGCTACGTGTCTACCAGGCCTGTGTACTCAGCACACTCCTTTATGGCAGTGAGGCCTGGTCCACGTACGCTGGTCTGGAAAAGCGGCTCAACAGCTTCCACCTTCGCTGTCTCAGGCGTCTGCTCAATATAAAATGGCAAGACAGAGTAACCAACACCGAGGTACTACAGCGTGCTGGCATGCCAAGTCTGCTCACACTGCTGAGCCAGAGATGACTTAGGTGGTTGAGTCACGTACGGCGAATGGACGAGGGGCGCATCCCTAAAGACATGGTGTATGGAGAGCTGAGTGAGGGCTCCCGCCGCACAGGAAGACCACAGCTTCGGTACAAGGACGTGTGCAAGCGGGACATGAAATTATCTGGCATCGACATAAACACCTCGGAAGGCACTGCTGAAACATGCCAGCTCTGGAAAACCACTGTCAACGAGGGTATCAAAAAAGCGGAAACTAACAGAATAAACAAGCTAGCTGAGAAAAGAGCAAAGAGGAAAGAAAGGGCAGCCCCCATGGCTCCTCAAAGCCCTTTTGTATGCAATAATTGTTTAAGAAACTGTCACTCTAGGGTGGGCCTTTACAGTCACTACCGCAAATGCCTACCATAGCGCTACACCATCGTCTCTCGAGACGTACGGCTGCCGCCGCCGCCGCCGACAATGTTATAAGCTATGGATAATGCTATAGCAGACGCACACATGCTTTGCAGCAACCCCTACCCCAAACTTAGTCACCTTTAACACTCCATGATCAGACAAAGACCTGTTTACACTTCAGCTGATCACCTTGTGCATCCTATTTAAAGATGCTTTTACATTACTGCCTGCAAGTCCTGATGCTTTATGGCAGGGGTCAGGAACCTTTTTGACTAAGAGAGCCAAAAATAAATAAATAAATAAAATCTAATCCTCTGAAAGCCAAATATATTTTTTAATACTGAGACCAAAAATTTTAGAGTCTAATACAAGTCTGAATTTATTTTAAACAAGATTTTTATCATGAAGTTATTTACTAGTATTAATAAGAAAAGTACTTCTTACTATTACTGCGACTTCTGGTGCTGCATGGTTTTGCTGATAGCGTTGTCGTCTGGTTGATACGTGTGCAAACATGGCCAATACGACAGGATTCACATGCTGCAGTGTTTATGTGACAGGAAGCACGTCCCAAGTTTTGGCAATCAGCTGATCTGCGGGTTGAAGATTTTTCTTTCTGTCCATGTGTGTTTTGCTTGCCAGCTCTGCTTGGCTTCTTGCACATGAGCTGATCAAAATGAGGGAAATTTACCTCTTTATCCATAAACAACTCACGCAGGCTGTTGCATATAATCCAATAAAATTAGAGTTTCAAGGTATCGGCCCCACCCACACACTGGAGTACAGAAAGGATTGGCTCTCCGCTGCGCGCCACAACGACAAGTGGCATTGAAAAAATATTTAAAAGGACAGCGAAATTATGCATTAGTTATTCTGTTAAGAAAGGCCACCTGGTTTATCTGAGAGCCAGATGCAGTCATCAAAAGAGCCACGTCTGGCTCACGAGCCATAGGTTCCCTACCCCTGATTTATGGTATTTGTGAACTTGTTTTGTATATCAATTCTGACTCTTTTCTTGCCTCTGATATGGTTGCCTATATTTGATTTGTGCCTGTTTATATTGACACTGGCTATGGATTTGTCCATGTTTAACATGAATGCTTGTAATACAGAACTGTGCGTGTGTACCTCAACTCTGTTTGTGGATTCGATAAACCTTGTATCTATCTGTTTTGCACTGAGTTCAAATTATGGCTGACTGGTTTTTCTTTTGCAAAGCATTGAATTGTTTTCTGATTTTTCTGATTTAAACCGCTTTATCTGTAAATGCATCCCATCACTCATCAGTTTGTTCTGTTTGGGAGAGAATATTTCAATCATTATTTAGGTCGCAAGTATTAATTTATTCCTGCTGGTACTCACACACTAAGGCAATACCATTGGCAAGCAATAGCAATGACTCAACACCACTAGAGATGAATCTGCATTGACTAGTTTAAAAGCAATATTGTGCACTGTCATTGGTTCTTACTTCAGCGTTCACTGTGCTTACTTCAGTGCTTTTGTTTCTCATGGGGACATCTCTACCCAAGCCAAGATTGGCATCTGCTAGAAGTACTCATGAAAAAAGCTCTACAATGGGCAACAGCAATCTGGGAGCCAGAAGGCAGCATGCACATCACAAATGGGACCTTCATTACCTGCTTTCGTGGACTATTCAATCATTCAGCTAAGGGGAAAAGAACAAATAAGAGTCTGCTAGAGGTTTTTTAATAGAAAACAGCAGTGGAAAACTATTGGACTATGCACTTAAATTCCATATGCTCATTAGAGACAGTGGATGAAAAGAGCTGGCGATAAAAGCCCATTTCATCAGGGACTTAATATGAAACATCCTGACGGAGCTGGCATGATGCGACAGTCCAAGCTCAACAACCTCAGCTTGTGGCTTGGCCTTGTTAAACAGTATGACACACACACACACAGAGAGAGAGAGAGAGAGAGAGAGAGAGAGACATGTCAGTGTGATCACCTTTATTTATACTATGGGCTTCTGGATCACCTCTTTGACCGGTAACCCAGTATAACCAAAGCCAGTATACACAGTCAAAAGGGTAGAAGAAATCCAATGGCCTTTCCCCTTTACTTGGTGAGTCTTTTCTGGGCCATTTAAGAAAAATCTCTGACCACACCAGTCATTGTACAATTTTCAGGAAATGCAAGTCCTTTCCAGCCCCAGTTGACAATGGAGCAACTGCCAGCTTCATGGGTTGTGTCACCAGTATACATCTCCAGGTCACACTCCAAAGAATCTCACAACCATTGAAAATTCACAGTGGTCCTATCAGAGATGGAACAGTAACAGAGCCTACTCCATGTCTCACTTTGTAAAGCAGTGCACTAAACTGCAAAGAAATGTAGCCACCACCTCATTTATTCATCCGATCATCCTGGGCATACCCTGGAGGGCCAGCACAGCTCTGCCATCTCTTAGTCCAATGTCAGCCTTTCTAAATTGTCACCATAATGAACACTGTGTTAAATGCCCTCACTTGCAGTTTTCGTCTGTGTTCACTGAAAGTCCTGAACCAGAAAGAAAAGTTTATCCCCCATCCAAATAACATTACCTGTTTACGGTATTATTTTAAGAAAGCCAGTGGCATGACTTCACACTGCTCCTATAACTGTGCCATATACCTGCTAATAGGAGCAACATCTCCACAAGAACAGATCTGCTGAGGTGTTTGAGTAGACAGCTGTCGCATGGGGGTGGCCAGAATAGGAGTGAGTGGTGCGGCTGTTGCCATTTCCATGCAGCGAGTCTCAGCTAGAGTGGCCATGCAGCTTCAGACCACATTCTGACATGGAGGAAATGTTCAACAAGAAAGTGCTGGAGCAACCTACTGCAAAGATGCCAGAAGGAAGAGTGGAGTGCAGAGCCATCAGCTGAGAATGATGGAACAGATACTTAAGCATGCAGTGGATCATCTGGTAGCATTTCCAGCATCAAACAGGCATCCCACCTCGTATTTCTTATCCCCATCCTTTGCCTAGGCATTGTTACCCTTCCCTGGTCTTGGTATCATGGACACAGAGGTCAAATCCCATAATACCCACTCCCCTAATTCTAAGTTTGCAATGACTTACTGTCTCTCCCCAAAGGAACATCCATAAATGCCCAGCAGGACAAAGGGAAAGCTCTTCAAATATGATGCTGGAATTGTCATTGGTGGGTCTGGAAAGCTGGGCTTTTCCTAGATCAGTGTTGCCTTTCAACCGAGGCCACAGTGCTCAGGATTCTGGACACACCCATGTTTCCATGATTGGGCAGGTATATCCAGTACAGTGGTTATGCATGCTCAAGAGAGTACACATCACAGATTGGTGGATACACATGGTAATCTATGCTTAATTCATTAAAACCTGATTCAATGTGGTCTGCCGAAGGTAGATATTTTGGCGAAGAGGAGGTATGTTTACAGGACAGGTTTTCCCAACTATCGAGTGGTACCTGTTGTGATCATATTCTTTGCAACAAGCATGGCATAGACTCAGCAGGTAGTTCTTGCTTGTTCTACGGACTACTTTTGGGCAAATAATGGCCAAGGTTGCATTATTAAAGTGCAGTTTAGTGGATGGATCCTGTATTGATAAAATGCCAAGAGCTTTCTGTGCAGCATTGGATGGGTAGGTGGTTCAAGAATCATGTAAGTCAACTCCATGTTAGGGGACACTGTAGGGCTCTACTACTCCCCTCTCTGTAGAAATTTCCATAGAGGAGTCTGTGCAGGAGAAAATATGAGCTGAAACCTTCTGACCGAGAGTAAATGATGGCCAAAATCTCCAGTGTAACATTGTGCTCAGTATCCCGTATTTTTGTATTATTAAGAATAAGCCATACTGAGTGATGCAGGACACTGACACATAAGGGCAGATGACAATAGTTATTCCCAAGGAGCTGCAGGAAGATGCTTTTGCAGCTCATCAAAATCCAGCTGAGGGCACTATACCATGTCACGGCTTGATTCTATTGACTGGGCATCTGTGGAGATGTTTGTCAGTGTGGGGAATTTTACAAATTCCGATTAATTAATCCACCCGCCAATCCAAAAGTGCCTAGGTGCCCAGTACAATGAATAGTGAGCCCGTTCAAAATAATTGTGATGGATTCCAGCCGGCCATTAGACTGATCTGCATGTGGATAACGCTCTGTGTTACTCAGTGAATTACGCAATACTATATCCAGAATCTGTGCTGTTATGCAACATTTCTACGTATAGGGTTGAATCAGCACTCTTTGTGATCATCCCCTGTGTGGCAAAGATAATCATGAGTTCTGTAACCACATTTATGCAATGAAAACTACACAAACTGTGTGTTATTTCAAATTACATGAATATGCACCAGCATCCTCAAATGGATGGGCTGGTCAAATGGTTTAATAAAACCCTCAAAACAATAACTCGTAATGTTAATTGCGGGTAATGCATATAAACAAGTCAAATGATGTGAGGCTCTCTCGTTCATCATGTGTGAGGTCCCACAAGACTCCAATAATAAAAATTCAATATATTCTTGACCTGAGAGCAAATCTCACCTAACCCAGGAGAATTGGCTAAAGGTTTCCTATATCCTGAAATTGTAGAAAGAGGAGTTTCCTGTGTTTCCTGTGGAAGGGGCGGTTCAGGTGAAGGCAAAGGTGTTACAGGAGGTTACAAAAATTGCAGCCAATTTCACCCTGTTCCCCTGTGGAGACCACCTCTTGTTGTCCGAGAGAGCACAGATGGTAGAAATGCAGTAGATATTTGGGGTGTCCTCACATTTATGTGGTCAAAGTTGTCTGTATGGACTCCCTGGACACATGAAAAAGAAACCTCCCAGCTTGGCAAGAGCTCATATCCATGTTTGACATGGGAATAATCAATGATTCTCACAGTGACTGCAGCAGCTTGGTGGTCTCAATACTCAAGCTTGACAGGTCAGTTTGATATATTACAAAACGGTCAACACAGTTTCTAAATCTGATGCATATTACCTGTGTTGCATTGACAAATTGCTAAATCACTTATGTGTAGCTCATTTTTTTTGATACTCTATGAAAAAGAGATTACAGTATTTGTAGAAATGAGTTTTTTCACCTTGTTTGGTTGACAAATATTTCATGACACTTTCTTTGTGGTTGTGGCAACATTTGACATTTTATGGACAAAATCCCAAGTTCAAATAGTGCATATGATGCTGCTCTCTTACAAAAATATTGTAATAGTAATTTACCAATGAATGGTAGTGGCATTTACAACATCTGAGAGCTTTCCTGAGAATCTCAAGGTGTGCAGTGCTCATGGCAAAAAAGTGTGCAATTAGACAGGTAGAAGTGGGGTATCTGGGTTTCCAATGGGTCCCTAAACTAATGAGGCAGAAGTGACTGGTGCCTTCCAAAGTTCTAATAATAAAAAGCAGGGTGAGGCAGTTCCTGGGTCTGGTTTGTTATTACCGTAGGCTTGTATCTAATTTACATACCTTGGCATGTCTCCTGACTGATCCTACTAAAAGTGGTGCTAGATTTAGACCAGTGACAGGGCCATGGAAATTGGCTTTTAGCCAAATTAAAGTGTTTGTGTGTGTGTGTGTGTGTGTGTGTGTGTGTGTGTGTGTGTGTGTGTGTGTGTCACTGAATATGTTTTGCATGCACCTAATTCTTCTCTCCCCTTTATCCTGCAGACAAATGCACTGGACCGATGGCTGGGAACCATTTTGTTCCAGGTGATGGAGGAAGAAGAGCACCCTGTGCTGTACATAAGCTGAGAGATCTCCCTCAGTAAACAGCACAATCTATAAAATAACCATCAAGTGGTCATTCCTTAATCACCACTACTACATTCTGGGGTTGATTTTCGCCCTTTAATTGGGCCACACTCCTCTTCTATGGCACCACCACATGAAGGATGCCAGTGCATGGGTCTCTCCATAGTTTCTTGCTTTATAGCCTTTTAATTTCAAGGTGTTCCACATGCTGGCAATGCAGATGGTTTTGATTGATTCTCTACTGTCATACAATTCTGCTCTTCGGCCTGTCAGGAAGTCTGGGCATGTGAAAGTCAGAGTGTGGTTGAGCACCATCTGCAGGTGGGGAGGAGGCAGAGAAAGTAAGCAGGCAATGAATGAGTGAGCCCTTGTATAACGTTTAGGTTCTATGTGAGTGTTTGCCAATAGAGAGCTGATCAAAACGAAAGAGATGGAAGTAGGTCAGTGTCTGCGTGTGGTGTGTGTTTTTGGTGCATTTCAGATTTAAGTGACTTAAGCCTATATGAAAAGTGCTCATTAATTTTGTGAAAGTGAACCAGCACTGTAGAATGTCCGTCTATTTCTCAGCCTTATGTATCCTAGCATAAAACCTATGACACTTCGTTTGCAATACAGCTGTTTTTCTATAATTTAAGTAATTTAATGGTCCTAGCAAAACGCCCTCTGTGGAGGAGGAAGACTCCAGGAGTTTGGGTGGGGGTCTCATTGC
This sequence comes from Plotosus lineatus, assembly GCA_024760905.1. Classification (NCBI taxonomy): domain Eukaryota; kingdom Metazoa; phylum Chordata; class Actinopteri; order Siluriformes; family Plotosidae; genus Plotosus; species Plotosus lineatus. The sequence continues at coordinate 27,372,829 of CM045747.1, read as the reverse complement.
TGGGGCTGAGGTCGCCGAGGTAGTTAAAAAGCTTCTTGGTGGTCATGCTCTGGGGAGGATGAGATCCACCCTGAATATCTCAGGGCTCTGGATGTTGTAACCTTAAGGATGGCAAATCAGGATGATAATCACTCTTTTTAAAAAAGGGGAACCGGACAGTGTGTTCCAATTACTGAGGAATCAAACTCCTCAGCCTACCTGGGAAAGTCTATGCAGGGGTACTGGAAAGGAGGATCCGATTGATTGATGGTTGAACCTTGGATTCAGGAAGAAGAATGCAGTTTTTGTCCTGGCAGTGGCATTCTCGGCCAGCTCGATACACTCTGCAGGATCCTTGAGGGGGCATGGGAGTTTGACCAATCAGTTCACATGTGTTTTATGGATTTAGAGAAGGCTTTCAACCGTGCCCCTTGGGCTATCCTGTGGGGGATGCTCTGGGAATATGATGTAATCGGTCTCTGTATCATCGGAGGTAGAGTTTGGTACAAATTGGTAACAATAGGTAAAATTCGTTTCCGGTAAGATAAGATAAGATAAGATAAGATAAGATACAGCTTTATTAATCTCACAATGGAGAAATTCACTGTTACAGGCTCTTGAGGTACTATCAGTAGGGGGTGCAAAAATAGATACAAGTACGAACATACACACATACATATATAAGTAAATAAATAAATAGATACATAAATAGTATAAATTACTAAACAATAAAAGAAAAGAATGGAGCAACTTTATAGATTGGCCTATATTAAAGTGTAATGTATCTGAGTGCAGAGTAGATGGGTTGATATGGTTGACAGTCAGTGGGGTAGATGTGGTTGATTAAAGTGCGCGGGGGTTTTTATTGCACATAACCGGTAAGGCTTGGAGCTTGCCAAGGCTGTCCTTTGTCACCAATTCTGTTCATAATTTTTATGGACAGAAATTCTCAGTGCATCTGCAGTATTGAGGGGTTCTGTTTTTTTCACAGATGCTGTTATCCTATTGGCTCTATCATTGGCATGATTCACAGCTGAGTGCAAAGTGAATGGGATGAGAATCAGCACCTCCAAGTCCAAGGCCATGGTTCTTAGCCAGAAAAGGGTGGAATGTACCCTCCAAGTCTGGAATCAGGTCCTGCCCCAAGTAGAAGAGTTCAAGTATCATGGGGTCTTGTTCATTAGTGAGGGAAGAATGGGGTAGATCAACAAGCAGATCGCTGCAGCCTCTGCTGTAAAGCAGGGGTTGTATTGGTCCGTCATGGTGAAGAGGGAGCTGAGTCACAAAGCAGAGCTCTCAATTTACCAGTTTATGTTTCAACCCTCACTTATAGACCTGAGCCTTGGTAGTGCCTGAAAGAACAAGATTGCAGATACAAGCAGCTGAAATGAGCTTCCTTTGTGGGTAGTAGGGCTCTCCCTTAGAGATATGATAAGAAACTCAGCTATTTGGGAGGAGCTCGGTATAGAACGGCTGCTCCTCCATGTTAAGAGGAGCAAGTTGAGGTAGTTCAGGCATCTGGTTAGAATGCCTCCCAAACGCCTCCCTGGTGTGGTGTTTCAGGCATGTCCAACAGGAAAGAGACCCTGGGGTTGACCTAGAACACTTTGGAGAGATTATGTCTCTTGGCTGGTCTGGGAATGCCTCGGTGTCTCTCCAGAAGAGCTGGAGGAACTGGCTGGGGAGAGGAACGTCTAGACCCCATTGCTTAGGCTGCAGCCCCCGCAACCTGATCCCCTGATGAAGTGAAAAAAGATGATGATGATGATGTTATCCAAATGCATGTTTCATTTTATAAATGTTAAGAAACATATCAGTTATACATTTCATAAGTGGGTTGTAATACTAGCAATCATTTAAATGTCACTAACCCAAGTCTGGATTAATACCGCAATACATTTGATGCCTGTATTCTTAGTAGTTATGAGGCAGTTTATTATTGTTTAAGAAGAGTAGATTTTACTGTTCTAGTTACAGTGTTTAGTGAGATCAAAAAAGTTGGTGTAAAATGAAATTTATCATGCACAGTAAAATGTAATTAATTTGTTAATTTATTTTTAATAACCAATTTAGCATTTACAGGGTTGCATTGGATTTTTTGTCATTTTATTTCTTTATTGTCTCTGATCATCAGCAGGAACCAGAGCAATCAAAGCCTGGTGAAGTTGTTGACTTTCAGTTCTCATTGATTTTCCCTTTGGGATTAATAAAGCATTGATTTAATATAATCCATCTATTCAAATATATCCTTCACTGTCTGAGCTGCACTTTACTATCATATACAATCGAGTCTGACTCATTCAGGAAAATAAAATCAATCAGCCATTACTGAAAAAATGTGATGTACAGTCGGCCCTCTTCCACCAAAATCCCCAGAATATGAAAAATCCAGTATACAAAAAACATTTTCCTAAATTTTTTTCCTCTGTATATGAAACAAATTCTTCTTACAAAAAGCGCCAAATGCGGCATTTAAACATTCAAACAATAGGTGGAAAAAAAAAAAAAAAACGTGAGCTGTAATGTTGGATGCCCCTTGATCCATACTGTGTGTGAGAGAGAATAAGGTAAAGCGATGTCTGCCCCGCTGGCCACCCATTGGCTAGGAGGGACAACACAGCTCAATCCCATTGGTTATCTCCCAACATCCCACCCCGCTGACCTCCCATTGGCTAGGAGGGATGACACAGCTCAATCCCATTGGCTATCTCTCAACATCCTGCCCCACTGGCCTCCTGCTGTCATTCCAACTTTGTTCATGTTTGTGTGAACTGTGTTCATGTTTGTGTGTCATTCCAACTGTATTTTATGGCTCAGGCTTTTAACCTTGCATGAACATTTGTAAGATTATAACTCTACTAAGGAGACATGGTGAACACACGCACACACATACACACACACACACACACACACACACACACACACACACACACACACACACGCATACACACACACACACACACACACACACACACACACACACACACACACACACACACACACCATGATTCCTGGTGAAAGTGGCATGGTCATTGCAAGATTATAACTCTGCTAAGAAGACATGGTCAACACGAAGTCAGTACCTTGAAAGGTATGCTTTTATAATTTTTAAAGCATAGTTTAGGAGCCTTGGAAATGCAGCCATGAGGTGGGGGGGGGGGCACTAACCAGTGTCTCTCCCCCTCATGCCGGTCCCAAGCCCGGAGAAATGCAGAGGGTTGTGTCAGGAAGGGCATCCGACGTAAAACCAATGCCAAATATCTATGATGCAAATCAGAAGTATTACCCCCATACCGGATCGGTCGAGGCCCGGGTTAACAACGACCACCATCAGTGCTGTCAATCAACAGGGTGCTGATGGAAATTGGACTACTGTTGGTCGAAGACATCGAAGAAGGAGAGGTGGGAGGCTTGTCCGTAGGCAGAGAGAGAAGAGGAAAGGCATGAGTCTAGGACTGAGAGTGGGGACTTTGAATGTTGGAACTATGCAAAGAAAAGGTAGAGAGCTGGCTGACATGATGCAGAGGAGGAAGGTGGACATACTGTGTGTTCAGGAGACCAGGTGGAAAGGTAGCAAAGCTAAAAGCTTAGGAGCAGGGTTTAAGCTATTTTATCACGGAGTGGATGGGAAGAGAAATGGAGTAGGAGTCATCTTGAAGGAGGAGTTTGTCAGGAATGTTCTAAAAGTGAAAAGAGTGTCAGACAGAGTGATGAGTCTCAAATTAGAAATCGAAGGTGTAATGCTCAATGTTGTTAGTGCTTATGCCCCACAGGCAGGATGTGAGTTAAAAGAGAAGGAGAGATTCTGGAGTGACTTAGATGAAGTGATGCAGAGTACCCCCAGAGGTGAAAGAGTGGTCATTGGTGCAGACTTCAATGGACATGTTGGTACAGGCAACAGAGGGGACGGGGAAGTGATGGGCAGGTTTGGTATCCAGGACAGGAACGCAGAAGGACAGATGTTGATAGATTTTGCAAAAAGGATGGAAATGGCTGTGGTGAATACTTTCTTCCAGAAGAGCCAGGAGCATAGGGTGACTTATAAAAGCGGAGGTAGGAGCACACAGGTAGACTACATCTTGTGTAGGCGATGTAATTTGAAGGAAGTCAGTGACTGCAAAGTCATAGTGGGTGAGAGTGTTGCCAAACAGCATAGGATGGTGGTGTGCAGGATGACTCTGATGGTGAGAAAGGTGAAAAAGGCAAAGGCAGAGCAGAAGACAAAGTGGTGGAAGCTGAAAAAGGAAGAGTGTCGTGTTGTCTTCAAGGATGAGTTGAAACAGGCTTTGGGTGGCCAGGAAGTGCTACCAAATGACTGGACAACCACAGCAAATGTGATCAGGGAGACAGGTAGGAGAGTACTTGGTGTGTCCTCTGGAAGGAAAGTAGATAAGGAGACTTGGTGGTGGAATGAGGAAGTGCAGGAGTGTGTACAAAGGAAGAGGTTAGCTAAGAAGAAGTGGGACATTGAGAGGACCGAAGAGAGTAAACAGGAGTACAGGGAGACACAGCGTAAGGCGAAAGTAGCAGTGGCTAAGGCCAAACAGAGGGCGTATCATGACTTGTATGATAGGTTGGATAGTAAAGAGGGAGAAAATGATCTATACAGATTGGCACAGCAGAGAAATAGAGATGGGAAGGATGTGCAGCAAGTTAGATTGATAAAGGACAGAGAGGGAAATGTATTGACTGATGACAGAAGTGTGCTGGGAAGATGGAAAGAGTATTTTGAAGAGCTGATGAATGAGGAAAATGAGAGAGAAAAAAGAGTAGAAGAGGTGACCATTGAGGAGCAGGATGTAGCAATGATCAGCAAGGGTGAAGTGAGAAGGGCATTGAAGAGTATGAAGAATGGAAAGGCAGTTGGTCCTGATGATATACCTGTGGAGGTATGGAAGTGTCTAGGAGAGGTAGCAGTAGATTTTCTGACAAGAACATTCAACAAGGTACTAGAGAGTGAGCAGATGCCGGAGGAGTGGAGGAGAAGTGTGCTGGTGCCCATTTTTAAGAACAAGGGAGATGTGCAGAGTTGCAGCAACTACAGAGGGATAAAGTTGATGAACCATATGATGAAGTTATGGGAAAGAATAGTGGAAGATAGAATAAGGGCAGAGGTCAGCATTTGTGAACAACAGTTTGGTTTCATGCCAAGAAAGAGCACCACAGATGCAATGTTTGCTTTGAGGATGTTAATAGAGAAGTACAGAGAAGGTCAGAGGGAGCTACATTGTGCCTTTGTGGATCTGGAAAAAGCATATGACAGGGTGCCAAGAGAAGAACTGTGGTATTGCATGAGGAAGTCTGGAGTGGCAGAGAAGTATGTTAGAGTGGTGCAGGACATGTATGAGAGATGTAAGACAGCGGTGAGGTGTGCTGTCGGTGTGACCGATGAATTCAAGGTGGAGGTGGGACTGCAAAAGGGTCAGCTCTGAGCCCCTTCTTGTTTGCTATGGTGATGGACAGGCTGACAGATAAGGTGAGACAAGAATCTCCATGGACTATGATGTTTGCAGATGACATCGTGATCTGTAGTGAGAGCAGAGAACAAGTGCAGGAAAATCTAGAGAGGTGGAGGTATGCCCTGGAAAGGAGAGGAATGAAGGTTAGCCTCAGAAAATCAGAATACATGTGTGTGAATGAGAAGGACCCAGGAGGAACGGTGATGTTACAGGGAGCAGAGATAACGAAGGTGGAGGATTTTAAGTACTTCGGCTCAACAATCCAGAGCAATGGAAAGTGTGGAAAAGAAGTGAAGAAACGTGTACAGGCAGGCTGGAATGGTTGGAGAAAAGTGTCCGGTGTGATGTGCGATAGGAGAGTGTCAGCAAGAATGAAGGGAAAAGTGTACAAGACGGTGGTGAGACCAGCGATGTTGTATGGATTAGAAACAGTGGCGCTGAGGAAAAGGCAGGAGGCAGAGCTGGAGGTAGCGGAGATGAAAATGTTGAGGTTCTCTCTGGGAGTAACGAGGATGGATAGGATCAGAAATGAGTATATCAGAGGGACAGCCCACGTAAGATGTTTTGGAGACAAAGTCAGAGATGCTAGATTGAGATGGTTTGGACATGTACAGAGGAGGGATAGTGAGTATATTGGCAGTAGGATGCTGAGGTTGGAACTACCAGGCAGAAGGCCTCGAGGAAGACCAAAGAAGAGATTTTTGGATGTGGTGAAGGAAGACATGAAGGTCGTTGGAGTCAGAAAAGAAGATGCGGAGGACAGGGTGAGGTGGAGGCGGATGATTTGCTGTGGCGACCCCTGAAGGGAGCAGCCGAAAGTAAAAGAAGAAGAAGTTTAGGAGCCTTGGAACGAATCGTTTTACATATAAAATGCGCCTCAATTTACGAAAAATTCAGATTCCGAAAAAGCCGCTGGAGCAGATTAATTTCGTTGGAAGAGGGCCGACTGTATCGGTGACAAATCTTCTCTTTTCGTCTTTTCCCCGTTCTTGAGAGTCGCCACAGCAAATCATCTGATTCGCGCATTTGATTTGGCATGGGTTTTTACGTCGGCTGCCCTTCCTGTCACAACCCTTTAACAAGGGACAGAAACACGCTGACGGCTTTGCAGCCTACTCTTTACGAAAGTCAGCAATGGTTCTTTTACATGCCTCTCACCATAGACAGTGAGAGACATTGCCCGCCTTTGATAACCCAGTTAGCTGCACTGGGGGGACAGTGACAACCCTGTGGGGACTCGAACCCCCAACCTTAGGATCAGCGATCCTGCACCCTATCCACTAGCCTCTTTATTTCCATTTTCTGAGAGTCTTCTTTATTTTGGTATGGAATTTCCCATATTTATGGTATGATCTTTGTACATTCCCTCAGCTATCTATTCTAAGGTATCTGATTATTGATTTTACTGGATGCTCTGTCCCCTTGAAAATTTTGGGTCATTGATTTTGCCTCTAATAACCACACTTGCTCCTGCTATTCATATTTACCAAATGTAAACAGTTGAAAAATAATAAATAACTGCTGGAGACAGGTTGCTATACAACACAACCTTATCCATTTCAGAATGTGATAACCAATCCCGCTGGAATATCATTTTAGTAAGAAGAATTAATTTATATTCACGACCCTTTTATTATTCATATTTCCTGTGGTTATTTCAATTCTCTGCATGACTTCTTTACAAGCACAAACAAACACTGTACACGCTGATAGCTTCTTTTGGAAGCAAGTGTGAACATACACATTTCAACCTGTATTACTCTTTAAATGTAATAGCTTTTGGCTTCTGTGTAAGACAGAAAAAATGAAA
>CM045747.1:27263081-27360581 GCA_024760905.1 Plotosus lineatus | reverse complement strand
TCCCCACCGTGAAGCATGGTGGAGGGTGCATCATGGTTTGGGGCTGTTTTGCTGCCTCGGGGCCTGGACAATTTGCAATCATTAATGGGAAAAATGAATTCAAAAGTTTATCAGGATGTTTTACAGGAAAACCTGAGGCCGTCTGTCAGACAGTTGAAGCTAAAAAAAGGATGGATGCTGCAACAAGACAATGATCCAAAACACAGAAGTAAATCAACTTCAGAATGGTTTCAGAAGAACAAAATACACGTTCTGGAGTGGCCAAGTCATAGTCCAGACTTGAACCCCATTGAGATGCTGTGGCATGACCTCAAGACAGCGATTCATGCCAGACATCCCAGGAATCTGACTGAACTACAGCAGTTTTGTAAAGAAGAATGGGCCAAGATTGGTCCTGATCGATGTGCCTGACTGATCTGCAGCTACAGGAAGCATCTGGTTGAAGTTCTTGCTGCCAAAGGGGTGGGGGGGGGGGGGGGGTCACAAAATATTAAATGTGATGGTTCAGTTACTTATTCCTCCCCCTTCTGTCATTGTTTACATGCTACCCTCATTAAATATGAAAACCTATAAATGTTTGGGTGGTTTTAGTTAAAGCAGACACTGTTTTTTCATCTGTGTGATTTTGACAAAGATCAGATCACATTTCATGGTGATTTTGTGCAGAAATGTGAGAAATTCCAAAAGGTTCAGATACTTTTTCATACCACTGTATATATATATATATATATATATATATATATATATATATATATATATATATATATATATATATATATATATATATATATATGTCCTGTTGTAATGTATATTCTTATATGTAATGTTAATATTGTTATAAATATATCAATGTACTGTTCATAGAGGCACAGGTCTGATGAGGCTGAGTCATGCATGATACAGTTCCGCGGATGATGCTCCACCTTTAATCCCGCCTTAAAAATTTAATATGTGTGCATTAATGATTAAGGCTTCACAATATGCGAATAAAAGCACTTGATGTACTTATAATGTTTTTGTGTATTTCATATGTTTAAACAGCTCATCTTTCTCAATATGCAGTTCTATTTGAGTGTTAATGTTTGTGCCAAAGTTTAAAACATTACATTTTTATCAGTAGATTTTGTCTGATGCTTAGAATTTTTTATTTTAATGACTAAAAACAACATTTTTAATGTTGTTGATTTCTCTTTTTGAATTAAACAATAAATACTGTCAAGATCAGGCTCACTTTTAATTTAGAATTCTTCTTGCAATATATCGCAATACATATTGCAATACATGCTATAAATCGCAATCGATCGCAATACAAAAAAAATCTCGGCAATACCCAGCTCTAGTAATCAGGACTATTTTTATGAGAGAGATTCAGATATTTTGTGAAATGTTGCACACCAAGACCTGTTAATACAAGAAGACTATGTACAGTAAGTGAATTCCCCTGTTTCCAATTTCCTGCACAACACTTTGCTGCAGCAAGTGACAAACAAATGGTGGTAAAGGCCTCATGAGTAATTTTTATCCTCTCTCATTTTCTAACCAGTGATTTGTTGTTATCTCCATTAAAACCTATTATTTTTTTCAGTTTGGGGTTTAGCTTCAGTATTATGAGCATTTAATAAAGGGATTTTCTGGCTTGCTATGAAGAACAGCTTAAGTCCAATGATCTATTGGTTGTTTATTGTCACCCAGATATTACTGAACAATATCTTCAGTATGTTGTTTCACAATAAAGTATAATGAAGTATGCATTATGAATAGACTGACTTGCAACATTTACATTTATTCTACAATTCCCAGCTTCCCTTATATCACTCCCAGGGGGAATGAGAATTTGACCAATCTGTCCACATGTGTTTTGTGGATTTAGAGAAGGCTTTCCACAGTATCCCTTGGGCTATCTTTGTGATGTGCTCCAGGTATATGGTGTACCAGACCTGTTGCTATGGGCCATTCAGTCTCTGTATTACCAGAGCTAGAACTTGGTCCGCTTTGGTAATAGGTCGAATTTGTTTCCAATGAGGGTTAGAGTCCAACAAGGCTGTCCTTGTCACTGATTCTGTTCATAAATTTTATGTACAGAATTTCTATGCGCAGCCGTGGTACTGAGTGGTTCTGCTTGGTGGCCATGGGGTCTTGTCTCTGCTTTTTGAGGATGATGTCCTTTTGGTTTCATCAATCTGGGACCTCCAGCTTTCATTGCAACGAGTTGCAGCTGAGAGCAATGCGGCAGGAATGAGAATCAGCACGTTCAAATCTGAGGCCATGGTTCTCAGCCACAAAACAGAGGAAGATGATGAAGATGATGATCATGATTTAAGGACTCTGTTTGGTAGTGTTCACAGTTGTTTCTGTGTCATTGCCACTTCATGCCAAGCTTTTGTTTACATATTGTGTTTCCTGTGTATATGACCTCTGCTTGCCTCTTACATCTCAATTTTAGAGCATTTTTGGTGTGCTTTTTTTTTTAACACAATATTTGAAACACTGACATCTCCATTTATAAACTTAGATTGTGCTTTGTTTACCTGGTTTTCATTATTTCAACATTTTTGTCTGCAAATGCATCGAAACTGTATTTAGCTTCAATCACTTGTTACGTATGGAATTTAGAAGATGGAAGTTGCCCCGTAAAACCAGCAAAGGGGAAAGGCTTGGAGTCCCACGTGTCGAAAGAAACAAAATGATTAACATCCTTGCGTGGGCTCTGGGTGAACATCCTTGCGTGGGCTCTGGGTGAACGTGGACTTTGGTGATGAAGTCCCAAACAATGAAATTTGGTTGACACGCGATGAGTTGATCCGCCGTGATGACTTTCCTCCATCCGTCCGCCGAAGAGACTCCTCAGGTGATCTGTGTCAGCTGAAGAGACTCGAAGAGACTGGAGTCAGTCAGGAACAGGTCCTTAATATAGATTCCCTAAAATTCCAGAAAGTTCCATTCTGGAAAATTCCACATTACCTGACCCAACGCCAGGGCGCAGGCGCAACTAGGTCGATGCTGGAAGTTTCCCTAATGGAAAGTTCCAGACCCAATTACACCATGCAGGCAAAAAAATAACAGTGACCCAAACACAGCTGAGTAAAAACATGTCTCTCTTTACAGCACACTAACTCAACGTACAAGGGGCGTCGTTGTGAAAAAATTCTCAGCTTTTATTTACATCTTAACAAAAGTTGGAATGTCCAAAATTATTTCTTCCATTCTTAGTAATCAATAGAAAAGCCTTTTTTGGCCATTATCACAATCAAATGCTTCCTGTAATTGTACTTACTGACCAGCTTTTTGCACGTCTCCATTCATCTTTTGTGATGAGCTGTAACTACTTCAAGTTGGAGTGTCTCCTTGCCATCATCCTGATTTGTAGCTCCTTCCACAAATTCTTACTTGGATTCAAGTCAGGACTCTGGGTGGGCCACTGCAAAGCATTAATGGTTTTTGTCTGCTAACCATTTTTTCAGCACTTTTGCTGTGTATTTGGGTTGTCTTTGTGAAATGTCTACTTGTGCTCAAGGCAAATTTTCTCTGCAGACTGTCTGATGTTGTTGAAGATTTTGATTTATTGTTCTTTTTTCATGGTGCTGTTTATTGTGATTAGGTTCCCTGGTCCATGGGCTGCAAAACACCCCTAAAACATTAAGTTCCCACCCTCAAGTTTGGCATTGGGGATGGTGTTCACAGGGTTGACGGCTTACAAGGATACATCACTGAGACTGGACCATTTGATTTTTGTATCACTTTTGGCATCCGTCCATGTCCTCTGAGCTCTTTCAAAATTTACTACGGATATACAGTAAACCCCAGCCACTTCATGTTTCCTACTTTGCATTCCGCAATATCGCAGGATTTCCCATCGGGAAATAAAAAAATTAAAGATTATTCAAAATTAATGTGCACTACATTCAACTACGCTACCCAACATGCTCTGTTCTCCTGTTTGAATTGAGTGTTCTCTGATTGGCTGTGAACCCAGCAAGCTGATTGGTCGAGATTATATTTCCCAGCATCCAACACACCTTTCCTCCCTCATGAAACAGTGACTTTTATTGAGCTCAGGGGAAGCACTGGGGAGCGGGAAAAATCGTGTTCACCGTAATGGTGAGGGAAAAACAAAAACCAAAATCACTGGGAGAGTATCAATATGGAAACTGGTCGAGCATGGAGCTATTTATTGCGCGTTGATGGCTGAGTGGCTTTATGTGCAGTGCGCTCTCTGGATTTCGCTTGCGGGTAACAGCCATGCCCCTCACCAGCACTTGCAGTGTATGAGGAGAGCGAGAAAGAGAGTTAAACACTGCCAACTAGCACAGACCATAACAGTTGTGAAAATGGAAAATGCCTTAACGTTGGGGATTACGGACCGCATAAAAATAATGTGAGTTTGGACACTAACATGATACATACTAAAGCAAAGGCTCTGGAGATGCTGACTAGCCCCAATCAAGCACCAGTGCTGCCAGTGATTCTCCTTCTCAATGTGGCCATGGATTTGTTATTTATAAAGTTTGTTATATAGTATTTATATATAGTTATTGTCATTATAAGGTGTATAATTTATTTATATATTAATACACGTTGCCTGTATGACATTACCATGCATAGAACACTTTAAAATTAACTTGAATATAAATTTTATATAATATATAGGTGGATGTCTTTTAGAAGTGGCAGAAGTCATTTCACATTTTTTTGCATTTTGTGGGGGTGGGAGCTGGTCCCCATTAACCGTGAAATAAGGGAGATATATATATTTTTACAACTCTTTATTGTCAAAGTACATTTACATACATTGAAATTTGCTTTGTGCACGAGGCACCTGTCGCCACTGTGCAGCGCCAGTTATTGCGTTGTTCTATCCTTTTGATGCTGAGCGCTAAGCAGGAAGCAACAACTGCCAAATTTTAACGTCTTATGGTATGACGCGGCCGGATTCGAACTCCGACCTTCCGGAGGATCAAGCGGACGCTCTACCAACTGAGCTAAATCCCCGGTATATATATATTTATATATATATAAATGCAGCCGTGGGGGGGCACAAACCAGTGTCTCTCCCTCACGCCAGTCCCAAGCCCGGATAAATGCAGAGGGTTGCGTCAGGAAGGGCATCCGGCGTAAAACAAATGCCAAATAAACTATGCGAATCACAAGAAAGAGTGACATACCAGATCGGTCGAGCCCCGGGTTAACAACGACAGCCATCAGTGCCATCAACCAACAGGGTGCTGATGGAAATTGGACTACTGTTGGTCAAAGACATCGAAGAAGGAGAGGCAGGAGGCGTGTCCGTTGCCAGAGAGAGAAGAGGAAAGGCATGAGTCTAGGACTGAAAGTAGGGACTTTGAATGTTGGAACTATGACAGGAAAAGGTAAAGAGCTGGCTGACATGATGCAGAGGAGGAAGGTGGACATACTGTGTGTTCAGGAGACCAGGTGGAAAGGTAACAAGGCTAGAGGCATAGGAGCAGGGTTTAAGCTGTTTTATCATGGTGTGGATGGGAAGAGAAATGGAGTCTGAGTCATCTTGAAGGAGGAGTTTGTCAGGAATGTTCTAGAAGAGAAAAGAGTGTCAGACAGAGTGATAAGTCTCAAGTTAGAAATTGAAGGTGTGATGGTCAATGTTGTTAGGGCTTATGCCCCACAGACTGGATGTGAGCGAGAAGAGAAGGAAAGATTCTGGAGGGAGTTAGATGAAGTGATGCAGAGTACCCCCAGAGGTGTAAGAGTGGTCATTGGGGCAGACTTCAATGGACATGTTGGTGCAGGAAACAGAGGGGACGAGGAAGTGATGGGTAGGTTTGGTATCCAGGACAGGAACGCAGAAGGACAGATGTTGGTAGATTTTGCAAAAAGGATGGAAATGGCTGTGGTGAATACTTTCTTCCAGAAGAGAGAGGAGCATAGGGTGACTTATAAAAGTGGAGGTAGGAGCACACAGGTAGACTACATCTTGTGCAGGCGATGTAATTTAAAGGAAGTCAGTGACTGCAAAGTCGTAGCGGGTGAGAGTGTTGCCAAACAACATAGGATGGTGGTGTGCAGGATGATGCTGATGGTGAGGAAGGTGAAGAAGGCAAAGGCAGAGCAGAAGACAAAGTGGTGGAAGTTGAAAAAGGAAGAGTGTCGGGTTGTCTTCAAGGAGCAGTTGAAACAGGCTTTGGGTGGTCAGGAAGTGCTTCCAGATGACTGGACAACTACAGCTAATGTGATCAGGGAGACAGGTAGGAGAATACTTGGTGTGTCACCTGGAAGGAAAGTAGATAAGGAGACTTGGTGGTGGAATGAGGAAGTGCAGGAGTGTGTACAAAGGAAGAGGTTAGCTAAGAAGAAGTGGGACATTGAGAAAACTGAAGAGAGTAAACAGGAGTACAGGGAGACACAGCGTAAGGCAAAGGTTGCAGTGTCAAAGGCCAAACAGAGCGCGTTTGAGGACTTGTATGCTCGGTTGGAAAGTAAAGAGGGAGAAAATGATTTTTCAGGTTGGCACAGCAGAGAAATAGAGATGGGAAAGACGTGCAGCAAGTTAGATTGAGAAAGGACAAAGAGGGAAATGTATTGACTGATGACAGAAGTGTGCTGGGAGGATGGAAAGAATACTTTGAAGAGCTGATGAATGAGGAAAATGAGAGAGAAAAAAGAGTAGAAGAGGTGACTGTTGAGGACCAGGAAGTAGCAAAGATTAGTAAGGGTGAAGTGAGGAGGGCATTGAAGAGGATGAAGAATGGAAAGGCAGTTGGTCCTGATGAGATACCGGTGGAGGTATGGAAGTGTCTAGGAGAGGTAGCAGTAGATTTTCTGACAAGAACATTTAACAAGGTCTTAGAGAGTGAGAGGATGCCAGAGGAATGGAGGAGAAGTGTCCTGGTGCCCATTTTTGAGAACAAGGGAGACGTGCAGAGTTGTGGCAACTACAGAGGGATAAAGTTGATGAGCCATACGATGAAGTTATGGGAAAGAATAGTGTAAGCTAGACTAAGGGCAGAGGTCAGCATTTGTGAACAACAGTTTGGTTTCATGCCAAGAAAGAGCACCACAGATGCAGTGTTTGCCTTGAGGATGTTAATGGAGAAGTACAGAGAAGGTCAGAGGGAGCTGCATTGTGCCTTTGTGGATCTGGAGAAAGCATATGACAGGGTGCCGAGAGAAGAACTGTGGTATTGCATGAGGAAGTCTGGAGTGGCAGAGAAGTATGTTAGAGTGGTGCAGGACATGTATGAGAGATGTAAGACCGTGGTGAGGTGTACGGTGTGACACAAGAGTTCAAGGTGGAGGTGGGACTGCATCAAGGGTCAGCTCTCAGCCCCTTCTTGTTTGCTATGGTGATGGACAGGCTGACAGACGAGGTTAGACAAGATTCCCCATGGACTATGATGTTTGCAGATGACCTTGTGATCTTTAGTGAGAGCAGAGAACAAGTGCAGGAAAATCTAGAGAGGTGGAGGTATGCCCTGGAAAGGAGGGGAATGAAGATTAGCCTCAGTAAGACAGAATACATGTGCATGGATGACAAGGACCCAAGAGGAACGGTGAGATTACAGGGAGCAGAGATAAGAAAGGTGAAGGATTTTAAGTACTTAGGCTCAACAATCCAGAGCAATGGAGAGTGTGGAAAAGAGGTCAAGAAGCGTGTGCAGGCAGGTTGGAATGGTTGGAGAAAAGTGTCCGGTGTGATGTGTGATCGGAGGGTATCGGCAAGAATGAAAGGAAAAGTGTACAAGATGGTGTTGAGGCCAAAGATGTTGTATGGGTTAGAAACAGTGGCCCTGGGGAAAAGACAGGAGGCAGAGCTGGAGGTAGCAGAGATGAAAATGTTGAGGTTCTCTTCGGGAGTAACGAGGATGGATAGGATTAGGAATGAGCACATCAGAGGGACAGCACATGTAAGACGTTTTGGAAACAAAGTCAGAGAGGCTAGATTGAGATGGTTTGGACATGTACAGAGGAGGGATAGTGAGTATATTGGTAATAGGATGCTGAGGCTGGAACTACCAGGTAAAAGGCCCAGAGGAAGACCAAAGAGACGATTCATGGATGTGGCGAAGGAGGACATGAAGGTCGTTGGTGTAAGAGAAGAAGATGCAAAGGATCGGGTGAGATGGAGGCAGATGATTTGCTGTGGCGACCCCTGAAGGGAAAAGCTGAAAGTAAAAGATATATATATATATATATATATATATATATATATATATATATATATATATATATATATATATATATATATATATATATACACACATCACATAATCACCATGGCATTGTTGCCAAAGTTGGTCAGATTGTGGCTCACCAACATTATTTGGCCATAAAATTACGTGAGTGTACAAGTGACTTGAACATGTTTATAGTGGTGTCAGTGAAGGATCATAAGGGATTCAACTATTTCTCTCTTTTACCCCATATTTCATACTCACTTTAATGTTCTACAGCAATTCAGTTTTGTTAAAATTACCTTATTTCTTCCAGAAGGGTCAGGTCAGGTCAGGTATGAGGGCATGCGCTGGAACGACACTTCGCTGCGTCCACCAGCCACCTCCACTCATCCGGCCGTCTCCTGGCGATCGACCAGGCCTGCGCAGGGCCCATACCCCCCGGCAAGGCAGCCCTCAACTGCGACAACCACGTCGCACGTGGTCGTCCCCGCGATCGGCTCCAGCCCCTAGGATCCCGAATGGACAGGATCCGGTGTGCTGGGTCCGAAGTCGGGAAACGCGGCAAGTGCCCATAGTAGCGCAGCTGACGGTCACGGATCAAGCATGTTACTCTTACTATCCCCGCATCCTCCGAGCACCTTCTGGTTGGTAACAAAGTCCCACCAGCGGTATCCGAAGATGCGGCGAAGGGAAGTCGTAATAAAGGAGTCCAGTCGTCGTCCAAGCACAACTGTGAGTGTCCATGTCTCACAGAAGGGTAATCTGGTAGAAAATAATAAAAAAAATAATAATAATAAAGTTATTTGACTAATCAGACATATTGTTAAATTTCCATGCATGTTTCCAGTTTCTGCTGAATGGACACACTTTAGGAATAAAACTTTGACAAGATTTGCACAAATGAATCTTAAAATTACAAAATATGTCTACGCGGCCCCCAGACCCCTAAAATGTCTTCCAGGCAGCCCTACAGCTTTCACATTCTTTTCGGAGTTTTCTCTCAGTCTCTTGTCTCTCTATGATTCAGACTACAGTAATTAATAAGTGATTTATTTCGATCCACCTAATGCAGTCACGTAACCCAATATAGTAAAGTCAAAATGGATTACTTAGAAGTTTATAAAGTTTTTTTTTCCTGATTCATAGTTAAACCTTTACGGCAGAGGAAGTATATAACAGATGGAAGGCAGTGCAGCATGTACACTATGCCAGCTGGTATTTACTGGAAAAAGAAAAGATATCAAGGTCAGCTAGAAATGCCGAATCTCATTTAAGGGTTGACATCTTCTGCTGAGGGAAACATGAACAGCAGTTGTCCACCATGTGCTTTTGCTTCCCTTCCTCATTCACATCATAAACTAAAACATCATATAATGCTACATTATTTAAAATGTTTGTTAGATTACTGATTCATTCCGCAGGTATTAAAGGTGCCTTGAAAATTAGATTTTTCAAAGAAAGTAGAGACCACCTCGGCTTAATGACTGCGGTAAGAATTCAGTCAGTACTCATAATTCATGACTTTTTTCTCATGACAATTATAAGAATTAAACTAACCAATGATATTGGTTTTACAAACTCACTCATCTGAGTTTTCCTGCATGGCAAATACTGTCTACATCTTTTTTTTTTGTTTGTTTGTTGTTTTTGTTTGCTTTGCCATGGGCCTTTGTTTTTGGTCTAGTCCTGTGTCTCTGCCCATCCTGTCATAGGTGGGTTTCTCTAAGGTGAACCTGAATGGTACAGATGGTTATCATGAAGCAAGTTACAAGGGTTAACTCTGATTTATTGAGTTGAAGTTGGAGTTACCATATCCTGATCTCCTACACTGGTGTTAACTAGAACTGCACAGGAAATTAAGAAGTCTGTAGGTCAAATTGGTTTTAGTTCATTGGAGTCTGTGCACGTTCAGGTAAAACAGGTTTGAATTCAAGCAGAGGGCTCTGTATTTTTTTGTAAAAGGAATATGCAGTATTACATTATGAGTTCAAAACAACTCTTACAGCAAGATACACCCCTGTGGAACTAAATAAAGATGTGAGTTGTTACCAGTGCATTGTTAATTTATAGTGAAATATTCTTAAATATTATTGTTATACGTATAGTAATAGGATTAAAATACAGTGATCCCTTGTTACTTCGTGCTTCAGTTTCTACGGCTTCAGTGCATCGTGAGTTTTTTAAAAATATTAATCGAAAAATTAAAAAATTGGGAAATTAAGGAAAAAGCCACAAAACAAGGCCAATTATGCAGAAAAACCCCAAACAAACAACAACAAAAACCAACCCAAGACCCCCCCCCCAACAAAACTACTTACATTTTTATGTGAGGTGAGCATTTGAGTATGCGTGCGCATCTGCATGTGTGTGTGTGCGCGCATGCATCTATGTGTGTGTGTATTTATATTTTATTTACAGCTTATACATTATTTTTGAATTTTTAATTGTTATTATAAGCATTGATAGCATTGAATATGTATTTATTGATATTATATACGTACGTATATGTCAGTCAGGAGGGTCGATCTTACTTTGCGGAAATCAGCAGTTGCAGGGGGTCTTGGTCCCCATTAACCGCGGAAAGTAAGAGATCTCTGTATAGGAATATAATGTCTTATATGTGACAACAGGAAGATTTAATTACACCTGACACGTTTTACTTAGTGTATTTCAAAATACTTTTTACTACTCTATTAAATTAGGGAAGTGGTAGCCCAGTGGTAAGGTGTTGGATTACTGAGCCCGAGGTTGGTGGTGCAGGCCCCACTGTCACTAGTTGTCACTGTCCACCCCAGTGCAGCGAACTGGGTTATCAAAGACCGACCATGTGTCTTTCTCTGTCTGTGGTAAGACACATGTAAAAGAATCATTGCTGACTTTCGTCAAGAGTAGCTGCATGGCTGTCAGCGTGTTTGTGCACTGCGATGGCCTGGTAAGCTGTCCAGGGTGTACTCTGTTCTCGTCCAGAGTCAGCTGAGATGGGCATCAGCCTCACCGTGACCCTAATTAGTATTAAGAAAATGAATAAATGAATGAATCTATTAAGATGACCTGATGGTTAAATTTCAAGACAAAATAGCATATGTATTTCAGTCAAGTGAATTCATTTGTTATAATAGTTAAAGTAACATGGATATGTTTTCCTGCTGTGGTTTCCGTCATGTAGCAAACACTGAAATAAGTTGATCTTCATGAATTTATTGCTCTTTCTTCTGGTACAACTACAGTCGGTGCATTTGTGATATGTATCGATATGAAATAAAAATCAGCCATTACTCAGTACAAGCTCCTGAGTGACATATTGACAAAGTGTACAACTGTCAGCCTGTAGTTCGCTGGTTCAAATAAGGAGGGAAGGATGGCATACACTCACCTCCCTGTCACACACAGCTATCACCATCCAATTATATGATAGGTTGTCCCTGAATATGCATGCGCAGCAGTTCATAAAGGATGCAGGGGGCAGCATCACTTATCATGGAGGGGGCATGTTCACCCTTACGCCCCTCCCTGGTGGTGGTCATATGTAATCGGGAGACAACACTTGACGGGCGAAAATTAAAGGAGAAAAATTGGGAGGTTGGGAATAATAATAATAATAATAATGATGATGACTCATCAAATTACCATATATGCATGGAAAATTGGAAAATATAGGCAAACATCATGGAAAAGCAAGCTATGAGCAATAAGTTTTTGCAAAAATCTGTGTTGAACTCAACTTGAAAAGCTCAGACGCCACTGTCAATCAACATGATGTTTCAACCACTTTGACATCCACTTTGTTCCTCCAATTATCATGAAGCAGCCCAGCATCCTTGTCCTCCAACTCCTCATTGACTCTCAGAAACATAAAACTTCCATCGAAAACAACATTTTTCAAACGTTTTTCCAGTAAATGTCTAGTTATGCTCTAATTGAAACAGAATGTATTCGGGGTGTCAAAACAATCTATAGAAGCTGCATGTTAATTGATTTTAATGGACCACTCTGCCATGGGAATGTGTGAGAAAATCACATTAGACAACCTGTGAGGAATTATTGATGATTTTGAATGAACTAGCCATGAAGTTGAGATATTGTAGAACATTTCTTTCCCCTTGTGAGCTATAGGAATGGGTTCCGTTTGTCCGTCACATTCAATTTTCTGGACATTTACTTGCCATGCACTGAAGCTGGGGCTTTTTAAACTTGGTATGCTGGCTCCTGGATAGGAGTGCTGGAATGAGTTTGTGTGTGAGTGGCCTTAACCTATTTTTCAAGGTATCAGAAGAAAAATTGTAATTTTTCATGTTAAAAAGGTTATGTTCATGGACAGATTATAACCTTCACTACTAAAAAAAAAAAAAAAAAAATCCAGTTTGTGAACACCAGCTCAGAATAAGCAGGATTTTTTTAGTTGGGTAAATGTATTCTGTTTTTCAACCTAAACTAAAAAATATTAAATGTGAAATACTGTAGAGGCTCTTATATTTGCATACCTTCTCGAGCCCAAACTAATTGAAGATGTTCCATATAAATATGTAGCATGAGTGCAAATGGTATCATGTAAACAACTGCATAATGTGGAGTGTAAAATAAATAATAGGAGAAAATAAGACTGGATTTCAAACATCTTCGTGTTTAATCAATATTCGTACAGACTGGGTTAATGTTACCAGATAACACAGTCACAAGAAAATATGAACATCCATGTTAAGTCATGTAAACAATAAACATGGGACTAGTTGTGTTTTTTTAGACAGAGATTATTAATACAGCTTATTCACAGCTTTCTCGGCGTTCTATGGTTGGGAAACATGAATTGTACGACAGTATTTTAACCCACAGGCTCAGGTTCAAAACCTGCCCATCTTATTTTAACTTTCTAAAGGTTTATAAATTATATACTTTATGTTTGTTTTTATTTGTGTAATTTGTCCTGGTGCAAAACCAAGCCAGTTTAACTGGAGCATCTGAACCTGAAAGTGTATAAGTACCAGTGGATAAAGAAGGATGGTATGATGATGAGTAGATGCAAACATGTCTTGATAATCTGGAAGGATAAGCCCTATGTATTATTAGGAATGAGTTCAGAATCAACTTGGTTTGTTCCTGTTGCCATAGCTGTGTGTTGTCATCCATTAAAACCGCGGTTATATGGCTTGCCCGATGAGCATGAGAGACCTACATCAGTTGCATATGTTATCGTAATAATGTGCTTACTTCCTCTGGAAACCATGTCCAATCTGAATATACAATGGTGGTATTTCAAAATAAGTGTCAGTGCAGTATTTTGAACAGACTACATCTGAAGTGCTGTCATGTTTTGGGTCCATGAAATTTGCCCTGGATGTTTGTAGGAACTTCACCCACATCCATCGAATTGCCGGGTTCTTAGAAAATGAATGCATTGAGATACCACTGATTACGCCTGTTGTGGCACCTCAGTCGAGCAGCACACATCTGTTCACCATGTCAATTAATATTTTGCATGAAATTTCAAGAGACAATTCACCTGCAAATGTCAGTATAAATCTGACGTTGCTATGCCTGAGATCACTCAGCCTCTCTGAGGTGATGTCATCATGATAGCTTCCCGAAGATTTTCATTTTCATTGGAAGGGTGGGGTCGAGATTAAAAAAACAAAAGAAAATGAATCCCATTGCTAAAATGACATTTTTGGATTTTCATTTGCCGATTTTCACCAATGCTATAGCTTCTCAACATTCAGTTTTAAAGTTTGTATATTGACAGCTAAACAAAATGTAGTAGCGGTTGATTGGACAATTAAAGCCAAGATTTCTTAGAATTCCTATAATTGGTCTGGGATGGTTTACCATGTTTATTACCATGCATAGTCAGCAAGTACAATCCAATCTCCAGTTTAAAACAAACTCTATACTACTGTTAAGTACTGTTAGGTACGTCTCTAAAAGGACTTGTTCGAATTAGTGTGAGCTAACTAGCTATCCAAAGTGCTATAGGGAGAGTGTGTCATCTCTGGTACCTATAATCTCTGTGAATATCCAAAAAATAAGCAAATAAAAATAAAATGTCCAAAATCTTTGGCCATCTGGTCTCTAGAATTGTGTCACATACTCCATATTCATCTCTTGTTTACAGAACTTCTGTATAAAACCAAATACAGTGGTATCTCACTTTACGAAAGTTTCACCAAACGAAATATGCAGGTTACGAAATGCATTTTCCTAAAATTTTTGTCTGTGTGTGTCTTTGTCTTTTGTCTTTGTCTTTGTATACGAAACATGTTACGAAAGCGCCATCTTAAAAATTCAAACGTGCCATTCAAACATTCAAACAATGCACGAGCTGCTCTCCCATAGATGACGTTCAAACATCCCGCCGCGCTGGCCTCCCATTGGCTAACAACTGAGCTGTCGTTCATGTCGCCTTCACTCCAGCGCCATCTTGGACAGGTCCACCTGACGCCATCTTGGACAGGGATCCCATTGGCGAGGAGGGATGACGCAGCTAGCTCTCATTGGCTATTATGGAGCTGAATCCACCATGATGCTTTTCGTGTAAAGGACAGAGTTACTGTTTTTATGCTTTATTTCTTGACTCAGGCTTTTAACCTTCCATAAACATTTGTAAGATTATAACTCTGCTAAGAAGACATGGTCAACACACGTGTGTGCGCACACACACACACACACACACACACACACACACACACACACACACACACACACACGCGCGCCGTGTGATTTCCGGTTGCGTGAGAAGAAGAAACGGGCTCGAGTGATATCACAAAGGAATATGGCCAAATCCGTCTACCATTGGTACGATATTGAAGCAGAAGGTCTTAAAAGGTATGCTTTTATAATTTTTTAAGGTTTAGGGGGTAGTATTGGGAGCCTTGGAGCGAATCACGCGTTTTACATGTAAAATGGGGTTCAATTTACGAAAAAGACTCTGGAACGGATTAATTTCGTAAAACGAGGTAACACTATATATTAATAATACCTCAATAATTTAATGTGTTTTATTTCCATATCACTCTTAAATTCTCCAGAACACCAGAGCAGGACTAGTTTGTGTTTTTTTTAAGAACCTATAGGTCTGCAATAGTTACCATAAAGGTGTGCAGCCACATTGAATAATTTCTGATAAGGTTTGTGATGTGACTCATTCCCTTCTCTTTCTTCTTCTTTCGGCTTTTTTCCCTTTCTCAGGAGTCGCCACAGCGAATCATTTGATTCGCACATTTGATTTGGCATAGGTTTTTTTTTTTTTACGCCAGATGCCCTTCCTGTCACAACCCTTTAGCGAGGGACAGAAACACGCTGACGGCTTTGCAGCTACTCTTTACAAAAGTCAGCAATGGTTCTTTTACATGCCTCTCACCATAGACAGTGAAAGACATTGTCCGCCTTTGATAACCCAGTTAGCTGCACTGGGGAGACAGTGACAACCTTGTGGAGAGTGGGACTCGAACCCCCAATCTTCGGCCCAGCGATTCAGCGCCCTTTATCACCATATATGGGGTATTGCAGCTCCTGTGGGGATTCGAACCCCAACCTTAGGATCAGCGATCCTGCGCCCTATCCACTAGACCACCACTGTCCCATCTTTATGGGCCTTCTTTATGCCCTTCTCTTTATAGCCTTTAATATTTATTAGCTACTTTTTTGGTGTCACACTAATTAAAAAATGCTTCCATCCACAACATTCTTTCAGATAGTTCTGTTTATTATGGTGGGAAAGGCTATTTTAATTCTCCACTGCATCAATGGATCAATTAATTATAATTATTAAAGAGCCAGAAGTGCTGCCAGAAATCTTGTACAGTTACAAATGCAAGTGTAATGCTGTATTAATAATCAGTTAGCTGAAAAGGCAAATCCAGTGTCAAATCATTCATTCTGAAATACTTCATCCTAATCAGGGTCGCAGGGAGGCTGGTGCCCATCTCAGCCAACTCTGAACGAGGGCAGAGTACACCCTGGACAGCTCGTCAGGCCATCGTTAGGCAGAAACATGTTGACAATTATGTAGCCCACTCTTGACGAAAGTCAGCAATGGTTCTTTTACATGCCTCTCACCATCTCTACTCTCTATATTTACATCCAATCACGAGGAATCCCTGAAGCTTGAATGAAGCTCATACAGGGCATGCTCATGTCATGGCAGTGATCACAATGATCTACCATATAGTTCAGCAGGCCACATACGGACTCACTCACACCTATGGCCAATTTGGAACAGCCAATTAGCCTACTGTGCATGTTTTTGGACTGTGGGAGGAAACTGGAGTATCCGGAGGAAACCCACTCAAGCACAGGGAGAACATGCAAACTCTACACAGAAACACCCAGGCCTGGAATCAAACCCAGGCCTTCTTGCCGTGACGCGGACGTGGTAACCACTACACCATTGTGCTGCCGCCTCGCACCATAGACAGTGAGAGACATGGCCGGTCTTTGATAACCCAGTTAGCTGCACTGGGGGGAGTGTCAAATCAGTCATGCAAACAATGTAAGGCACTTAGCAAAAAAAAAAAAAAAAAGTAAACCGAGAATCAAATATTTTAAAAAATAATCAAACAGAGGTTAATTCAGAAAGATAATCCAGAGGAATAATCCTTGGCGTTACTAAAGCAGTGCTACAAGTGAGTCATGTGACATCAATTGTCTAGTTTGCAATGGTGGTGTGAACTTTTTAATCAGGACATGGAGAGCTTTTTAACTAAATTAAACATTTTTTTAGTGGCATGACTTTGTGAATGTTTTTTGTTTGTTTGTTCATCATTTTCTGTAACCGCTTAATCCTAATTAGGGTCACGGGGAGGCTGGCGCCCATCCCAGCTAACTCCGAGCGAGGAAACAGTACACCCTGTACAGCTCACCAGGCCATCGCAGGGCGGAAACACACTGACGACTTTGCAGCTCCTCTTGTCAAAAGTCAGCAATGGTTCTTTTACATGCCTCACACCATAGACAGTGAGAGACATGGCCAGCCTTTGATAGCCCGGTTAGCTGCACTGGGGGCGACGGTGACAACCTTGTGGAAAGTGGGACTCGAACCCCAACGATCCAGCGCCTTATACCACTAGACCACAACTGCCCCTGTGTGTGTGTGTGTGTGTGTGTGTGTGTGTGTTTTTTTTTTTTTAATTATATTACAAATTGCTGGAATGTAGCTTTTGCCCTTTTATTTGCAAATAAAGGGATTCAAAATTGTACTCTAAGACTATTTATGAATGTCAGGCGGTTTACTGTAGCTTAAAGCAGTGTTCAGAAAACATCCAATTTTACTCTCACATTCTCTCAGAGAGCGACTGTTGCTAATGCTCATATCTTAGTGTTTTTGAACAAGCACATTGTAAAACAGACCAGCATCCAAAATGCTATGAGGTAAAATCCATATGATCGACTGAGACATGAAATTCAAAGGGAATTATTTACCTGACCTCTTATTTGAAGGTATATGGCTTTCATGTGGATGAAAATGTGGTCATCCTCTAAATTTCTAAGTGCGTGAGCTTTTCAGTACTTATAATTCACCTTTGAAAAAAAAAAAAAAAAAAAAAAAAAAGGAAACGTGCTTTGCCATTCAGGTAATTGCCATTATGTATTTATCTTAAAATATACGGTAATCCCCCTTATTTCATGGTTAATGGGGACCCCCCCCCCCCACACGCACGAAATGCAAAAAACCACGAAATTACTTCTGCCACTTCTTAAGGACACCCACCCACCTATATATTATATAAAATTTATATAGAAGTTAATTTTAAAGTGTTCTATGCATGTTAATGTCATACAGGCAACGTGTATTAATATAAAAATAAATTATACACCTTATAAAGACAATAAATCTATATAAATACTGTATAACGAACCTTATAAATAACAAATCCACGGCCAGAGGAGGAAAATCACTGCCACCTCCAGAGTCCTTGCTTTAGTACGTATCATGTTAGTGTCCAATTATTTTTATGGCAGTCTGTAATCCACAACATTAAGGCATTTTCCATTTTCATAACTGTTATGGTCTGTGCTAGTTAACGACGTTTAACTCTCTTTCTCTCTCTCTCTCCTCATACACTGCATGTGCTGATGAGGGGCATGGCTGTTACGCGCAGGTGAAATCCAGAGAGGGCACCTGAATTCACTCAGCCATCAGTGCGCTATAAATAGCTCCGTGCTTGACCAGTTTCCATGTTGATACTCTCCCAGTGATTTTGTTTTTTGTTTTTCCATCACCACTACGGTGGACACGATTTTTCCCGCACCCCAGTGCTTCCCCTGAGCTCAATAAAGGTCATTGTTTCATGAGGGAGGAAAGGTGTGTAGGATGCTGGGAAATATAATCTCGACCAATCAGCTTGCTGGATTCACAGCCAATCAGAGAACACTCAAGTCAAGCAGGAAAACAGACCATGTTGGGTAGCGTAAGTTCAATGTACATGTAGTGCTGGTGAATTTTGAATAATCTTTAATTTTCCGATGGGAAATCCCGCAATATTGAGGGGGACGCGAAGTAGGAAACGCGAAGTGGCGAGGGATTACTGTATTTGTTTTCTATTAAGGAAACCCATCTTCAGTAACTGCCTTACTTTGGTCAAAATTGTGTTGATTAGGAGTCTATCCCTGAAACACAGCGTGTGAATTGTAAATATATCCTGAATGCGCTATAAGTCGATTTTAAACACACACACACACACACACACACACACACACACACACACAGTTCTATGATAATTAGGTGTAACCAGTCTACCTATCTGGCAGTGTGGTAGAAGGTGAAAGAAAAGGAGGAAATCCGTGCAAATATGGAAAGAGCACGTGAGACTACACACAGCACACAGGCAGTTACTTCAGTTCAGGATTCAATCAGAGACCTTGGAGATGCGAGGCAGCATCACTACCTGCCGTACATGATGCAAAATTTCACATTTTACTATCAAATACCTCACTGCACATGAAAGACAGAAAATTTAAGATGTAAATTAGAACCAATGCCATACTACCATTACTTATTCCCACTACTGCAGATCTGGTAGCAATATGGGTTTGAAATGCATCAAGAACTGATTGCTTTTCATTTGTATAACATTCCACTTGTCTTCCAGTCTAAATGCTAAGTGTCAAAGGCACTCTATCTGAAATATTGCAGTCAAAATAAACCCTAAAATACCTCAAGCATTTTTAGTGCTATATTTATGCTTTATGAAAGGGAAAACATTAAAAAACATACAAAACAGTAACAACAACTAAAATATTTTGCCACAGAATCAGCACTGTCAGGAGATCTACTATCGTTTGGATGTAAGTGCAAGTTTATTAAAAAGATCAAAACAGACAATCAAAAGGAGAAATAAAACTGTGTGAAAAGCAAGCTGGGCTAGATCTATAAACCGAATACATGAGTATAGGGCAATCTTCAACTATATAACAATAACTGTGTCAAAACAAGGATGTTAATCTGTCAGAAAGCATAAAAGAACACAGAACAGTTTTGGACAGAAATGTTTTATGCTAACAATACTGTGGGTTCCTCTGGACGGTTCAATTTATTATATGCATTAAAGTGTTCATTGCATAGAACAATCAGCAACGGATTAGGGCAAAAAGCTGTTGAGACATTTAACCCTGGGGTGTTACACCACATAATTATTCAGTTGAATTCAGTTTGATTTGTGTACGAGTTTGATCAATGTGCACTGTTACACAGCAGCTTTACTGAGATATATAACTGCTGCTTATACATTCAGTGCATGTAAAACATGTATATTTATAATATACTATAATGCCAAATGAACAAGGCTAAGGCAGCCGTGTCAATAGAACACTTCCTTAATGAGATGAGGAGGAAACATTGAGACAAGCCAGACTCGAAAGGGAACCCATCCTTACTTTGGTATGTGACGTGAACAGTGTAATTATAGTATATGATTTGTTGCTATACTGTAAATATGATCTATATATTAATAAAAGAAATTGCAATTATGTTATCAGGAACATGGTGATTTTTACATGGTTATTGCTATTTCATGAACAAATGCCAGAATGTGAACATCAACATTGTTCTTGGTAATACAAAATAATGTACATGTCTTCTTTTCCTTTTGGCCTTCTACCTTTTTCAGGGGTCGCCACAGCGAATCATCTGATTCGCATGTTTGATTTGGCATATGTTTATTTTGTTATGTCGGATGCCCTTCCTGGAACAACCCTTTAGCAAGGGACAGAAACACGCTGACGGCTATGCAGCCTACTCGTTACGAAAGTCAGCAATGGTTCTTTTACATGAACCTCTCACCATAGACAGTGAGAGACATGGCCAGCCTTTGATAACCAAGTTAGCTGCACTGGGGGGGACAGTGACAACCTTGTGGAGAGTGGGACTCGAACCCCCAATCTTAGGATCAGCGATTCAGCGCCCTTTACCACCAGGCCACCACTGCCCACAAAATAATGTACATGTAATTGATAAATATATTTTAAATCACTGGTATGAAAAATTAAGAAACCATTAATATAACTTTTAATAAAACTTCACAATGGAAAGCACCATTTACAGTTCACGAAGGTCAGTTGAGTACCCCCAGAGGTGAAAGAGTGGTCATTGGGGCAGACTTCAATGGACATGTTGGTGCAGGAAACAGAGGGGACGAGGAAGTGATGGGTAGGTTTGGTATCCAGGACAGGAACGCAGAAGGACAGATGTTGGTAGATTTTGCAAAAAGGATGGAAATGGCTGTGGTGAATACTTTCTTCCAGAAGAGAGAGGAGCATAGGGTGACTTATAAAAGTGGAGGTAGGAGCACACAGGTAGACTACATCTTGTGCAGGCGATGTAATTTAAAGGAAGTCAGTGACTGCAAAGTCATAGTGGGTGAGAGTGTTGCCAAACAGCATAGGATGGTGGTGTGCAGGATGATGCTGATGGTGAGGAAGGTGAAGAAGGCAAAGGCAGAGCAGAAGACAAAGTGGTGGAAGTTGAAAAGGAAGAGTGTCGGGTTGTCTTCAAGGAGGAGTTGAAACAGGCTTTCCCTGGTCAGGAAGTCCTTCCAGATGACTGGACAACTACAGCGAATGTGATCAGGAGACAGGTAGGAGAATACTTGGTGTGTCATCTGGAAGGAAAGTAGATAAGGAGACTTGGTGGTGGAATGAGGAAGTGCAGGAGTGTGTACAAAGGAAGAGATTAGCTAAGAAGAAGTGGGACATTGAGAAAACCGAAGAGAGTAAACAGGAGTACAGGGAGACACAGCGTAAGGCAAAGGTAGCAGTGTCAAAGGCCAAACAGAGCGCGTTTGATGACTTGTATGCTCGGTTGGAAAGTAAGGAGGGAGAAAATGATTTATACAGGTTGGCACAGCAGAGAAATAGAGATGGGAAGGACGTGCAGCAAGTTAGATTGATAAAGGACAGAGAGGGAAATGTATTGACTGATGACAGAAGTGTGCTGGGAAGATGAAAAGAGTACTTTGAAGAGCTGCTGAATGAGGAAAATGAGAGAGAAAAAAGAGTAGAAGAGGTGACTGTTGAGGACCAGGAAGTAGCAAAGATGAGTAAGGGTGAAGTGAGGAGGGCATTGAAGAGGATGAAGAATGGAAAGGCAGTTGGTCCTGATGACATACCGGTGGAGGTATGGAAGTGTCTAGGAGAGGTATCAGTAGATTTTCTGACAAGAACATTTAACAAGGTCTTAGAGAGTGAGAGGATGCCAGAGGAATGGAGGAGAAGTGTGCTGGTGCCCATTTTTAAGAACAAGGGAGACGTGCAGAGTTGCAGCAACTACAGAGGGATAAAGTTGATGAGCCATACGATGAAGTTATGGGAAAGAATAGTGTAAGCTAGACTAAGGGCAGAAGTCAGCATTTGTGAACAACAGTTTGGTTTCATGCCAAGAAAGAGCACCACAGATGCAGTGTTTGCCTTGAGGATGTTAATGGAGAAGTACAGAGAAGGTCAGAGGGAGCTGCATTGTGCCTTTGTGGATCTGGAGAAAGCATATGACAGGGTGCCGAGAGAAGAACTGTGGTATTGCATGAAGAAGTCTGGAATGGCAGAGAAGTATGTTAAAGTGGTGCAGGACATGTATGAGAGATGTAAGACAGTGGTGAGGTGTGCTGTCGGTGTGACAGAAGAGTTCAAGGTGAAGGTGGGACTGCATCAAGGGTCAGCTCTCAGCCCCTTCTTGTTTGCTATGGTGATGGACAGGCTGACAGACGAGGTTAGACAAGATTCCCCATGGACTATGATGTTTGCAGATGACACTGTGATCTGTAGTGAGAGCAGAGAACAAGTGCAGGAAAATCTAGAGAGGTGGAGGTATGCCCTGGAAAGGAGGGGAATGAAGATTAGCCTCAGTAAGACAGAATACATGTGCATGAATGACAAGGACCAAAGAGGAACGGTGAGATTACAGGGAGCAGAGATAAGAAAGGTGGAGGATTTTAAGTACTTAGGCTCAACAATCCAGAGCAATGGAGAGTGTGGAAAAGAGGTCAAGAAGCGTGTGCAGGCAGGTTGGATTGGTTGGAGAAAAGTGTCCGGTGTGATGTGTGATAGGAGGGTATCGGCAAAAATGAAAGGAAAAGTGTACAAGACGGTGTTGAGGCCAACGATGCTGTATGGGTTAGAAACAGTGGCCCTGGGGAAAAGACAGGAGGCAGAGCTGGAGGTAGCAGAGATGAAAATGTTGAGGTTCTCTTTGGGAGTAATGAGGATGGATAGGATTAGGAATGAGCACGTCAGAGGGACAGCACATGTAAGACGTTTTGGAGACAAGGTCAGAGAGGCTAGATTGAGATGGTTTGGACATGTACAGAGGAGGGATAGTGAGTATATTGGTAATAGGATGCTGAGGCTGGAACTACCAGGTAAAAGGCCCAGAGGAAGACCAAAGAGACGATTCATGGATGTGGTGAAGGAGGACATGAAGGTCGTTGGTGTAAGAGAAGAAGATGCAAAGGATAGGGTGAGATGGAGGCAGATGATTCGCTGTGGCGACCCCTGAAGGGAAAAGCCGAAAGGAAAAGAAGAAGAAGGTCAGTTGACATAGGCTACAACTTCTGTTCACTATATTTTAGTGTGGTTCACAATTTTGTACTACATTATAAAATGGATGAAATTTACAGGAAAAAATTTCTGCAAAACTTCAAAGTAGTCATTTTCTTTACATAGTAATCCCCCTTATTTCGCGATTAATGGGGACCAGCCCCACGCGAAATGCGAAAAACCGTGAAATGACTTTTGCCACTTCTTAAGGACACCCACCCACCTATATATTATATAAAATTTATATAGAAGTTACTTTTAAAGTGTTCTATGCATGTTAATGTCATACAGGCAACGTGTATTAATATATAACTAAATTATACACCTTATAATGACAATAAATATATATAAATACTGTATAACAAACTTTGTAAATAACAAATCTACAGCCACCTCGAGAAGCAGAATCACTGGCGGCACTGGTGCTTGATTGGGGCTTGTCAGCGCCTCCAGAGCCTTTGCTTTGGTATGTATAACATTAGTGTCCAAACTCACAGGCGTTTTAACTCTCTTTCTCACTCTCTTTCTCTCTCTCTCTCTCCTCATACACTGCATGTGCTGGTGAGGGGCATGGCTGTTACGCGCAGGCGAAATCCAGAGAGGGCACCTGAATTCACTCAGCCATCAGTGCGCTATAAATAGCTCCTTACTCGACCAGTTTCTGTGTTGATACTCTCCCAGTGATTTTAGTTTTTGTTTTTCCCTCATTACTACAGTGAACACGATTTTTCCCCCGCACCCCAGTGCTTCCCCTGAGTTCAAATAAAGGTCATTGTTTCATGAGGGAGGAAAGGTGGGTTGGATGCTGGGAAATATAATCTCGACCAATCGGCTCGCTGGATTCACAGCCAATCAGAGAACACTCAAGTCAAGCAGAAGAACAGAGCAGGTTAGGTATCGTAGTTGAGTGTACATGTAGTGCTGTACTGCTGGTGAATTTTGAATAGTCTTTAATTTTTTAATTTCCTGATGGGAAATCCCGGGGGACTACTGTAGTGGACTTTATATAAAATGCGACAGCAGGTTGTCTGAGACATGTGGCTACGATTGAAGAAATGAAACAAATCATGTCAGACTACCTTCAATGGTTCATTGTTGACCACAACTCCTCTGCTATTGACAGGTAAAATCAGATGATAAGTAAGAATTTTAAGTTTTAGATGCTTTATGGCAGGGGTTTTCAAAAGTTTTGTTTCCAAGGCACACCAAAAGGCCAAACAAAACATCAAGAAACACCATTATAATACACAATCAATCTTATCACTGTAGAAAAAACTATTTTTTGATGCTAAATTAGACAAACAACTATGAGTCATAATGTGGTTATTAATAACATAATTCATTTGACTCTCAACACAGCTCACTGCATGAATGGCAACAACTGGGGTGCACTTAAAAGGAAGGTTCTGAACTGATTTAGAGTATAGAACCTGCATCAGTATTTGGTAACTAATGCATAAACTATAACTAATAATAACTAATGCATAAATATAATATATATAACTAATGCATAAAAAGTTATGATACAATCCATTAAACATGCTCTTATATTTATATACAGTAGGCCCTTGACTATTCGCGGTTTTGCACTCGCGGCTTCGCATATTTGGGGATTGCCGAGCAACTGTCACGTGATTCAAATTCAGCCAATATTCACCCCTTTTTCTTTATTCGCACACACTTTGTGTCTGTGGGGCAGTGGTGGTCTAGTGGTATAAGGCGCCGGATCGCTGATCAAAAGGTTGGGGTTTCAAGTCCCACTCTCCACAAGGTTGTCACTGTCCCCCCCAGTGCAGCTAACTGGGTTATCAAAGGCCGGCCATGTCTGTCACTGTCTATGGTGAGAGGCATGTAAAAGAACCATTGCTGACTTTCGTAAAGAGTAGCTGCAAAGCCGTCAGCATGTTTCCGCCCTGCGATGGCCTGGCGAGCTGTCCAGGGTGTACTCTGCCCTCGCCCTGAGTTGGCTGAACTGAACTTTGTGTCTGTGCTTTTTTTAGTGTGTGTGTATGTGTGTGTGTGTGTGTGTGTGTGTGTGTGTGTGTGTGTGTTTAATTACAGTTAAGCTCCGTCATGCCACCCAAACGCTGCGCACCTTCTCAGGTTTCTGGTAAGGTGCCGAAGTGAAAAAGGTAATGACGCTGCATGAAAAAGTAGAATTGCTTGATATGATTCAGGAAGGAAAACGTTTTGCTGCAGAAGTGCAAAGAAGGTGAATCATGTATGAAACAAGGTCATCATCAGAATGGAACCTGCCTTAGTACAGTCAGCCCCCAACTTACGAGATTAATCCGTTCCAGAGCCTTTTTCAGAACCTGGAGATTTCGTAAGTAGAGGCGCATTTTACATGTAAAATGCGTGATTCGTTTCAAGGCTCCCAAGACTACCCCATAAACCCTTTAAAAATGATTGTAAATTGGAAATGTACACCAATTTTGTATGAAATATGTATGAAATATGTGCTAAAAGTAAAATACTTTTTACATTTTCTTATTGCAGCTGAGCCACGGGTTGCTGACCCCTGATATAAAGCAATGCAAAGTAAATACTGTATAATGCAATACTTCCCCCTAGTGGGCATTTTTTCGAAAACTACAGTGCTGTATGTTTAATGGAACTGATTACAGTATACTCAGTTAGTGTTCTTTTATATATATATATATATATATATATAGGTTATATTTTATTATTTTATTATCAATAAATATCACAGTAAAAAATTACGTTTTTCTGAATCATTACTACGTTTTACTACATTAATATTGTATTAATGAGTGTCTATAGAATGTGTTTAAGAAGCATATTTTGGCACATGTAATAGATATAGTATTTTACTTCCGGTTGATCATTCGTGCATGTAATATGATACATGGGGTTTTACTTCTGGGTACAGAACTCGCAGATTATCTTCATTGGTAGGAGAGGCCGTAACCAAACCCCTGCAAATAACATGGGCCTACTGTATATACAATTATATATTTCAGTAATAATGTATTTTCAACCATTAAATGCCAAGATACACTAGTGAGCTCTACCACATCATTTGGGAACGACTGCCTTATGGTCCTCTTAGGTTTATGTAAGGATGTACTGTATATCTGTTCGACCTATACATTTGAGCAAATTGTGAATTGCTATCTGTCTAAGTGGACAGTATTCTCAAAGAATCAATTTTACTACACAGCAGTGAAAATGTTGGTCTTCATTCTAGATTCAAAAATCATTTTTCAGCCCTTCAGTTTTTGACTGCCCTTCAGCAACACCTTACTTTGCTGGCTCCTGTTTTGTGCCACTCTGAAAGGCCACTCACTGATCTTGAACTTGAGAGACTCTTCAAACCGAAGCTCAGTCCATCAGCGAGTAATAGACGACATCAAGAAAGTCCAACTTTAGGCTTCTGGGAAGACTATCTCATCGATTGTGAAGGTATGTAAATAACACATTTTTATCATTAGTTGAAAGTAGAAAACACGTCACTTAGATGTTTATCTGACCACCTTGTCTCTGCAGAAGGCCAGGCTTCTGTGTCAGTGGAGGGTGTTTTCATTTGCTACAGGCCTGGCTTCACTTCCCCCATCTGGACTGGATCTATTGCCAAGGAAAGAGTTCCTGGATGACTCTACATTCCCAACGGCACATAAATGTTCAAGTACACTGAAATGCTAGAATGCTAGAATGCCAATCCTAGAATAATACACTCTAAGTCTAAAAGTCTACACTGTAAGTCCCAAATGGTCTTTGGAATTCAAAATTTGGCTGTTTGACTGTCTAAGACATAAGACTGGATGACTGCTGGAGTTCAGACCTTTCTGTCCAGAAAGGTACAGTTTATTTTAAAGGAGACCTCATTTTGGCAAAATATATTTCAGTGAAAAATAGAATTCTGATTACAGTTCAGTGCGACACAATTTAAAATCACAATGTCTTCAAAAAAGCATCAGTATTACAGAGCAGACTTACTTTGAGACTTTAATTTTATCCAGTCCAATGCCAGTTCACTATACTGCTGCAATGCTTGTGATATCAAACTCATGCCTTCCATAGGCTGCCATTCAAAGTGAAAATGTCGTTTTAAAATGCACCATACTGGATTATTACCTAATTAAAATATTTTAAACACCAACAATTCTACTTTCTGCTGCAGTATACCTTGCCGAGTTGAGGTCTCCTCCTTTAAATGTTTTTTATTTACTGTACAAAAATCTGACCATATTTCATTTTCCACCCCTCTAACATTTTGTTTTAGGCAAAATAAGTGCTTTCTGTGCTTGTAAAAATTAATAAGTACTATTACTTTGGTTTACTTTTTGATTTATTTCAGTTTTGTGTTCTTTCCCAGCTGTTCAGAAACGTAATATTTTTAAACAATAAAAAGGTAATTTTCACATGTGGGTCTGATCATGAAACTAGTACAGTTTCATGTACAAGTTTATTTGTGAATCGATCCATCAAAATCTTTAGTGCATGCCTGGGAAACAAAATCATAACAATATATGTACATAAGGTGAACACAATTTTTGAAAGAATTCAAATGCTTCCTATTTTCCACCTTTTTCATGCTCAATTTTGTGACAAGAGGAAGACCTCATTATTTTTACATCCCGCTGAGAGTCTGCTAAGGTTTCCACAGGTCCAATACTCACACAAATCAGAGCACAAGTCTCTGCACAATGAACCACAGAATTTGCATATGTGTGGCAAAATTGATAAATTAGTACCAGACATAAAACCGGATTGATGATATACAAAACTTTTCCTGTCCATGTTACATCATGTATCTTGTGCTAACAGCAATCACTGATTTGCATTTGTTGACTTTTGATAATAAGGAAAAGTTGAATATGTCAAGTACTATCATTTGGTGTCATGTAACTAATTACACAATTATTAGTTAAAGCTATTATTAGTGAATAGAAGGCTATTTATTCTCCCCAATGCAGCTAACTGGGTTATCAAAGGCAGGCCATGTCGATGAATTAAAAAAAAAAAAATGCAATGCACTGAAGCTGGATGAATTTAAGCGCGAAGTAGCGAGGGATCCCTGTATAAACACAAGCAATTCTGCACACAACTTTAACTAAAAATATGAACTATAACAATGTACACATATGAATGAGAACTGAACACTGGAGATATATAATATGTACAGTGAGGGGTTGTAAAATGGAATATATAAATAAGTAAATATCAGCAAAGTGGATAGACGAGAATGAAAATGCCGAAAGTGGATAAACTAGAATGTAAATGTGGTAACATGAGGCAGTGCAAGACAGTCGTAGAGTTTGCGGATTCAATGTCTTTTTACAGAAAACTGATGCGTGAATGTGTGTGAGTGAGTATTTTTCTGTAGAGGAGGGTTGCGTATGTATGTATGTGTGTGTGTGTGTGTGTGTGTGTGTGTGTGTGTGTGTGTGTGTGTGTGTGTGTGTGTGTGTGTGTGTGTGTATGTGTGTGTGTGTGTGATTGTGAGGGGGTGGGGGTGATGGCTTTCACGGCTCTGAGAAAGAAGCTGTTTTTGAGTCACACACATATGCATGTGTGAGTATTTATGAATCACACGTATACACGTGTTTGCATTATAGATGGATATTTACAGTATGTATTAACATGAACATGAGTGTGTATGGTGCATGTTTGCATTTGTGTGTACGTTGCATGGGACACTTACCTTCCTCTTCTGAATAGGGACCACCAGGACTCAATATGCTGGTTAGTGGTGGATGAACCATGCATACTTGACACGCGCCAAAGAGAACTCACCACCAGATAGATTACATCATGGTACGAGACCGCTTTAGATCTGGTATCCGCAGATCTGGGACGAGGACCTTCCCAGGTGCTGATGTCAGAAGTGACCACGATCTAGTGGTACTCAACTTCAAAGTCCGACTAGTGGTATTGAACTTCAAAGTCCGACTGACTAAGATCAAAAAACCACAGGCTACACAAATGAAGTTTAACCTGGAAAGACTGAAAGACTCAACCATTCTTGAGAGTCCTTCCAAACAGGAATTGCGGGAGGTTTGCAGCCCTTCTTACGCTTGATGAAAATGTCGAAGAATTGACCAGCAAATTCAATGCGGTAATGACAGAAACAGCAAAAAACATTCTGGGAAAACACCGCCCAAGGAAGCAACCATGGGTGACAGATGAGATTCTTGATATGTGTGACAGAAGAAGAGTTTTAAAGAAATCGAAATACACAGTAGCTGGAACTGTAGCGTGCAGAGAGATCAACAAGAAGATAAGAGGGGGAATGAAGAATGCCAAAGAAACCTGGAAACAGAAACAGTGTGCAGTAGTCGAGGAAAATCTTAAAAACATCAACAGCATGAAGGCTTACCAAATTATAAAAAAGGTCACACGTCCTAAGCAGCCAAGAGTCAGCACCATTCAAGATAAAAGTGGAAACTGCCTCACCGAAGAGAAGGACATCATCAACAGATGGACGGAATACTGCTCAGAGCTCTACAACTACCACACTAACGGCGATCCCAATGAGCTTATTCATCAGGAATCTACAAATGACGATGACCACCCGATTCTACAAGAAGAAGTAGAGACAGCCATCAGATCAGTGAAGAACGACAAAGCAGCTGGAATAGACAATGTCCCGGCTAAGCTGATTAAACAGGGAGGGAAAACAACGGTAGACATCCTCACCGCAATCTGCAACAAGATCTGACAGACTGGAGAATGTTCAACACCATGGACACAATCCCTCATCATCACCATCCCAAAGAAAGGGAACCTTCAACTCTGCTTGAACTACAGAACTATCAGCCTGATCAGTCATACAAGCAAAGTAATGCTGAAAGTCATCCTGAACAGATTGAAACCTCAGGCAGAGGAGATTATCGCTGAAGAACAAGCTGGATTCCACAGAGGAAGGAGCACTACAGAACAAATCTTGAACCTTAGAGTATTGTGTGAAAAGTACAGTCAACACCAACGAGACATATATCATGTTTTCATCGACTTCAAGAAGGTGACGCTCTCTGCAACACTATGAAGAAGTACAACATGGGCCAAAAGCTGATGAATACCATCAAACAACTGTATACTAAGGTCAGTAGTGCAGTATTAGTACAAAATACAGTAGGAAATTGGTTTCACACATCAGTCTAGGTCCGCCAGGGATGTATGCGCTCACCAACTCTATTCAACATCTTTCTGGAACGCATCTGCTTTAATGTCATAATGTCATAATGGCACAGTCAGCATTGGAGATCGGACTATCACTAATGTGAGGTTCGCCGATGATATCGATGGGTTGGCAGGTGATGAAGAGGAACTGACCTGGACAGAACATCATCCAGATATGGGATGGAGATCAGTGCCGAAAAGACCAAGCTGATGACAAACAATCCAACATCAATCAAGAGGAAAATCACAGCCAGCGGACAAGAGCTTGAGACGGTAACCCAGTTCAAATACCTTGGCGCCATCCTCAGCAAAGAGGGATCTAAAGTGAAGATTACAGCAGGATCTACACAGACGATGGCAGCAATGTCAAAGCTGAAGCCTATATGGAGAGACAGGAACATGTGTCACCACTCAAAAGTGACATTGCTTAAGGCGCTAGTTCTGTCCATCTTCTTATACGCTTGTGAATCATGGACTCTGATGGCAGATGTGCAGAGGAAGATCCAGGCAGTAGAAATGAGGTGCCTCAGAAGACTACTCAGCACCTCATACACAGATCACATAACTAACACCGAAGTGCGCAGGAAGATCTCACAATGCGTGGACCATTATGATGATCTCTTGACCACTGCTAAGAAGAGGAAATTGAGGTGGTATGGTCACGTGACATGCTCTAGCGGCTTATCAAACATGATCCTCCAAGGCACAGTCCAAGGGAAGAGGAAATGAGACAGACAGAAAAAGAAGTGGGGGGACAACATTGAAGAGTGGACAGGGAAGAGCTTTGCAGAGACCCAGGCTCTTGGCTACAACCGACCAATATGGAGACCACTGGTGCGCAGTTCAACCACGAGGTGCCCCTACGACCTAGGAGGGTTAAGAGATTCGTGATCGTGTGTGAACCATACATGTGGCTGGATGCACCATAGTAGTAGCCACTGTGATTGTGGTGCAGGATACACTGAATAGTGGCCATAATACTGTTCTACTGCCACAAACAGTCCTTTGTTTCTTTGGGATAACACAGAGGTTTCACACACACACACAACAGAAACTTCTGTGCAATCACTGTTGGGTTGTTATTTGTTGGTCCGCAATGAAGCCATAATATTTTATTGGAAAATCCATCTATACAGCAATTAAAGGCCAAACCAAATGGCTTCAGTTTATTGTAGCCATCACTGTGCCACGTATACTTTGGTCCCATTCAGTGATATGTTCTTATTATAGACCATCCACTTGCTCTTGTCTCACAACCCCAACGGTTAAACTCCCGCAGAAGATTCATCACATCATCTCTCTTCACTTGATGTTCGTGCTTTTGTTTGAACACCTGCCACGTTGTTCTGTAGCCAAACAATTGTCCCGGTCCACAGAGTTCCAATGTGATGGCATTAATTACTGCATTTGCAAAACAATAATACTTTCTCTGTTACAACCTGATATTATGCAGAAGCAGTGGTGGAGTCGTGGTAAGGTGTTGGATCAATGATCCCAAGGTTGGGGGATCAAGCCCTCAACAGGTTGCCGCTGTCTGTCACCACAGTGCAACTATCTGGGTTATTAAAGGCCGGCTATGTCTCTCACTGTTTCTTGTGAGCGGTATGTTAAAGAACTATTGTTGACTTTCATCAATTACTCCAACCCTGCCCAGAGCGGGCTGAGATAGGTGCCAGCCTCTGTGTGACCCTAATTAGGATTAAGTGGTTCAGAAAATGAACGAATGAATACACACACACACACACACACACACACACACACACACACACACACGTGTGTATATGTATTCTAGGGTTTAGTCTGCTGAATAATCATTGAAACAAGAAGATGCTTTATCTAAGGAGGCCTGTATGATAAAGGAATCAAACAAGCAAGAAAAGCTCAAAATGAATGGTCACTGTCACTAACATTTTGTGTTGTGCAGTGTAGTGACCATTTCGGTCCTGAGTGTTTTGATCCAATGACAGTATTGGATTTTTCACTTGGATGTAAAGTACAGGACAAAAGGAAATTGTTACCTCTTCCTGTGATCCTGTACCTATGATTTTTTTTTTTGGAGATACTCAGTTTCTTAACATGAAGAGGCCGAGCAAACACTAACCACGTACCACCCATGCCAGGTAAGTATCTAACAACCTAAAATATTAAGGGGCAATATGTTAAAAACATCATAATTTGATCTTTATAATTCTAAAAAGGGTTTCATTATATAAGGGTTATACCGATATATGGAAACCCACAAGGCACTTTTCAAGAACAATTGCCTGGAAAGGTCTCCAGCTTGAGCTGTGCCCTCGCCCAGAGTCAGACACAAATACCCACTACTAATAAAATCTTCAGTGTCCGGTTAATTTTTTAACCCTAAAAAAATCCACCAACATAAGAATTAGATGTAGAAAAATTTATACTGTTCTTGAATACTATATGCCCTGTTAGTTTATTTTATTTATTTATTTTTATTTTTGTATACTGTCTTGGTGGTATTTTGTTGTTTGGGCGGTTCTCTGAACTATCTGCAGTGCCACTGAGTTGAACCTTGATGGATGGCGTAGGCTGCTCAGTGCCAATTAGATAGGAATATAACTTACTTGGACTCCGTCAGCACCTCAAATTATCCATGTCTTAGGTCAGATTTTCCGACTCCCATGAGAAAACCTCTATATAATGAGCAGAGGTGGGTTAATCCTTGACAATGTGAGCAGGTTTATTGGCAATATTTCCCCACAAATAGATTAATACTGACCATTTCTCCACTGCCCTCTGCAGTATATGACTGGCAGCTCAGTGAAGAAAAAATATATAAAATGGTCTCAAGGGAAAATAAGGAAGCACTTGTTACCTCCAAATTGACAGAGGACTGCAGTTCGACATTGTGAGCCATGAAGCTAATGTTCATGTCTTCCCCGACTCAGTGAACACAGCAACTATTACTGGTCCCATGAAACACTCTTAAATTCCACTTAAAATAACTAGTATAAACTAGCATATAAAAATAGAAAAGGTACACACATATACTATAATTAAAATAAAGCTCTGAGTCTGGTTTCAAGCAATACTGGAGCTTGTGTAACTTTACTTATAATTCTGTGACTTTCAGAAAGGAGAACACATTTTGA
The DNA here is from genome assembly GCA_024760905.1 of Plotosus lineatus. Lineage (NCBI taxonomy): Eukaryota > Metazoa > Chordata > Actinopteri > Siluriformes > Plotosidae > Plotosus > Plotosus lineatus. Next base: position 27,327,154 of record CM045747.1, on the reverse strand, counting down.
AAGACAAATTAAGATTGATATCACTGTATATGTTTGAATACTTCTTGTACATTCACTTGAAAAATTAAAATCTCATTTTTTTCCCTCAAAGATTCAGACTAATTGCTGCCAAAGTCCCTTATGTTCCAGTTTTCCAGTTAAATTTTTGGCATAATTTTTGAAAATCGGGGCAGTGGTGGTCTAGTGGTATAGGGCGCTGGATCACTGATCTTTGGATCATTTGGTTGGGGGTTCGAGTCCCACTCTCCACAAGGTTGTCACTGTCCTCCCCAGTGCAGCTAACTGGGTTATCAAAGGCCGGCCTTGTCTCTCACTGTCTATGGTGTGGTGCGTGTAAAAGAACCATTGCTGACTTTCGACAAGAGTACTTGCAAAGCCGTCGGTGTGTTTCTGCCCTGCGATGGCCTGGCGAGCTGTCCAGGGTGTACTCTGCCCTTACCCGAAATTGGCTGGGATGAGTGCCAGCCTCCCCGCGACCATAATTAGAATTAAGCGGTTACAGAAAATGATGAACTGAACTTTTGAAAATAGGACCTCAATTATGTTATAACCGCTGAGTCACTAAAATTAAACACAATGCTTCTCTTATTTACTTTATTTACTGGAAATGTTCTGACAGTAGTGATATTCAGTGTATCAGGAATTCTATCATTTCTACATCTGAAACTGGGACTTGCATGTCAAAAAAAGTCAATGCATCAATCCGTTGTTCATACTGGGTATCCACCAGGGTTGTAGAAGACACTGGAGCCAAGTTAACCACCGGTTAGAGGTGGGCTACACCTTAAACTGAACCCCTGTTCAATTTTCTTGAGGAAACTTTAATTAACAGTTGTGGAAAGTGGATTCCCCCCCCTCCATGAATTACAACTTAACAGTGTTGGAGAGGTTTGCATGTCCTAAAGATCCTAAGAGCTATCTTGTCGGGTGCATTATGTCACTGGCAGGGTCAACAAAAGCAAGCAGGTACTAGGTGAGGGTCCAGACTAAGGGTGGTTCAGAAGACCCCTATGGATAATAAAAATATAAGGACACAGTTTCCTTCGCTCAGACATGGGTCACTGGGGTCCCTCCCTGGAGTAGGCCTGGTGTTTGGGCTTCTACTCATGGGGCCTGACTGAGACCAGTGCAAAAAGAAAACATGGATCCACCCTCCCATGGACCCACCACCTTTTGGAGGGGCTACAGGGGTCAGGTGCAGTATGAGTTTGGTGGCAGTTGAAAGCATGGGTTTCGTCAGATCAATCCAGAGCTACTGATTCTGACCCTTGGAACATGGACTGTCAAGTCTCCGACAGGGAAGGAGCCTGAGCTGGTGTGTGAGGTTGAGAGATACTGGCTATATATAGTCAGACTCACCTTGACACAAAGCTTGAGATCTGGAACCACCCCTCTTGATCAGGGCTGGACCTTAGCCCATTTTAGAGTTGCTCATGGGGAGGGGGTGTGCCGGTGTGGGCATCCTTGTTGCCTCTAGTTTTGGGACCCACATGGGATTCTCCCCCGTTGACGGAAGGGTAGCTTCCCTCTACATTCAGGTGGTGGGACGGGTCCTGAATGTTGTTTGTGTTTATGCACCTAAAGACAGTTCAGCGTACCAACCCCTTTTGAATTCTTTAGTCTGATTGTCCTTGGGGACTTCAACGTCCATGCGGGCAATGACAGTGTGCCCTGGAATACTGTGATTGGTCGGTACAGCCTCTCTGATCTGAACCCAAATAGTGGTTCATTGCTGGACTTCTGTGCCTGTCACAGAATACCATGTTTAAACATAAGTGCACTTGTATACTACAAGCGAGAAGTTAGGGTCTCCTGGGAACCTTTGGTGGAGTCTCCTGTAAGAAGGGCCTTTATCTCCCACCACCGCCAGCAGAGCTACAACCATATCCCTAAGGTTGCAGGGGACATGGAATCTGAACGGGCCATGTTTCGTGCCTCCATTATTGAGGCGGCAGCCTGTAGCTATTGCTGAAAGGTCATCTGATCCTGTCGTGACGATAAACCCAAACCTATTGGTGGACAGCTGTGGTGAGGGGGGGACATCCGACTAGAAGGAGGCCTGTCTGGTCTTATTGGCCTGTGGGACTCCCAAGGCAGTAGCTAAGTACTGGAAGGCCAAACATGCTGCAGCCCAGGCTTTTACTGGTACAAGATCTTAGGTGTGGGGGGAGTTTGGTGAGGGCCCAGAAACAACTCAAGTTAAAGCTGAAATTTAATATTTATTTTTTGCTAAAATGACAAACTACATTTTATTGTCACATAAACTTTATGAAAGAGGTTGGTTTGGTAATTTGTTCCACAACAATAATGTAACAGCGGATGACCACAGATTGTAAGTATTTCATAAATAAAAATGTCTTCCTCTAGGCCTTCTGCCTGGTAGTTCCAACCTCAGCATCCTACTACCAATATACTCAATATCCCCCCTCTGTACATGTCCAAACCATCTCAATCTAGCCTCTCTGACTTTGTCTACAAAACATCTAACATGTGCTGTCCCTCTGATGATGTCCCTCATTATTGATCCTATCCATCCTTGTTACTTCCAAAGAGAACCTCAACATTTTCATCTCTGCTACCTCCAGCTCTGCCTCCTGTCTTTTCCCCAGGGCCACTATTTCTAAACCATAAAACATCGCTGGCCTCAACACCGTCTTGTACACTTTTCCTTTCATTCTTGCCAATACCCTCCTATCACACATCACACAGAACACTTTTCTCCAACCATTCCCGCCTGCCTGCACACGTTTCTTCACCTCTTTTCCACACTCTCCATTGCTCTGGATTGTTGCGTCTAAGTACTTAAAATCCTCCACCTTTCTTTATCTCTGCTCCCTGCAACCTCACCGTTCCTCTTGGGACCTTGTCATTCGTACACATATATTCTGTCTTACTGAGGCTAACCTTCATTCCCCTCCTTTCCAGGGCATACCTCCACCTCTCTAGATTTTCCTGCACTTGTTCTCTGCTCTCACTACAGATCACAATGTAATCTGCAAACATCATAGTCCATGGAGAATCTTGTCTAACCTCATCTGTTAGCCTGTCCATCACCATAGCAAACAAGAAGGGGCTTAGACCTGACCCTTGATGCAGTCCCACCTTCACCTTGAATTCTTCTGTCACACTGACAGCACACCTCACCACTGTCTTACATCTCTCATACATGTCCTGCACCACTCTAACATACTTCTCTGCCACTCCAGACTTCCTCATGCAATACCACAGTTTCTTTCTTGGCACCCTGTCAAATGCTTTCTCCAGATCCACAAAGGCACAATGCAGCTCCTTCTGACCTTCTCTGTACTTCTCTATAAACATCCTCAAGGCAAAAGGTAAAAGAGATATCAAACTACAATAATTTAATAGGCTTCTGGGAGCCCAAATAATTTTAACATTGTGCAATTGTGCATAATATATTTGCAGGTTAATTAAGGAAAAATAAGTCTGAAAGTAAAAAAATAAATAAATAAATCACCAAAAGTTTGGCTGTCTCTGTCATCATAGACATAGAATTGACCCTCAGGCAATTACTCTACTTTTAAAATAAAAACATCACAGATGTTCACTTGAGCTCAACTTTTATGACAGAATGCTTTGCTAATTAGTATTATGCAAATAGTTGTGCACAGAAATGTTGCACAGGGGGAAATGCCAATTATTGATTATAGTGGTTGAAGATAGAAAGAATTAATTTTTCTCCCCAAATTGTTCCAATTAAAAAAAAGCAAAAATAAATAAATAAAAACATAGAGTATTTTTGTTGTACGTATACTTTTTCATTTAAATGTCATTATCTAATTACTTGTAGATAATAATGCCATTTTGAATAATAAAGAAGGTATCAGGAAGAAGTGAAAACGAATGCACAAATGGAAACGCTGAACCTACATATGCAGCTTTATCTGTATTCCCTCAAAAATAATTTGTATCATTCATTCATTCAGTTATTGAAGCGCACAACCTTAATTAGGGTTGCGGGGAAACTTGTACCCATCTCACTTGACTCCGGGCGAGGACAGGGTACACCACGGACAGCTCACCAGGCCATCACAGGGCCAACACTCACACAACCATTCATACTCACACTCACACCTACGGGTGATTTGGAACAACCAATTAATCTGCTGTGCTTGCTTATGGACTGTGAGAGGAAATCGGAGTTCCCGGAGGAAACCCACATAAGCACGGGAAGAACATTCAAACTCCACACAGAAACACCCGAGTTGGGAATGAAACCCAGGACCTAATTTGTATCAATACCATTGTAATACATACACATAAGCTCTTGCTTATGACATAATATCTTGCTTATGGCAAATGTTTCATAGAAATGTTAAATTCTTCTATCTTGCAAAACTGAGTATTATTTACCCTCTTTCTGTTTTCTCCTTGAAAAGTTCTTTCAGTCAAATATATACACTGAAGAGCTCTAAATCTTTTAGTATATCACAACAAATCACTGGCTTCTATATCTGTCAATATGTTCTTTGCGGGAAAACCATTACTGTCTCCAAGCATATTATTGAACTTATGAGTGAAAAAAAAAGAATAGTTACAGTATGTGTGGTTAAGCTATAAAAATACACCAACAACATACTGAGCAAAAAGAAACATCCCTTATCTATTCTTGGAACAGATTTGGATAGTGGGCTGGACAGTTGGATAGGAAGTAAGCAAATACAAATAAGACTCAAATAGTAATCATTAAATGTTTGGTGCAAATATTTCTAACTTATAATAAGCAAGTTACAGTACAGTCAGAACATTTAGCTGCTAAGAATTTAAATAAAAATACACTGAGCCATGTATACCTATACTGCTATGTTGTAATGTGTTTGTTGGTAGGCACTGGATTTCTGTTCATAAAATAAGAAGTTAGCCAATATCTGCCTCTCTGATGTCACATAAAGACATTGCTCGCATAGATGGCTTTTAACAGGAAGACAAAAATGTTAAGAACTGTCAAGTATAAGAAAAAATAGGACACCACCTAAAAACAAACGTGATTCGTTTCTTAGTCCAGTTGCATCCGGTGCCATATTAATGATCCGTTTAAAAATAAGGATAAAAAATATTGGATACATGTCCTCAGAATGCAATGCAGGTAAAATCATTTATACCCCCATTTCACTGGAGCACGGAATGCAATGATCGTGGCAGAAAGGCGCTGAACGCACTCTACGGAGGAGCTTCGGAATTTTTACATGGAAAATGGATCAAAAACCTACGGAAAATTGTACCTTCGGAACGTTCACGGAATGTGCGGAAAAGACACGGAAAGACCCCTGTACAATGTTGGAATACATGCCTAAAAGTGCTCGGATTACCTTTGGAACCAGTGCGGATTGCAAAGGAAGACCTTTGGATAATTCACGGAACGTTCACGGAAAGCACGGAACACTCGAGGAAAGACTACGGCACTACTCCATTTTAGACGGAAGAGCTACGGAATGATTGCGGAACAGGCGGCATGAAGGCGGAACGTTCACCTTCAACACGGAATGACTAAGGAATGACTGAGGAATGACTGAGAAATACCTGGGATAACCACATTTTGACGAGGAAAAATCTGCACCTATCTTTAAAAATGCGGAATCGTCCAAGGAAGCTCATTCTTTATTCTAATGTGCAATATGTTTATAATCTAGAATAAATTTAAAATTTAACAATGTTAATATGTTTAATATCAATAATGTCAATGCGTTTCTTTTATTTGCACCTCAATAAATCATTCCAGACTAAAATCCATGCACACAAGTCCAAACCACAGTGATTATAACTTTAAAACGTTATTACATGAACAGGAAAACAGAAAAAATAAAGTGAATGAACTGGAATAATTTATAGTTGAAGTGACTTCCTTGAGTGTTCCGCAAGTCTTTTTCGTGTTATCTGCAAGCATTCCGCAAACGTTCTGGATGTATTCCGGAAACCTTCCGTGAGTATTCCGTTCTGTGACCGCTTTTGACAATCCAGAAGAAAGGGGGGGGTGCTCTTGTAACGATCTCGGAAGACTTGCGAAATAAAAGGAACGATCACGGAATGTTTGTGGAATTACTGCAGAACGTGAGGGAACACTGTCGGAAAATTTTTCCGCCAACATGTTCAAAAGCACGTTCGCGGAAGATTTTGGCCTGAACGGAAGACGAGGAATACCTCCTTCCTTACATTCTTTTTTACATCAATTCCTTACATCGGAATTATTTTACATCAATTATTTTACATCAATTCCTTACATCGGAATTATCGGAACATTGGAGGATGACTACGCTTTTGCTTCCGCGTGTCTGCTGCGCTCCAGTCAAATGGAGAGATTAAATTGAAATTGAAATTCATTTATTTTTGTAAAGTGGGCAATACTAGCTTTTGACAAAGGTATACTCGCCGTTTGCCACAAACTAATATTAATTATATTTTATTTTTTGGTTAAATAAATATTTTTTTAAAATCTCTTTGTGATCGCTTTTGACAATCCGGAAGAAAGGGGGGGCTGCGCTTGTACCGGTCTCGGAAGACTTGCGAAATAAAAGCAACGATCACGGAATGTTTGGGAATTACTGCAGAACGTGAGGGAACACTGTCAGAAAATTTGCTGGCCCTTGAGATTTGTGTAAGTATATCAACCAAGTCTATCATCTGTACTAAAGAGGATGGAATATTTTCTTGTTCAAATATGTTTTTTAAAAACATCAACAGCTTCCATTAGATACAATTTTAAAGCACATCGTGTAGATCCGTTCATGTTCTATAACCGCGTAATCCTAATTAGGGTCGCGGGGAGGGTGGCGTCCATTCCAGCTGACTCTGGGCGAGGACAGCGTACACCCTGGATGGCTTTGGGCAAAAACACGCTGACGGCTTTGCAGCCTACTCGAGTCGTAAGTCAGCAATGGTTCTTTTACATGCCTCTCACCATAGACAGTAAGAGACATGGCCAGCCTTTGACAACCCAGTTAGCTGCACTGGCGGGACAGTGACAACCCAAGGAGAGTGGGGCTTGAACCTTGAACCTTAGGATCAGTGATCCAGCACCTTTACAACCAGGCCACCACTGCCCACATTGTATAGATGAGGAGGTAAAACAGATGGATACAGTGGTGCTTGAAGGTTTATTCACCAATGTGTATATACTGTTGCCTTCAGAATTTTCCTAATAAATAAATAGAGTCCACCTGTGTGTAATCTATGCTCAGAATAAATGCAGCTTTCACAGAACATCTGTATTTATTCTGAGATTAGATTAACTGTGTTATTTTTAATAATATAAACTTTGAACATCTCATGAAGTCCCGTTCAATCCATCATTCGAAAATGGAAAGAGTATGACACAACTGAAGACCTACAAAGACAGCCATCTACCTAAACTGTCAGGGTAGGCCTGGGGACCACTGAACAGAAAAGCTGCCGAGAGGCTCCGGAAGAACTGCAGAGACCCACAGTTCAGGAGGGAACCTGTCCTATTAACAAAAATGACCGTTATGAAAGAGTAGCAAGGAAAAACCATGGTTGAAGGAAACACATAAGACGTCTTATGTGCAGTTTGCCACAAGCCTTATGGTGGACATAACTAGCATGTAGAAGAATCTGCTACGGTCCAATAAGACCAAAAATATAACTTTTTACCCTAAATGCAAAGTTCCATGTGATGCTTTTCATTGATGGGGAAATGGAGCCATATACAGGGCAATCTTAGAAGAAAACCTGTTAGACACCGCAAAAGACTTCAGACTGGGTGGAGGTTCACTTGCAGCAGTACAGCGACCCGACACATACAGCCACAGCTCCAATAGAATTTTTTTTTTAGATCAGAGTATGTCTGTGTTTTACTATAGCCCAGTCAAAGTCCAGACCTAAACCATAGTGAGAATCTGTGGCAAGACTTGAAAATTGCTGTTCTCACAGTCTCCATTCAACTTGACTGAACTTGATCTATTTGATCTATTTTGCAAAGAAGAATGGGCAAAATGTTCAGTGTATAAATGTGTAAAGCTGGTGCAGTGAACTCTAAAGACTTGCAGTTCTAATTCCAGTGGAAGGTGGTTCAAGGTCGTATTGACTGGGGGGTGGGGGGGGTTCTGAATACAAATGCACACTACAGATTTTTCTTTGTAAAAAATTCTGTAAACCATACATCATTTTCCTTCCAGTTATGTACCTCTTTGTAGTTTATCACACAAAATCCCAACAAAATACAAATGTTTGTGGTTGTAACGTGGCAGAAAGTGAAAAAAAAGTTCAAGGGACATGAATACTTTTGCAAGTCACGATACATTATAGTTTAAGGAAGGTCTCCAGAATTCTTGCTTGAAAATCGTGCTTGAAAGTCTCCAGAATAAATGTTTGCTACACTATGCACACACACACACACACACACACACACACACACACACGCATGCACGCACACACGCACACACAATCTAATCAAAATTGGCCTAAAACTGCTTGATTATTGATTATTGATCTCAAATGGGTTCTTTAATGGTTTTTCTTCATAAAATGTTTTACATCGTAGTTGAACCTGCTATTGCGCATCATTTCTTTTAGTATAAAAATCTGAAATGCCAAGTGGAACCTACTGCAACTAATCTTATGTACAGTATATCCCTCTTGATAGAGTAACATGGTACCAGTGCACACAAGTGGCAGGCTCTGTTTAATTTACATTTAATATACACTCACTCACAAGGGGGAGCTGTTACTCAAGTAGCTGGAAAACCACTTGTTTGGAGAAAACCACATGAACTCACCTACAATTTAGAGAATGGACTAATATAGATGCAGTGTTGTAGTAAACTTGTATTAACACATGTGATTCCTCAATTAGTGTATTTATTAAAATAATGATGATATTGTCACTATGGAAATTATTTTTTTTCAGTAACAGTGTCATGTGCATTTTTCATGGCTATCTGGAAAAAAAAAAGTATGTTCAGTATATATGCAGGTATGTGTGTGTGTATATATGTACTGTATGTATGTATGTATGTATGTATGTATGTACTAGTATGTATGTAAACATAGACAATTTTGGAGGACATCTTGCCATCAAAGTGATGTTAAGAGGAATGTTCTGATTATCTCGATACAGTCTTAAACAAGCAAGAGAAAAAAACAACAACAGTTAACAACTACCTTGAGTGAATTCATATTTTTGTACTATTTTTGAAACTCACTAAATTTAGCTGACAGTAGGCGAGGGCGTAGCACATGCAGACCATTGCAGGGCCAGCACACACACACACACACACACACACACACACACACACACACACACACACACACACACACACACACACACACACATAATCCTACTGTGCATATCTTTGGACTGTGGAAGAAAATGGCAGAACATGGAGGAAAGCCACACAAGTACGAAGAGAACATAAAAACACCACGTAGATGCACGAGAACTCATACTAAGGATGTTTTTGCTGTGCGGTGAACATGGCTGCTTTTACAACAGTACAATTATTATTATTATTATTATTATTATTATTATTATTATTATTATTATTATTCCCCCAGTGCAGCTAACTGGGTTATCAAAGGCGGGCCATGTCTGTCACTGTCTGTGGTGAGAGGCATGTAAAAGAACCATTGCTGACTTTCGTAAAGAGTAGCTGCAAAGTCGTCAGCGTGTTTCTGTCCCTTGCTAAAAAGGGTTGTGACAGGAAGGGCATCCGACGTAAAAACCTCTGACAAATCAAACGTGCGAATCAGATGATTCGCTGTGGTGACTCCTGAGTAAAAGGGAAAAAGCCGAATGGAAGACATTATTATTATTATTATTATTATTATTATTATTATTATTACTACTACTATTACTATTACTGTTGCTGTTTTAGTCAAACATTGCATTTCCATTAGAGTACTAGGCATTGACTAATTGCTGTTCTTAAGAGCTCAGTTCGCCAATTACACCCATACACACAAGTATTTGATATTTGATTAGTCGAATTGGGGATTCCAAATCACTGCAGTCAATAGTATCTTCTGGGTGCATTTTCCCAATAGTTCTACACAAAGGAAATACAAATCAATTTGGAAGCAGAAGCAACTTTACTTCTGATGCACAAGCAACACTGAAAATTACTATTCTGTTCCTTAGAGAGCTTCCAGTGATGTTTCATTGGCTCAGTTCATTGGATGGATTTTATAGGAATAAAGATGTTGCAAGATCTAAGCCTGTGAGGTCTCCACCTTCATTTTAAAATTCACTAATTTTTTGCACCAGTTGGAATGTACCACGTACCATAATAAGAATTTAATTTTATGAGAAAGTAAAAAAAATAAATAAAAAAAATAAAAAAAAATTCGGGCTTGAATCCCTGGCTCGGGTGTTTCTGTGTGTGAGTTTGCATGCTCTGCCTACCCGTGCTTGCGTATGGTGTAGTGTACATACTCCGGTTTAATCCTATAGTACAAAGATGTGCGTATTAGGTCGAGACTACTGTAAATTTCTCATAGATGTAAATGTGAGTGTGGTCATTTGTGTTGTCCTGGGGTAGACCAGCGACCTGTCTGTTCCTGACGTACCCAACCGTTTGACCAAAGTCAGTTGGCTTTTCTTCGAGTTTTTCGTGCAAACCTAATAGGATACGTAGAACAGATAATGAATGAATGTCAGCATGAGTATACCCACTAGTGAAAGTGTGTGTGTGTGTGTGTGTGTGTGTGTGTGTGTGTGTGTATATATATAAAATGAAAACACAGGAGTAAACAAGTAGTAAAACACAATGGGCATGCTGTTATTGGAAAACATTCAACAGCAGGGTAGTGTGGTGTGGCCAGACGCAAAGCAGCTCCCACTGATGTTGATTCTTTTGCTTTAACATCATGTGTTTTTGTTCATTCCATTCTTCCTTACTGGAAACCCTTCCACATAACAATTACAAACGTCTCTGCATTCAGTTCAGTTCATTTTCTGTAACCGCTTCATCCTAATTAGGGTCACGGGGAGGCTGGTGCCCATCCCAGCCAACTCAGGGCGAGGACAGAGTACACCTAGGACAGCTCGCCAGGCCATCGCAGGGCGGAAACACGCCGACGGCTTTGCAGCCTACTCTTGCCGAAAGTCAGCAATGGTTCTTTTACATGCCTCACACCATAGACAGTGAGAGACATGGCCGGCCTTTGATAACCCAGTTAGCTGCACTGGGGGGGGGACGACAGTGACAACCTTGTGGAGAGTGGGACTTGAACCCCCAACCTTTGGATCAGCGTCACCTTATACCACTAGACCACCACTGCCCCTCGTCTCTGCATTAGCTATTTTTATTTTTGTTGCAATAAAAATATCTTATAATTAGCACACTATTGTAAAACAGTTGTTTGGTTCTATTATAGTAAACATTACTGTGACAGAAATAAATTCAACACTCCCTGACTGATAAAAATCATTTTGATGTCAAAATGTCCTGTAACATTTTGCTGGACTTAGTTCTGTTTAGCATGCATTCATTGTGACATTGTTCTGAGAAACTTGTGAAACGTCAAGTTTGAGTCCGGAGTATTGATTTTTAACCGAGATCTTGTGCAGACGGAAGTTGAACCACTCTATAAAGACTTCTGTGTCTTTGTAGTTTCTCAGTCATCCAGGTCACAGCACTGGAATAGAAGGCAACTTGGCTTTTTTGTTTGTTTGTTTGTTTTCTTATTTTGACATTTGAGCTGAAACATCTTTAAAATTGCAGTCCCGTTGCCTTTGACTTAAGTACTCAAGTTGAAACTCTGTGTTACCCTCAACCTCTCTTTCACTTTAATTCATTTTCTGAACTATTAGATACTAATTATTTTCGTGGTGAATGCTGGCGCCCATCTCAGCCGCATCTGGTCGAGGGCAGAGTACACCACAATGCACAATCACACTGATGGCAATGCAGCCTACTCTTGAAACTCAGCAATGGTTCTTTTGCATGAACCTCTCACTACAGACAATGAGAGACGTGGCCGGCCTTTGATAACCTTCTACACTTTCAGCTATAATATTAACACATTCATTCATTTTCTGAACTGCGTAATCCTTATTATTATCAAAAGGAGGCTGGGCAAGGGCAGAGCACACCCTGCGCAAGGCCATCGCAGGGCAGAAACACGCTGACTGCTTTGCAGCTACTCTTATCAAAAAGTAAGCAATGGTTCTTTTACATGCCTCACACCATAGACAGAGACATGTCCGGCCTTTGATAACCCAGTTAGCTGCACTGGGGAAACAGCACTGACAACCCGTTGATAGTGGGGCTTGAATTCCCGACCTTGGGATCAATAATCCAGTAGCTTACCACAGGGTCACCACTGCCCTTCCTTTCATTTTGTGAGCCCTAATTTTTTTATTCATTCCATCAGAGAAGTAAGACATAAATGATGGGATAACCCAGTGCTTCTCCAATAGTGGGGTGTGCACCCCTTGGGGTGTGTGTTGTGATGCTGGGGGGAACGTATATGACTCGAGGGAACATGCTTTTCTTTAATAGTGTGTGAGAATTAAGTGTAATTGTACCTCCATTCCACTAGTTAGCAGTGGCACTCTCATTGTCGCGCTGTGGTGTAGCGTTTTTTTCTCAGGAGCAAATGATATGAAGTGCAGTAAATAACCCCTCAAGAAACAATACGGAAAAATTTCTAACAGGAATGAAGAGAAAGGTAGAGACAGACGGATATATTAAGACACAAGTAAGTTGAATGAGTTTAAATAAGGATGTATTTTTAAAAAAAATTATTTCAAGTACTGCCTGAAGGGCAACGTTGCGGAGTTCTCAGAGTCAAATTTCAGTTCAGTTCAGTTCATTTTCTGTAACCGCTTAATCCTAATTAGGGTCACGGAGAGGCTGGCGCCCATCCCAGCCAACTTCGGGCGAGGGCAGAGTACACCCTGGACAGCTCGCCAGGCCATCACAGGGCGGAAACATGCCGACGGCTTTGCAGCCCACTCTTGTCGAAAATCAGCAATGGTTCTTTTACATGCCTCACACCATAGACAGTGAGAGACATGGCTGGCCTTTGATAACCCAGTTAGCTGCACTGGGGGGGCACAGTGACTACCTTGTGGAGAGTGGAACTCGAACCCCCAACCTTTGGATCAGCGATCCAGTGCCCTACACCACTAGACCACCCTTCAGAGTCAAATTGTTTCCTTGTTTGTTTTAATTTGTTTTATTTGTTCACATTTTGCACTATGCTCGTTTATGACCGGTCGACCCTACTACAGCTATGAGATCGGAGTCTTCGAGTGTGTATAACTAAGCACGCTCAACTCCTGAGCTAATATGCTATGGTAGCTCAATGCTAGCAAGCCCAGGCGGAGTTCTCAGAGTCTCTGGCGCTTGGTTAGAAGTGGAAGGTTAGCATGTGCAAAACCGCGAATAGTCAAGGGCCTACTGTATATATATATATATATATATATATATATATATATATATATATATATATATATATATATATGTATGTATCATTTTTATATTTTATTATCAATAAATATCACAGTAAAAAATTAAGTTTATCTTAATCATGATTACAGTTTCTACATTAATACTGTATTAATGAGTAAGACTGTCTATAGAATGTGTTTAAGAAGCATATTTTAGCACATGCAATAGATACATAGTATTTTACTTCTGGTTGATCATTCGCGCATGTTATATGGTACATAGGGTTTTACTTCTGGGTACAGAACTCACGGATTATCTTCATTTGCGTGAGGGGCCGGAACCAAACCCCCACGAATAACGAGGGCCTATTGCAATACTATTTATAGTCGCTCGCGGGCGGTGGGAGGGCCTGAAATGTTTTTTTTTCTTCCTAGAGGGGGCGCCATGGAAAATAATTGAGAAGCACTGGCGTAACCTCATCATCCAGTACATTCGGATCGTTTGGTTACTTAATTTTAATGCTGTCGAACCGTGAGCTGAGCGGCTAAAGTATCCCCACTTCATTACACGATCATTCAAGAAGTCATTTTTCTGACAGCATGAAGTTGACAGTTGCACTATCCTTAACCCAATTTTGGTATTTTCAGAAACCTCCCGAATCATTTTATTTGCTTGATGCAGGCCAAATATTTAACCCTTCTGCAGCACAGTGACAACCTTTAAACAACCATGGGGTCTCATATATCTTTTGCCATGATTGTTCAGGAATGAGAACGTACTCGGTTAAGGTGAAATATGTACCATGTTGTGAAGTGAAACATATTAATCACTGCTGTACTTACACGCATACAGTAAAAGGCTCTTTCGTATTTGATTATTCAAATCTAGCTGGCAGCTGTTTGCTAGGCCAATGCATTTTGTTGTGTAAAGCTAAATCTTCTCTGAGCTTGTTAAATGTATTACTCCCAATTTATATCCTTATACTGTCATACGTGTGTGATTGTGGATAAAGCAACGATCTAAACACTTTCTCTTCTTGTTGTCGAGGTATGTTTATGCATCTCTCAGCTGTAGCCCAAGAACTGTTTCACATCCTTTGCATTTGGCATTGACACTGTGCTGATCTATGAAAAATAGGGACCTGGCCATGCCTGACTATTAGGAATTTATGGGTTTTGCCAGCATTCATTACTGGCATAGCCTGCAGGCAAAACAAAGAGAGAGTCTTGGCTCTGTCCTTCTTATGGACCCCTGAGGGGTCAATGGCACAGCGGTCACCTCCACTAGCTAACAGAGAGAGAGAGACCGAGAGAGAGAGAGAGAGAGAGAGAGAGAGAGAGAAAGAGAGATGAAGGCAGTTCACTGCTTTGAAGCAGTGCTGGGATCAGAATGAGTTGTGGCCTGTCTAGATAACAGAGTGACCACAGAAGAACTGTTACCAAATGCAGCGTACTGTAAATGTGATTTATTTCGTGATGTTTAACACATCATAGAGCCATGCAGTCAAAAATTGAAGAATGTATATTATTCCTTTGCAGCTGTATAAACCTGCTCTTTCAAAATAATTTTATATTGAACAGCAGCAGTGGCTCAATAATGACAAATCCTTTCACATAATTTATTCACGAGGCTCTCACATCTGGGTGGCACACTGGAGTAGTCGTAGTAATGGTTAGCACTTCCACCTCACAGCAAGGGGGCCCTGGGTTTCCTCTGGGAACTTTGGTGTGTGTCCCCCCCCACAATCCATTAGGCTTATTGGTTCTAAATTGCCTCAAGTTATAACTATAAGCGTGAATGGCTTTAGGTGTATTTGCACTGCGATGGACTGGCGAGTTGTCTCAGGTGTACCCTGCTTTCACCCAGAGTTGGCTGTGATAGGCTTTAGCCTCTCTGTAATCCTAGTAGGATTAAATGATTTGTAAATTAACTAATGAATAAAAAGTTAGCAAATGTATTTTATGCTATCAGGAATTATTTTTTACAAAGGTCCATTAATAGGCAGTTGACTGTGGATAACATACAGTTGTTCTATATAAACATCTGGCTGTAGCTTGATTTGAAACATTTAAAAATTTTAAATTTTCAATCCAGGCATTAAAAAGAGACTGTTTCGCGTGGGAAACAAGGTGACTCACATTTCTGATGTACATTTTTCGACATTATCCACTCCATAATCCCTCTTTTCCGCTCACAACCTTTACAATAGATCTGCCATTACAAGCACAATGTCTGTACTTACACTTTGCCTTTTATGTGGAAATGTATTAGATTTCATGACAGTGATTTGCTATAAAACAACGCTCTTGGCAGCTGTAGAATAACTTTAAATGAGCCCAATTTGGTGTAAAAATCTGTGACCACGACAATGCTGTTGACACGAACTGTCAAGCCTGACCACTTTTCTTCATCCACGAAAAATGTTCCAAAAGGATTTTATTCTTTTAGTTGTGTTTAAGGTTGTTTTTTTTATTTGTTCCTTTTTGTTTTTTTTCACACGCTGCAAGTTATGCAAACAAATGAATTATCCTTTGTGTGTGCCATCCACACGCAAAATTAAAGTGGTGCCATGAATCAAGCCATGACTTAAAAAAAAAAAAAAGACTGAATCACGCCCCCTATTTAAGCCGACAACCGACAACAACTGTGTACACCTTGAATAGTTTGGCATACCAAAGTATACATATGTATACAGATGCTCCCCGACTTACGTTCATTCGTTTTACATATTTTTCGAATTTTATGTTTTTTTTTTTGTTTGTTTGTTTTTTAATTATGTCAAATTTTGAGTTTAGCGTGCTCTCTGTAGTAGGAGACGTACCTACGTAGTACGCTGACGTAATACGTTACTTCCACATGACGCTGTATCCATTGTTTACAAACGACAGACTGAACGTGCCCCTCCTTCTTCCCAGTTCACTATGTGTTACCCTTGAGTTAAGATGTCGTCTCTGTGATCTTTGTGTTTACACTGTTTTGTGGACTTTTGTAACCCGAAGCAAATATGGTTGGTCAGACGCGTAAGCCTACTAGTGATAGCGGTAATCAGAAAAGACGGCAAGCCATCTTGTTAGAAGCGAAGATGGCTATTATCAAGAAAACTGATGCGCGTGAAAAACATGTGAATGTTGCACGTTCCTTCCAAATGGCTCCGTTGACCATCGGAATCATGTACAAGCAGAAATATCTCATCGCAGAGAATGTTAAAGGTTATATTTGATACTGTATTTGATATTTGATGAGTGAAGTTGATTAAAATTTATCTATTTGAAATGATTTTGCTTGAATTTAATTTATTTGAAATTAATGTTGATATTATTTGATTTATTTGATATTATTTTACAATGTTATGTTTATAATAATTGATTTAGGGGTGTTTTATGAGACACAGTAATGGTATTTATGGATGTATAGTACAGTATGAACGTCAAACACCACGGGAACATACAGTAACAAGTTACGTTTTTTTTTTTTTTTTTTTTTTTTTTTTCACCTTACGTTCGGCCGTCTGGAACCAAACTAAAACGTAAATTGGGGAGTGTCTGCACTTGATTTTACTGCATTTGTTGTATTACCACTTTTGACAACTAGGTGCAACAACGGCTTGATGCAGCTGAATAGGCCAGTGGGGCTTCTTGCCAAGTACTGTGCTGCCTTTAGAGAGAAACTCAGTAAAACAAATGTTTATGTCACGTAGTAACTTTTCATTGTTGGTCAATCAAAATACATCATTACTGCTGCAAAAGAATTTAAAAATGTATAGAGTTGTGACTGAGGAATGAATCCTGACATATATTGTTGAGTCGGTGAAGAGCAGAAGATAAACATGAAATGCGCCTTACAGCACTCAGCTCAATTCCTCCTTTTGGACATACAGTACAACAAGAGGAGTGAAGGCTCTCCTCCACACTTATAAAGATTCTTTTGAGAGATCTTAGACATTTATATATGCATGTCTATCTGCTTATGCTTTCTTTTGGCTTGATTGTGTCTTATAGTACATTTACATTCAAACATTTACAGCATTTGGCAGATGCTCTTATCCAGAGCGACTTATCATTTTTAATTTTATAATCTCGGAATATTAAGTGTATTGTTTTCTTTTTAATTCTTCTTAATGCATTTTTTTTAAATTATTCACTTCGGGCTAGATTGAGATGGTTTGGACATGTACAGAGGAGGGATAGTGAGTATATTGGTAGTAGGATGCTGAGGTTGGAACTACCAGGCAAAAGGCCCAGAGGAAGACCAAAGAGAAGATTTATGGATGTGGTGAAGGCGGACATGAAGGTCGTTGGAGTAAGAGTAGAAGATGCAGAGGATAGGGAGAGATGGAGGCAGATCATTTGCTGTGGCGACCCCTGAAGCGAACAGCCGAAAGGAAAAGAAGAAGAAGAAGACTTCGGTAGACAAATATAATATGGAAAATGACTGTACTATGTACATAGATAGCTGTTATACAAAACAACTAGAATCATTTTGCTCTGAAGGTATTAACCAACATTACACACTAATGCATTATTCTTCTTTATACATTATAAAATTGTCATCCTTGGTGAATTGCTGTTTAGTAGGACGAACAAGTCAGTGGTTACTGGTAAAAATTCAACTTTGACACTGTAAAAGTAACTCACTTCATGTCAATACAATGATATAGAACATGACCACATTGTTGACTATTTTCTTACAACAACAAGGCCATCAATTTATTCTCTACACAACTGCATTATTTATTGTTTTATTCTGCAGTTAAGTGAATCAACTTGCATTCATGAAAAAGAGGTATGGCTGGATCGTATTCTTCGACCTCATATATAAATCACTTTCAATAAAAGCATTTGCTAAACGAATAAAGCAAATGCAAATATGTGGCAGGCTAGCAAACAGAGACTGATACTGCTGTACAATATCTCCATGCAACGCTTACCATCTCTAACTAAGTTAGAGCAGGCGAGCTGCCATAGATAATGATATCAGAAGTGAACTTGATGTGTGAAATTAAATCCTGTGGAAAGAAAACCTGTGTGGGAGATTGAAACCAGCTTCTAAATGCTATCTGTGTACCTTGTTGAATGAGGATTGACGTGAACACCCTGAATAGAGCAGCAAATAAATTGTGCAATTAGATGGGATTCTGCCTGCTCAGAACCATCAGAAATAAGTGCACTTTGCTTATAATATGTCTCTGTGTGTGCAGGCTTAAAACTAACGTTGATATCTTCACCCCCATATAAGAAGGATGGATATCACAAACTAAGATTAATCCCAATTGCTTTTTTTTTGTATTTCAGTTGAGGTGGTATATTAAGTTTATTTACTTTAAAGAAAGAATATCAGAATTAAATTCATTCATTTTCTAAGACGATTGATCTGAATAAGGGTCACGGGGAGGCTGGCACCCATCTCAACTGACTCGGGGTGAGGGCATGGTACCCCCTGGACAGCTTACCAGGCCATTGTAGAGACAACACTCATACAAGTATTCACCATGACACTCACACCTAAGGGCAATTTGGAATAGTCACTTAGCCTCATGTGCATGTTTTTCGGATTGTGGGGGGGCGGAGTATGTGGAGGAACCCACGCAAGCACAGGGACAACGTAGAAACCTCCTGAACTTGCGAATCAAACACAGGCCCTACATTGCCACCATGCTACCCGCCAGGTATATGTAAATTCTTTATGAAATCCAGGAATTATAAACCTCATGCTTGGATTCGAAGATATTAAAATCCTAACTTAATTATTGTTTTGTCATTTGTGGGCTCTGTTACTTACTAATTACTTTAAATCATATGAGGGATAAAATAATAACTGTCATATTAATGTGAAAATAATTTGCGAAATGTTTTCCTGGTGTCATGGAGATTGTGAGTTTAATTGCCAACTATTATATTTTTCATTGATTTAAAGATGCACTATGTGGTATTTATGAGGATCTGTTTAAAGAGATCGAATACGATATTTATTAAGTAGTTTTCACCGGTGTGTAATCACTTGTGACTATTAATCATGTTTTCTTCAGCGTAGAGGTGTTCGGTATAGGCTTGTTTTTCTTTAATTTTGTCGTTTTTAAAATCAATATTTTCCCCGAATACTTGTAGTGCTGTTACAGTTAAGTGCTAAACACTCTATAAGTGCTTTGCCGATAGAATACTTATCTGAAATTGTAATGGCACCGTCAAGTTAGCTTTCATGGACATACAGTAGATATTATATTTATGGAATTGAGACATTCAGGTTTGTGAAATTGTAGCGCCCCAACTGTAATTGGTCGTTTTTTTCTTATCTTAAAAAGTTTTTTCATGTTGTGCTTATTAAAAGTATATTTCTGTCTCAGTGGCAAAGGAAAACATGTAGAAGTGCAACAAATATTAAGAAAAGGGAAGTAACTGCCAATGATGTTGCATCGTGTAACTGCTTTGGTGGTTCTAATCAAATTATTTTATGCTGACAGTTACAGTTTATCATCATCATCATCATTTTTTTGTAACCGCTTAATCCTAATTTGGGTCGCGGGGAGGCTGGTGCCCATCCCAGCCAACTTTGGGCAAGGGCAGAGTACACCCTGGACAGCTCGCCAGGCCATCGCAGGGCGGAAACACGCTGATGGCTTTGCAGCCTACTCTTTACGAAAGTCAGCAATGGTTCTTTTACATGCCTCTCACCATAGACAGTGACAGACATGGCCCGCCTTTGATAACCCAGTTAGCTGCACTGGGAGGGTTGTGACAACCTTGTGGAGAGTGGGACTCGAACCCCCAACCTTTGGATCAGCGATCCAGCACCCTATACCACTAGACCACCACTGCCCGAACTTCCACGGGTCTATAAACAGATATTCCATCCGATGGTAACAGTAGGCTCTGCAGCCTCACCGCTGTTCACAGACTCACCACAAGATGTCACTAAATTCTACATAGTATACCTTTAAAAGGAAATAACCTTCTGTTCAAAATAGTGACAGCCCACAGAACAAATATTTTAATTATTGTTATTATCTTTTAGTTTAAATAGTACATGTAAAAAAAAAAAAAAAAAGTGTTCATAATTTTGGAATCACAAATTTTTTAAATTTCCATTCCAAACCAGGAATATCCTGCAAACTACATGGAGTAACAAATTTTAAGCTATAATATCTGCACCAAATCCTGATTACTACCAGGAATAATTTTGTAAGTGTTTTGAAAGATCCTGTCCCCCAATCCAGCTAACTGGCTTATCAAAACCTGGCCATGTCTTTCACTGTCTATGCTGAGAGGCATGTATAAGAATAATTGTTGATTTTCCTCAAGAGTCGGCTTCATAGCCATCAGTGTGTTTCTGTCTTGCGATGGCCTGTCAAGCTGTCCAGGGTTAACACTGCCCTCATCCAGAATTGGCTGAGATAGGTGCCAGCCTCCCTGTGTCCCTAATAAGGATTAAACTGTTCAGAAGATGAATGAAATGAAAGCGGGCTAAATGTAAATCGAATATAAATCACTACCGAAACTGGTGACATCCCATTTCACATAAGGTTTAACTCCTCAAAAACAGTAAATCCTTGTGCAAAATGTTGGCTCATAAAAAAGACATGATTCACGTCACACAGAAGTTCACCCTTAAAAAAAAAAAAAAAGAATAAATTATGCACTCTGTAACTACTGTGATAATATGCAGCCATTTATTACATATGAGACATGTTTAAGAAATGAATAATAGCTGGTTCTTATTAGCTGCTCAAGTATTATTACATCATTACACACAGGAAACAGTGACGCATGATATTTGTTCATCATTTTCTGTAACTGCTTCATCCTAATTAGGGTCACGGGGAGGCTGGTGCCCATCCCAGCCAACTCAGGGCGAGGGCAGAGTACACCCTGGACAGCTCGCCAGGCCATCGCAGGGCGGAAACACGCTGACGGCTTTGCAGCCTACTCTTGTCGAAAGTCAGCAATGGTTCTTTTACATGCCTCACACCATAGACAGTGAGAGACATGGCCGGCCTTTGATAATCCAGTTAGCTGCACTGGGGGGGGGGGGGGGGTAGTGACAACCTTGTGGAGAGTGGGACTCGAACCCCCAATCTTTGGATCAGCGATCCGGCGCCTTATACCACTAGACCACCAATGCCCCGCATGAAATTTGTGTGGTTAAGTAACATTTATTTGTAAGACAGTATACTCACTAAGATGTGTCCTGGGTGTGAGACACAATTCAAGGATTCAAGGATTTCAAGCTTCATTGTCATTTATACAACGTGTATACAGTCCAATTAATTTCTTCCTGGAATACCTTCTTCCCAAACCAGATTACAAACAATCAGTGTAACATTAGAATAGGTACAATAAATGCAAATCAATTCTGTCTAGAAAACTTGCCTGGGCCTTAACATGACCAATACCAAGCACTTTGCCAGCAATAGAGACCAGGATGATTCCCGCGTAGTTGTTTGAACAGTCAGACTTTTCACCTTTGTTTTTATATAGGGTTTTGATGAGTGTCGCGAAAATCTTGTGGTAGCCTACAAAATCTTGTGGTGCTCCCAGCAGCAGACAAGAAGATCGTGTAGCTTGTCATGGAGTGTTGAACCTCCATGCTTTCAGATTTCAGGTGGGATACCATCAGCTCCTGCTGCTTTGCAACTCTATGTTATTTAAGTTATTATATAAGTAATTATATAGAAGTTATTCTATGGCTTCTGTCATCTCTTTGCGGGAGGACAGTTCATCAAGCTCCTCCTTGAGTGGGAGTTGAGGAACGCGGTCAATGACTGTGCCCTGTACAGTGCGATTAGCACTAAAGAAGTTTTAGAATTGCTCCGACCAGCGCACGATAATGGAGGTGTTGTCAGTGAGAAGATCCTGTCCATCTGAACTGTACAGAGGACTGTGAACCTGGTAGGTGGGGCCATACACTGCTTTAAGAGCCTTGTAGAAAAACTTCTATAGTCTCCCACATCAGCGTACAACTGGGTTTTCCACACCTGATGGTCCCACCACTCATTCTGTATCTCTCCGAGTTTGCATTGTAGGGTGCTGCATGCTTGTCGAAAAGTTGCTTTCTTTGCAGGATAGGATGAATTAGCCAAGTGGGATGCCCACTTTTTTTACGAAGAGCTTTTGAATATCCTGGTTGTTTTTGTCAAACCAGTCCTTGTTTTTCTTCTTAGTGTGCCTAAGAACTTCTGATGGTTTCAGAATGGCTAATTTCAGGTTTCCCCCCAGGATGTTTGGGGTAGGGTCATCAATGGGAAGGGTCTCCTTCAGTTTCTGTTCAAGATCTGTTGGAACTTGGTTTTCATCTCATCCGGGCACAGACTGCCAGCGTTGAGTGCCTTTACAGAGTCACTCTTCGTCTTGGGTTTGGGTTTTGAACTTTCAAGCAGTTTGAGCTTGCAGCGAACGAGGCGGTGGTCAGTGTGACACTCTCCACTGGGTATCACTCTCGTATGCAGAACGTCTTTCAGGTCCCTCTGGCGCAAAAGCACACAGTCTAGGAAGTGCCAATGTTTGGACCTAGGGTGCATCCAGGTGGTTTTTAGGTGGTCTTTCTGTTGGAAGATTGAGTTGGTGATGGTGAGTTAGTGTTCTGTGCAGAACTTGAGCAGAAAGTGCCCGTTGTCATTACAGTTTCCAATGCCATGTCTTCCAAGGACACTTTTACAGGCTTCAGAGTCTCTTCCAACTCTTGCGTTGGAGTCACCAAGGATCAGGACCTTGTTGTGTGCAGGAGTATAGCTTCGGAGTCTGTGTAGGTCTGAGTAGAAGCTGTCTTTGTCTGCTGGATCTGCCAGTAGAGTCAGAGTAAACATGCTGAAGATCATGAGATGATGTTTTTTTCAAGTGGAAGGCGCATGGATATGATGCAGTTCGAGTGGCCCGTGAGTAGTGTTTTTAGTTTAGAGGCAATGGAGTTTTTCATCATGAGTCCTACACCCAATAGGCATCTTCCCGGATGGTTTACTGGACCAGAAAAGGATGTAGCCAACCCCTTGCACCTTAAGGCTGCCCTGATCAGCAAGGCAGACCTCGCTTAAAGCTGCTATGGCTATATTCAGTCAGGAGAGTTCATTTGCTATGCGAGCTGAACAACGTTCAGGGCGGCTGCTGTCAGCCTTGTCAAGCATGGTCCTGATATTCCAGCAGGCAACTTTCAAGTCTTGCTTGTTTCTCTTTGATTTTGTTTTCACATTTGTTTGATGGCCTTGAAGATGCCCATTGACCGTGGCTAGCTAGTTGGTTATAGAGGAGATGAGCTTTGTTTAGGCGAACATTTTCTATCACCCCTCCCCCATATGGAGCAGGCAGTGCGCACCCTAAATAGAGCTGCCTGGTTGCTGAGGATGCTGCCGAGTGGTGTCGTTATCTCCGGGTCAACAGCGAAGCGACCAAAGTCCCGAGCCGCAGAATTGAGACTGATGGCTTCCAGTGACAACTTCAACCTGCCGCCTTTGCCCCTTTCCGATCACTGCAGGGCTTTTGAATGGTTGGTTTTAGAGCATGAACTTGTCCCTCGGCTCGCGCTACCGAATTTTTAAGGTAAAGTTCAGTACGCACAAACTGGCACCACTCTTTAAGCATGAGGTTCATCTGCCATAGTGGGGCCGGTGGTGTAGTGGTTAGAGTGGTGGGCTCATGATCGGGAGCTTGTGAGTTCGAATCCCACTGAGACCCCCACTGTGCTAAGACCCCAGGGCAAGGTCTCAACCACAAGTGTGCCTCTGTTCACCCAGCAGTATAAATGGGTACCAGTAAAAAATATACTGGGAAGGTAACCTGCGATGGACTAGCGTCCAATCCAGGAGGAGTTGAGCTCCTGGTGGCTTCACGCTACGTAAACCAGGGATAAGCACCGGCCTGATGAGCCACTAGGCTCGGGTGTAAAAACCCAACAGACTTACCTTTGTCTGCCATAGCCTAGCGAGCTGGGACGGTGACAGCGAGCTCCTCAGGCTATAGGTTTGACATCAGTTTCCTTCTCTTAGGTGAGCTGCCGACCATGGCTGACGAGCCTCTCCTGCCCATGCGTTTTGCCCAAGGACCTGAACCCATAGTTAGAGCTTTAGCTCTTGATCGCGTGATAAACCCGTTGTAGATTGCAATAGAGCATTTTATAGGTGTAAGGGTGCTACCCCTACCCAACCCAGTTTGTGGTAAGTTTACCGCCAGTGTGGTCTGGGACTGCTTGTTCGTCTAGATTACTCTAGCTTATTTTGCAGCTAACTCCCATATCTGAGGGCAATTCGCAATCCGCCACCTGCGACCCACCAGGGTTGGGGATGGTTGCCCCACTACTGGTATACTATTGGTACACTATTTCTCTATAAAATGCACGAATTATAAAATACATGAATTATCTGTTGTAATTTTTGTTTAATCATTTATTTATTTATTAGTGATTTATTTATTTTATATGATTATACATCAGGTTGTGAAGATGTACACAATACGAGTCTGGGTGTATAAGCTTTTACCAATAAAGCATTGTATGTGAAGGGAAAATGTTCTTAACCATCATTCTGTGAAGCTTTTCGCTTGTTTATATGGGTATAGAAAATTACAGGTCTATATACTTTTGTAACAATCATGTGTGCAATTTCTTCTGTGAATGTTGTTTCTCTCTTCTGAGAGGCCAATGTCTTAGCGGTCCTAGTTCTGTGACACTTTGTAGCTTCCTTTTGATATAGTTCAGCTGCTAAGAACAATATCATCTAGAACTGCTGAGTCAGGACCCTAGATACTGTAGACATGTTTTTCTTGTGGGAAAGTAGTGATGACCACCAACCCCCTAGACTAACCAGCTTCAACCGGTTCCTCACCCATTGCGGGGACCAACTTAGAGCTGTATATGTGCACTCTCCCATTGTGTTTTAGTGATTCGTGAGTAAAGACTTGTTTTTTATGTGGGCTACCTGTCTTTTCTTCACCACTCGCTCCAGAACGTTCTGGGTGACGCAGATGAATCAATCCTTGAGGAGCACCCGTGTGGGCCGATTCAGTAAGCTCACAGGATGAAACACAAGAGCATTAATACTCGTCAATAGGTCATGTTGCATCTGGAATTACTTCCTGAGCCATAAACCAGAGCAATCATCTGGGAACTTTTATGTCCCTCTGTGGTGGTGTAGTGGTTAGGGTGATGCGCTCATGATCGGGAGGTTGTGAGTTCAAATTCCACCAAGACCCTCACTGTGCTAAGACTCCTGGGCAACGTCTCAACCACAAGTGTGCCTCTGTTCACCCAGCAGTATAAATGGGTACCAGTAAAAAATATACTGGGAAGGTAACCTGCAATGGACTAGCGTCCCATCCAGGAGGAGTTGAACTCCTTGTCGCTTCACGCTATGGAAACCCGGGATAAGGTCCAGCCTGATGAGCCACTATGGCTCGGGTGTAAAAAACCAACAGACTTACGTGGTGACTTACAGTTTTTGGTGTATACCAGAGCTTTGAATTTGGTTTGTGTCAAATGGAGTTTACAGTTGTTTAAGAAAAAAAAAAGTACCTAAAACAAACAAACAAACAAAAAACCATGAATGTATAGTGTCAATGACCCATCACAAGACTTATAATTAGTACTCTGATGGCTGATTAATGGTGTCAAAATTTAGATTTAGATATTTATTAGTTAGTAGCCTTTTCATCTACAACATTATTGATCCCACTCAGTGGCCGACGGCGTTGTGTCCTGACATTTACAAATACTTATTGTATCTTGAGGTAAAGTCGATTTCTGTCATGTGGCATTTCCTGCTTCAAGATCCACCTTCTGAGCTTGTTTCTTTTTGGTTTATTTTCTTTGGTCAGTTACTGGATCCAATTTAGTCCCTGCTTGGCAAGACTGGACTGGGCATAGTGTGATTTTACCCTTTCTTTGCTAGTTGGCGTATTGGGTTGACGTACTGTAAGTAGACAGCAGGCCTACCTACCACTGCCACATGTGTATAAATCCACCGGTGAATGAAGTAGTGATTATCGATGCATCATACAAATAATTTATCTGAGCACACAGCTCTAAACTGACATGAATTTTCATGCCCCCATACAGGGATTTCCACTGCTAGGAAAATAAAGAAGTAGAAATCACTGAAGGCTCGCAAGTTTTTGCAAGTGGGTGAGTGGATGTTGTCCAGCAATACAAATCTTTGCTAATAATGTAAACTTTTATTACAAAACTATGTATATTATTTCCTCTCCCTCTTCAGTAGCCTCCAATAACTTTTGACAGCTGAGTCTTTATATGTTATGCAACTAACTGTGCACGCCGTTTTACAACATATTGCAATTCAAAAGTCTGTTGAAGCCCTTGGCAAAAATTCCAACAGGGAGCCAATGCAATCAGCTTTCCTCACCATTTATTATAAACAATCTCACACTTTAGGGACCCTTTCTTAATATCCTTGCAAACCTCGATTTAAGTTTTAAAGTTTGCCAGACCGGGGCAGTGGTGACCAGGTGGTAAGGTGCTGGATTACCAATCCCAAGGTTGGGAGTTCAAGCCCCACTGCCAACAGTTGTCACTGCTGTGCAGCTAACTGGGTTATCAAAGGCCGGCTTCTCTCTCTCTCTCTTTCTCTCTCTCTCTCTCTTTCTCTCTCTCTCTCTCTCTCTCTCTCTCTTTCTCTATCTCCCTCTCTCTGTCTATGGTGAGAACCATGCAAAATAACCATTGCTGACTTTCGTCAAATGTAGTCATCAGTGTGTTTCTGCCCTGCAATGGCCTGGTGTGCTGTCTTGGGTATTCTCTGCCCTTGCCCAGCATTGGCTGAGATAAGCGCCAGCCTCTCCGCAACCCTGATTAGGATAAAGTGGTTCAGAAAATGAATGAATGAGTTTGTCAGCCCTCAGATGTCCCTACTGGGAAGCATTTCCCTTCTGCATTCCTCTATTTCCTTTTTGCCACCAGTCAATTTGACTGCTTTGTTTTTTCGTGCAATATAGGGCATGTCTACCAAAATTAATGAAAGCAAGCATTAAGTAGATCTGGTCCATGTTGCTGTGTGAAAATAACGCACAACTTTTGGCCAATCAGAATTCAGAATCCAGTGGCGCTGTTGTATACAATTATCTATCTGTCTATTAATATTATTATTATTATTATTATTATTATTATTAATCCATTCATTTTTTTTAAAGCTGCTCAATCCTAATTAGGGTTGTGAGAAGGCTGGCGCCCATCTTAGCCGACTCCAGGAATGAGTCGGTACACCCTGAACAACTCACCAAGTCATTGAGCGGCAACACATTTACGATCAATCACACTCACTCTCACACCTATGGGAAATCTGGAAATGCCAATAAGCCTCTTGTGCAAATTTTGAACTAGGGGAAGAAACTGGAGTACCCAGGGGAACCCATGTAAACATGGGGAGTACATGTAAAGTCCAGACAAAAATGACCCGAAATTGAACTAGGGACTTTCTTCCTGTGAGCATCTTGTGAACATGTTAACCACATGTTCATCGTTCATTTTCTGTAACCACTTAATCCTAATTAGGGTCACCGGGAGGCTGGCGCCCATCCCAGCCAACTTCTGGTGAGGGCGGAGTACACCCTGAACAGCTTGCCAGGTCATCACAAGACAGAAACACGCTGACGGCTATGCAGCTACTCTTGTCGAAAGTCAGCAGGTTCTTTTGCATGAACCTCACACCATAGACGGTGAGAGACATGGCCGGCCTTTGATAACCCAGTTAGCTGCACTAGAGGAGCGCAGGGCCTAATAATAATAATAATAATAATAATAATAATAATAATAATAATAATAATAATAATAATAATACTGTAATAATAATAACAATAATAATAGTAATAATAATAAAGGGCGGTGGATCGCTGATCCTAAGGTTGGGGGTTTGAGTCCCACTCTCCACAAGGTTGTGACTGCCCCCCCCCCCCCAGTGCAAAGTCAGCAATGTTTTTTTTTACACGCCTCTCACCATAGACAGTGAGAGACATGGCCCGCCTTTGATAACCCAGTTAGCTGCACTGGGGGGACACTGACAACCCCGTGGGGACTCGAACCCCCAACCTTAGGATCAGCGATCCTGCGCCCTATCCACTAGACCACCACTGCCCCATATTTAATTACTGAAATGTTTTTTTTTTTTTTTTTAATGTCAATGGAGTTAGTTTATATCAGTATAACTCACCAAACCACTATAATAATGCGCCTGAAAAATCAAAGCTAGTTCTTATAATTTAACTAAATGTCAGCAAAGGCCAATGAGGGGGAAAAGCTTCTGGAGCAAATTCTTTTGTATTTTTTTTTTTTTTTGACACATAACTGTGGAAAATCTCGGAGCTGCTGTTGCCTCGGTGTGTGGTGGGTGGATAGTGTGTGTGTGTATGTGTGTGTGTGTGTAGTTCCCCTGCTCCTCATCCTCCTCCTTCCGCGCGCATCTCATTATCCTCCAGAGCGTCTCGAGGTGATTTAGCGCCGCCAGTCTGGAGCAGGTGTTCAACATGGCGAGCTCGGTGGACGGATCTCTCTCCCTCAGACTCCTCACCTGTTTGGTTTTCACAGCTTTTCTGCGAGAAGGTAAGACTTGAAAGTTAAACCCTCAGGGTGTAATGCGTTTGTGAAATAATGGATGGGAGGGGGAGGAGCTTAATCAGGCAATGTTTTGGTTCAGGGGGTGAAGAAGCTGCGTGCACGCGGATGTTTAATTGCGGTGTTAAGTGGCTTTATGTGCGTGTTAAGTGTTGAACAGAACGCAGTCTGGTTTGTTTTGTTGAGACTCTTCCGCCTTGGTGCTGAGAGTCTTTTTTTTTTTAATTGTGTTTGTAGTGTTTGTGGGATAAAACTCCGGAATGGTTCACCGGGAAGACAGAATATACCTCAAAAGTCCCTGTTCATGAAGGTACACTCGAATTTAAGAGTTGTTGTTGTTGTTGTTATTACATCATACTATAATAATAATTATTATTATTAGTAGTAGTATTACTAGTATTATTAACTAAAGTCCTGCGTAAGATACTCCTGGTTGGTATTCACATAGTTCCACTGCGCATCCTGCGCGCATACATGTGAACAGTCACGAGAGCGTTCGCGCGCAGCTTTTCTCCTTCAGTATTGTTTACGCATCTGTGCGTTGTTTTCTTTTCTCGACTCCAGCGCGTGCAGCTCAAATACACACGCGCGCGCGCGCGCACACACACACACTCTCTCTCTCTCTCTCTCTCTCTCACACACACACACACACACTCGTGCGCGCGCGCTCGCACTCGGCTTTAAAATGAGACGTGGGTCACGCTGATGTGTTTTCTGACCCCTGTGGATCTGACAGACACCAGAAATCCCCTCCCCCTCCCCTCTTCCCTCCTCCCCCTCCCCCTTCCTATTGTAGTGTACGATTCGCAGCATCAGTATAAGTGGACTTGTGGGATTGCTCCGGTTTGGCATGTAATCCATCAACAGGTTTAGTGTGAGACTCCAGCTCAGAGTGCAGTGTGAGGGGGAACCTTATTCACCAGCACTGGGAGCCCTACCACTCTCTGTGAAGCGTGGACTGTATATTATAACCACACTTTTTTTTTTTTTTTTTTTAAACCCCCCCCACCCCCCAGGATAAGATACCAATCACATGAACAGAGTGTAAACCAAATGTTAACCAAATAACATAAAGACCACATTATATACAACACCCAGTTCTGGTACAATGATGTGATTGGTTGAGCTGTGTTCCAGGAGGACTTTTATTTTGGTTAATTTCACTTGTGTTTATCATTCTGGTTGTTTGCGCTCACCACATACTACAAATAAAATTCAATCTTTGAGTTTGAACACAGTTTTAACACATTTAACACAATTTCCTCCTGGATGAAATAAAATATTCTGATGATTATGAAACTGGGCAGCATGGTGGTGAAGTAATTAGTAAATCTGGCTGGTGGAAGAAGGTCATGGGTTCAAGTCCCAGATTGCCCCTATGTGTGACTGTGACTGGTTATGTGATTACAATGGTCTGCTGAGCTGTTCAGGGTGTGCCACGCCTTCACTCAGACATGCTCCAGCCTTCCCTGTAACCCTAATAGGAGTAAATGACTTGGAAAATGAGTGCTTGAGCTTGAAACTGTTACCTGGACGAATGTTTAATTAACTTTGGGCATGTAAACATACAACAAGCTGGTCACTGTCGCAAAAATAACTCCTTCAGGAGTCTGGAATCACTTTGAAGGGGTTTATGTTTGCGTTTAGAGCAACACCCCACATTTTCTCACTAATTTAGTCGTGTTCAATTAGCAACCATCAGGTATTGCCTTCCCTATGGCACAGCCACCACCGACCAGGGAGGGGTGAAAGCATGCACACCCCAACCCCAACCCCACCCGGACATGTAATGCTAATCTGCTGCCTCTTTTTTGAACTGCAGCACATGCATATTTGGTGGCAGTCTAACACACTCCGAGGGAAAGCACTATCTGCCCCCTCATACGAATGAGCTCACAGACATCCATGATTGGCTGACCATCACTGTGAGTGACAGGGAAGTGAGTGATCCATGCCATCCATCCCTCCCGTGAGAGCGTATCCAATTAACTCCCATGGACTCCCGGCCACGTACGACTGTGGCATTAAACCGGATTCAAACTTGCGTTCTCTGGGTTAATAGTCATGCACCTTGTCGATGTGCCACTCGGGAGCCCCACACTTTCTTTCTGTACATTGGATCACTTATTAAATGGCTACCTAGGTCAGAAATCCACAAATTGACAAAGATATTGACACAAATATGGTTTTATTGATTAAAAAAAATCTATTTATTGCTGCGGATCATGATAGCTAACATAACACACCATTTCATAGCAATGACGTGTTATAAAAAATTAACAGACCGTCAAATGCCATGATTAACCAATCAGAATCAAAAGATTAAATGAGCCATGTAATAAATTGAAATACTGTTCATAAAAATCTTGCCCATAAGGGAACACTGCATGAATTGGTGACTGTAAATGATTGTGTTATGCACTACTGTAAAGGCTTTGTATGAATTATCACTGAACATACAATAAACAGAGAATCATCCTCGAGTGTTAGTGATGTCAATGGTGAGCATCAAAGATGCTGCTTTTCAGGGTGTAACCTTTGTTCTAAAATTTAAATGCTCACCAAGTGAACATGAGAAGCAAACACAGACAGCAGAAATCCATTTACTAAATGAATAAATAAATACCCCCAGTGCAGCTAACTGGGTTATCAAAGGCCGGCCATGTCTCTCACTGTCTATGGTGAGACATATGTAAAAGAACCATTGCTGACTTTCTTCAAGAGTAGCTGCATAGCCGTCAGCATGTTTCTGCCCTGCGATGGCCTGGTGAGTTGTCCAGGGTGTACTCTTCCCTCGCCCATAGTCGGCTGAGATGGGAGCCAGCCTCCTTGCGACCCTAATTAGGTTTAAGCGATTAAGAAAATGAATGAATGAATGAATAAAATAAATAAACTAAACATTTAGTCATACTTTGTCCAAAATGCCAGAAACTCAATTTTATATATATATATATATATACAGGGATCCCTCACTAGTTCACAGTTCACACTTCAATTCATGCGGCTTCAGTGCATCGCGGTTTTTCAAATATTCATCGAATTAAAAAATAAGGAAATTAAGGAAGAATAGTGGGAAAATTTAAGGAAAACGCCACAAAAACAAGGCCAATTATACACAAAAAACAAGCTCTAAACAAACAAAAAACAACCCAAAACTTCCCATCAAAACTTCTTATGTTTTTGTGAGGAGCGCATCGTGTGCGCGTCTGTATGTGTGTGTATTTATATTTTATTTGTCTTATGCATTATTTTTTAATGTTTAATTATTATTATAAGCATTTATAGCATTGAATATGTATTTATTAATATTATATACACACATAATACTTCGTGAATTTTGGTGGTCGCCGGGTTCCAGTTAACTGCGGAAAGTGAGGGATCCCTGTGTATATATATATATATATATATATATATATATATATATATATATATATATATATATATATATATATATTGTGTGTGTGTGTGTGTGTGTGTGTGTGTGTGTGTATGTATGTGTGTATGTAGTATGTATGTGTATGTATGTGTGTGTGTGTGTGTGTATATATATATATATATATATATATATATATATATATATATATATATATATATATATATATGTATATATAATTTATTTTATCGGACATGTATGCATACAATGCATTTGCTTGTCAATCTTGGGTGACTACAAACCAGGAAAAAGCTGTTTAAGCATTTAAAACCGTTCCTAATGTAAAATTGTTTGTGTTGCTATTGGCCTCCTGCAATTTTAAGTTAAATCTTTATTTCTTCCCAAATCAGTGACTGAGAATTCTAATTTATTTATTTTGCCAGAAAAAAAAAACCCACAGTTCACTGCTCTTGCAGAACTAAAAACGTTGATCAGAATTCTCTGATATCAGAAGCATAAAGTATTTTTTTCAAATAAGAGATCCCAATCAGTTCTACTAATTTCACCGGAGTGCCTTGCTTAAAACATCAGCACAATCATTAATTTTACAGAGAGAGAGGAAAAAAAACACAACTCACAAAGATCCTACAGGGACCTCTGCTTTTAGTCAGTGCATTATATGAGAACTGGAGTGGAAAACTAATATAACACTCGCAACCATGCGGTTATACTAGACATCAGAATGGCTATGATTAGCTACAGCACTCACCCTGTGGCCTTGTGCCTGCTGCCAAATCACTGCTATGCTGATATTTAGCATAACACCACAAAATTGGAATTTGTATCTATTTTGTAATGTCAAAGAAAACAATGCACTTGTTTATCTAGGAAAAATGTTTCTTTATGTCTAGAGAGGGTTGCAAAAGTATTCATACCTCATGGGAAATCAAAACAAGTTAATTGATTTGCTGATATGTAACGTTCTCCTGCCTTGGGCTTCTTTAGAAGCTACTTTCACACAACTTCTGACAACACTTTTGATGTTCTTCCATTCTTGTTTGGTCAGGTTATGCTCAGCGCGGTGAGACTCCTGATTTCTGATTTATACCAATCCAACAGTCTTTTTTTTTTTTTCAGATAGTTTAAGCATGAAAACAATATTACTTGTAAGAAAATAAAGTCACAAACATGCAATCTGTGAACTGCCTTTAAATTTTCATTCAGTTTACATTTACATACTCTCTCAAATCACTGCAGAAAAGTTTATATTTGAAAGCCGACACCAAAAATGCTTTAAATAAAACTGTCCACATGCGCAATCCATTAAAATTGTGAATATGGAAAGCCCAAAGTATCCCATATGCTTTTTCCATTGGAGAAATTCCAGCTGGCTCGTCATAGAGTAGCTGTAGTCTGCTCAGATGAAATGGTATCCACTGAACTGCGATGTTGGTTTCATCCAAAACTGCTCTTATTTCGTGTTTCTTTTTAAGACCCAATGTAGAATTAAATTTGTATTGGTGCATTTATGGATATTACCACGACCACTAATAATATTGTCTTATAGCTGGTTTGAGTACCGGTATGTTTTATGCTGGACTGTAGTGTTCAAAGAAAACCATTTTCTTACTTGGGAATTTCTTTGTTCATTATCGGAAAAAAAAAATCAGCATAATCTATCACATGACATCAAATTAAACATTAATGTGTAATGTCTGTCATTAGTTGTAACCAAGCCAAATATTAATTTTTATCAGTTCCAGGTCATATGTTTGATCAGAATGAAACACTGAAAAGTCAGAAACGGGATTATTATTCACTCTCAGTACGCCACTTCGTTTAGAGAACAACTAATGACATAGACAAGACAGAACAACTGAAAGTGGCACATTGCAGACCGTTAACACAAATCATAAAAGAAACTGAACAATATTGTGATTACTAAAGGGACAATGTCATGGTATGCATGAAACTGGTTGTTTCCGATAAGATACTTTGAAGGCGTTATTATGAAAATAATTAATCTCGAGTACTTTTACAGAATACTCTTTAAATGAACATCTTTTGAAGAAGTAATTTATTTTTCCTTTATGTCGCTGTATAGGTTTTTAGCTCATTAGGTTTTCATTATTCGCTGACTTGTACAACACACTCTGTAATTGCTAAATAATGGACATTAAGTATACTTACAGTATGGTCATGGCAGATGCTAATGTGGCTGAAGAGAGCAGTATTTACTGTTCACTTACTGGAAAAATGAATTAACTTAGAAATCGCTGGTAATTACAAGACACATGAGAAAGGTTTTTGTGTAGTTGCTATAAAGCAAGCTGAGAAATTTTGGTAAAATTGCAAATGTGAAATATCTCTATGCATGAGTCTCGTAAGGATAGACCATACTGCTTAATGAAGATAATGAAGTGTGTGTGTGTGTGTGTGTGTGTGTGTGTGTGTGTGTGTGTGTGTGTGTGTGTGTGTGTGTGTGCATGCACATGCACGTCTACAGTGGACTACCCACCTAAAATACTTAAAAATATATATATAATAATAATTAATTAATTAATTAATTAATTAATTTTTTGCACAACAGCATTTATCTGTTATATGATATTTTATTCATTCCAGAGTAATGCCCAAGCTGTGCTGTAAAACAAAATTTTATAAACCTTCTGATATTCAAAACTGAATTTTCATTAAATGTCTTTAGAATATGTGTTGTTCAAATACAAATACGCAAGTATCACGTTTAAAGGCATGTCCTGCGCAAATCTACTGTATTCATGGTCAACCACATGGTTTTTGAAAAAAAATAACTATTCAGCACAACTAAGTACCGTGAGTCGTCGACTTACGACCGCTTTTGGTTCCGACAGACCAGTTGTAAAGCGATCTGGTCGTATGTTGACTTTACATCAAAATACACTCATGCCAAACAAAAACAGATGAATAAATCTCGCGCATTTAAATCTATACATCTATTTTCAATTCCACGTCACTGTGGCATGCAGCGGAGAGCCAATCCTTTCTGTACTCCAGTGTGTGGGCGGGTCCGATACTTTCAAACTCTAATTTTATTGAATTATAACAACAACCACAGACTGTGCGTGTTGTTTTTGAGTAAAGAGATAAATTTCCCTCGTTTTGATCGGCTCATTTCCTCGAAGCCAAGCACAGCTGGCAAGCAAACACAAATTGACAGACATGGAAAAACTTCAACCCGCAGAGCAGCTGATTGCCAAAACTTGGGACGCACTTCCTGTCACAAACACTGCCGCGTGTGAGTCCAATAAAATTACAGTTTCAAGGTATCGGACCCGCCCACACACAGAAAGGATTGGCTTTCCGCTTCGCGCCACAGTGACGTGGCATTGAAAGTAGATGAATAGATTTGCTCTGAGCTCTGAGCAGTTAGAAAGTGAAGTTGCATCATCTCCTGCTTGGCCTTTTAAGATGCTAGCGCTGCCGGCAGCGCAAACAACTGTTGTACACAACACTCACACTGCATTGCCATGAATCATGCTTCACGACTTTTGCGGTCATAAAGTCGATCAGACGTAACTCGCATGGGTCATAAGTCGACGACTCACTGTACTCTCTTGCCAAAAGAGGATGGTAATTACTCATTTGTCAATTTTACACCAATAACAGGGTACAAAAGTGTTTGAGAACTTTTAGAGCAAGTTTACAAATCCTCCACCGACTTTCGTTCATGAAAAAATGTCAAAGTTTTGTGTTCACACAATTCAGCAACGCTCACCTTGCATGGGTTTAATTTGCACATACACACACACCACATATATACAGTTGTGTTCAAAATAATACTGTGTTTAACAAGTGAATAAATCTCAATCAAAATCTTTAGACTAGCCTTTATTTCCATTCACCCAAATGCACTGGGAGCACTACATTATTCCAAATTAAAACACGAAGAAAAGTATGTATATCATATTTGTGCTATTCCTTTGAAGAAACTGAAGAAAGGTGAATATTAGACTTAAAAAAAAAGCGGTGTCTACATTTCTCTTTACAAACGCAAACATTCACTCTATAAACTGAAAATTAGTTTAAGATTTTGCTTGCTTTGAATCACTGAACTAATATTTAGTTTTATATTCACTGTTTCTTAGAACTGCTGTCTATTGGTGTTGCATGAAGTCAACCAACTTCTGGCACCTGTGCACAGGTTTTCTAGCCCAGGCTGATTGGACTACAATACACAGTTCTTCTGTATTTCTTGGTTTTACCTCAGAAACTGCATTTTATGTCACCCCACAAGTTTTCTTTTGGATTAAGGTCCGGAGATCGGGCCGCTGTTCCATAACGTCAATCTTCTTGGTCTGGAACCAAAACGCTGCCCATTTATTGGTGTATTTAGGATCAGTGTCATGTTGGAACACCCATTTCAAGGGCATTTCCTCTTGATCACAAGGCAGCCGGACCTCTTCAAGTATTCTGATGTATTCAAACTAATCTATGATCCCTTGTATGCCGTAAATTGACCCAACACCGTAGTATGAGAAACATCCCCAGATCTCAATGCTCGTATTTGATGCTCGGCTTGAATTCAGTGTTTTAGGGTTGTGTGACAAACTGTGTCAAGCCACTAGATCCAAAAAGAACAGGCTTAGTTTCATCAGTCCGCAAAATGTTGTGCCGTTTCTCTCTAGGTTAGTCAATGTGCTCTTTGGCAAATTGTAACCTCTTCACCACATGACTTTTTTTCAACAGTGGGGAATTTACGGAGGCTTCATGCCGATAGCTTGGCTTCACATAGGCGTCTTCTAATTGTGCCATTTTGACTCTTCTTCCATCCATTCAAATGTCAGTTTTTCACTTTCTTCTTCGCCTTTCAGGTTTTGGTAGCCATGTTAAAGTATTCTCTGTCATTTTAGCTGAGCAGTTTAACATTTCCTGCACTTTATATGTTTCCCCCTGTCCAATCAACTTTTTAATCAAGGTACGCTGTTCTTCTGAATAATGCCTGGAAAGACCCATTTTCCTCATAATTTCTGAGAGAAATTCTCTTTTACCAGCATGTACAACATTTACTGCCTTCCTTCCTTAAATAAGGGCAATTAATGGCAGCTGTTTTTCAAAGAATGAATGACACCACTAATTGAACTCTACAACTGCTATTATTTTGAACATGCCTCTTTCAAATAGCGATTAAATTACACAGAATCAGCAACATGTACGTCATGACTGTTGGGTCTGTTGGATTGTGTTACTCCTCTACACCTGATAGTAAAATGGTTACCATGTAGAAATATCATTTCTAACAAAAGCACTGATTGATCAGATTAGTGATGCGTAACTGCGATTATTTTGATGTCTGTCTGTCTGTCTGTCTGTCTGTCTGTCTGTCTGTCTATCAGTACTTCTGTTAAGTCACTCTGAATTAGAGTGTCTGCTAAATGATGTAAATGTCAATGTACTTTACCAGTGAAGCAAAACTCCAGCTCTGTATGAATGCGTTTGAAGGTTTCTCTCTTCCCGTAGTGCCTGCCACCTCTGCCAATGATACGGGATATAAATTCTCATTTTCTGTTGTGTCTTGTCAAGTACACGTCTTGCTCTTTTCCTTTCAGACTCAGTTTTGAATACTCATATTTTGCGCATTGCCATGCTTGACTGTTTTCTGCTGCAAATTTGTCATGATATGGGCTTTCCATAAATTACTTCACCTAATCGTAAATCACACTTTGAAATGTTTTGATTGGTAATAACTTTCAGAAGTACATGTATTTAGTAGATTTTAACATGCAAAATTTTGCAAATTCTTCTTGTACAGAACGTGCCTTGAATATGATATTCTCATAATTATCACTTTAGCAGCATTCACATGTTCTGAGATAAACAACTTTTTCAGTATATGGTCCACTTTTAGAAAAATGTGCACAGTAACAGTGAAGACATTTTCTGAAGAAAGACAGCCTTTTATGCATAGAATTGAATACAATAGCTCAAGATAGTGCATGAATTTTATTATTTGTGAGCAGTTTTATTTATTTGCATTACCAGGCATACATAAGTAATCCTTTCCATAATTTTGACTAAAGTGCAAAATGTCCTTACTGTTACCAATGGTAAAAATGATCAAATGAAAGTGTGTCATCTCCCCGTATTTTATGTGAGAGCCTTGGTCAGTTATACATAGAAAACAATATTAACCATCAATGTATATGTTCATTCCATTAACGGTCGTTGTTTTCCGCTTAATGCATAAAAGGCTGTTTGTCTTGAGAAAATTTTCTTACCGTGACTGTGTCATTTTTCTGAAAATGCAAATTCAAGATTTTTATAGATTGTTTTTACATATTTTAATTATGTAAACTGTTCTACACCAAAGAAAACAGAAGTGCTAGGAAACATAAAAAAAAAAAACACTGAAATGAGACTGTTATGGTTTATTTTTCCTTTGTTCGGCATTAAAATGATCATGCTTCCTGCTCTGTTACAATGTTCACGTGTGCTTTAGGACAGCTTTCTAAGCTCATTTAAAGTTTAAATAAGATTTGATTTTTTCCTTTAAAAATATACAGCTATATTGTGTGGCTTTCTTTGTATTTTTTGGAAAGAGATTTTGTTTAATTTCAAGGATTTTGTAATCACTGACTCTGGCAAAAAATATGAATTTCTCCAGTGAAACATTATCCATATTGGATAATAAGCAATTATGAAATGAGGCAAAATATGATTATGAAGAATTATTCGATCAAGAGGTGGTTAGATAATAACCTTAGAGTCCAAATAATTTTCTATGTCATCTGCAAGCTGGATTATATGTATTTTTTAATTATTTATTTAATAATGAATGTTGCTTGTGCCAATTTTGCAGTAATCATTCAGCTTATCTTTTAACAGTGATGCAATAGTATCTGGTGGCAGGGATGCAACAATTTGGCTCAGCATGATCTGGTTGCTGTGTTAGACCATAAAACATCATTCCACATGGATAATGTTTCACTAGAAATGCCACAGAAACACTTAAGGTTAAAAAAAATGCTTTTTACAGAAAATAGAAATAAAGCTACACAATATGGCCTTCATATTTTAAATGTTAAAAAAGCACTTTATTCAAACGGTGAATGAATTACAAAAGGCAAATTAATATGCTATTTGGAGTGGTTTTGTACAGCAAGACAAATTTCATACAGAAATACAAGATGTGTAATAAAATTATGTAATGAAGTGTTTATGGAAGTGTTACCTTTACATAAGAAGAGCAGCTCTTTCAGTAAAGCGAGGTTGAAATGACCTGAACAACAACAACAACCCATTTTTCATCACAAACAGTCTGAACTTCCCTGAAGCCAATAAAGTACTAAATTTATATTTTAAAGCATTTAACAATATGGGAGTAATTTGGTGAACAGGACACAAAAATCTGATCTGGAAAGTTACAGAGAACTGCTCGATACTCACCCAGCTACAATGGAGCTCTTTGATTTTTTTTTTTTCTTTCTCTTTTTACATGGATTGGAAGTGTAAAAACCAATGGAAAGTTCACCATGTACTATTTCGAATTGTATAAAATCCCCTAAGACTGGTGGACAGTTTTTTGAGCATAACAGATACAAAATCAGAGCTGTTTTGGCAACATAAAAACAACCACGGAGGACTTAAGGGTGCAGATGCTTCTTCGGATGGCAGTGCGAAAGCACTTGTATTGTTTTTTAATTCCCTTCAGTTCTAGTAATAATAGTTCTATTGGAAGGAAATGTTATATATTTACTATAATTTTAATGGTTTGATTCATATTTTACATCAACATTTTTACATGAAAATGTAATTTTTTTTTTTAATTTAAACATTTTTAAAATTTAAATTTTTTTTTTTTCATGAAAATGTATGTGCTATTCGGTGACAATTGGTCTTTACAGTCATCCCTTGAATATCGCGGATAATGTAGACCAGACCTGGCCGCGATATTCGAAAAACCGCGAAGTAGGAACACCCGCCCCATTTCTGCCATGTTGTCTCATTTCTATATGTTTTCGCGTCTATGCAATATCAAGAAGTGTATATTAAACATTACACAGTTATATGCATATGTAAATACTGTAATGTATTAATATTTAAATAGAATTTATATATAAATACTTTTAAGTACTGTACTCACCTCTGACAATCGCTCTATCCCCCCCGTTACTATACAGTAAGATCACAAAATCACAAAAAATCCTGCGGGAATGTGCGAGGCAACAGCGTTACACGTCTAAGCCAATCAGCTTGCGAGATTGAGTTGAGTGGGCGGGAGGCAACAGGATCACGTGTCTAAGCCAATCAGCTTGCGAGATTGAGTTGAGTGGGCGGGAGGCAATAGCGTCACCCGTCTAAGCCAATCAGCTTGTGAGATTGAGTTGAGTGGGCGGTCCCTGCCTGAACTGGGGAGGAGGGGCACTTCAGTCTGTCGTTTGGAAACAATGGACGCAGCCTGCCTTGGGTCCCTGCCTTCCACTTGCTTACATGTGAGTTTCAGCTCGAATTTTGAATTTTTTATGAATATATTTTTTTTTATTTTATTTTTTATTAAAATACCGCGATGTATCAAGACCGCGATGCTCAAATCGCGAAGTGGCAAGTGATGACTGTATTCCAAGTTGTGAAATTTCAAGTTTTTATTGTCATATACAGGTAACAATGGAACATCACTACTAACAATGACATTTTTGGCCTCAGAGTAAATGAAAATTTTGGACTCGTACCATTGCAAAATAATAATGAACTTTCTAAATCACAATTTTTAAAATCACAATTGGGAAAAGTCCTTTGTTCGGGTCCCAAGTTCAGGCCCTTCTGTGTTTAGTTTGCATGCTTTCCCCATGTTCTGCACATGAAGCTGTGGCTTCCTAACACAGTCCAAAGACATGCACAAGCATGTGAAGTTAATTGGCTGT
This sequence comes from Plotosus lineatus, assembly GCA_024760905.1. NCBI lineage: Eukaryota > Metazoa > Chordata > Actinopteri > Siluriformes > Plotosidae > Plotosus > Plotosus lineatus. The sequence goes on along the minus strand of CM045747.1, from coordinate 27,285,974 downwards.
TTCAAATTGCTCCTAGGTGTGTGAGTGAATTATGTGCATGCGTGTTGGTCCTGTGGTGGTCTGGAAAGATGTTCATTGTATAACCCACCTTTGTCCACTGTCGACTAAGATAGGCTCCAGCCTCCCTTCAACCCTAGTATGATTAAGTGGGTTGGCAAATGAGTGAGTGATGAATAAATAACAACTCACTCAGCCATTAAGCCCTTACAGAGTTCAGGACCTTGAAAAAAGAAATACGTTCTATTCGTTCAGGTAAGTAACTACACTGCTAACCACTTTATTTAAAAATTTCATTGAGCGAAAAAGCATCTTACGGATCGACTCTTCAAAAGGAATTGCACTAGTGTATGGCTGTTCGTGAGGTCATTGGGACAGAACAGAGTGAATTAGATGAGAGGCAGCAGATGAGATGCAGGAGGAGGGGGACAGAGAATGCTTCATTGATGACAGTGCTTAGATAATGAGAGGTGAATATGATGAGAGGACGAGAGTTCATGTCTATTACAATAAATATGTCATTGTTTCTTTTTGCCCTGTCTTTCATGGAAAGAACCCATTGTCTATTCTAGTTATACACTGATTAAATTTTGGCACCAGCCAAGAAAGGATGAGGAAAAAAACCCCCAGATCAAATTATGTTGTTTTTCAGGACATCCAGTGGATAATAGGCTATTTCATCTAGCTGCAGAAAACAAATAACAGTGATGTAGTGTTGCACCAACACCAGTGTCACTGATGCAACCTTGTTTACTTATGAGAGATGTTTCATGTGCTAGAAATTGTCTTTAAAGTGTGTTATCAATTTACTTTCAAGTTAATTACCAGCTTGTTGCCTCTAGATGGCATTTATAAAAAAAAAATACATTCATGAAATAAGATGCCTATTAATAATATCCTTTGACTGTCTTTGAGGAATTTAACATTTTATTTGACAAATTGTGTTTTTTTTTCTTTTTCATGATTAGCATGCAGTAAGTTTAGCTTTGTTGTAAACCTATATTTCATATCATTACATTCCAGTTAATGCATTTAAGGACATAATGAACTCTTTGTGAATGGAGCTCATCATAATGTGACCCACTTTGCAACTGATGACAAAACATCAGTGGTGAACTTTAAAAAGATGCTTTTATACTTTTCATATTTGAGTGTTGTTTAAAACTCAGTGCCTCAAATTGAAAAACAAACAAACAAACAAAAAACACACTTTAAAGCTGGTATGAATATGCATGAAGCCTTTTTTCACCCTGATTTCCAGCATGTTAGCTGAAGATGGTTTGTTTGTTTGGAACAGTGAGATAGGAAATGTACAGAACTGAGAATGATATTTAAGTAAATTCTGAGAATGTTTGTGCATGAGATTTTATGTTCTGTAGTATGTTTAACAAACGATACCAAAAGGATAAACTTGATTACGCTTCATGTCCTTTTACATTGAACTTGGAGTGACGTCTCCAAGATGGCGCTGCCTAGAGGGCAACGTCGCGGAATTCTCAGAGTCAAATTGTTTCTTTGTTCATTTTAATTAGTTTTATTTGTTGTTTTGTTTGTTCATGTTTTGATGCTCGTCGATGAATGAATATTTTTGAAAAACCCTCGATGCACTGAAGTCACAGAAACTGAAGCATGAAGTAGTGAGGGATCTGTGTGCATGTGTGTGTGTGTGTGTGTGTGTGTGTGTGTGTGTATAATATATATATATATATATATATATATATATATATATATATATATATATTTATATATATATCTCCCAGTGCAGCTAGATGGGTTATCAAAGGCCGGCCATGTCTCTCACTGTCTATGAACCATTGCTGACTTTCGTAAAGAGTAGCTGCATAGCCATCAGCGTGTTTCTGCCCTTTGCTAAAGGGTTGTGTTAGGAAGGGCATCCGACGTAAAAACCTATTCCAAATCAAATACTGTATGCGAATCAGACGAAAAGGGAAAAAGCGGAAAAAAAAATATTATACAAGTAAATTTGGTGTAGCCTTGCCTAGGCTAGCTTAGAGACAAGCAAATTCGATTTAAGTCATTTTTCGACTCAAGTCATCTTTCCTGGAACCAATGAACTATATTATATATCTTTTTTTTTTAATTGAAAATGGAATGAGTGATATTGGCAATGCAACACTTTTGTAGAACACTCATATGAGGGTTTTCACTTGAAAAGAAAGGCCTCAAATATTTGTCGTCTATGTTTATGTAAAAACAAAGTTGTGGTCAATTTAATTATTCAATAGGCCCCAATATTATACCTACATAAGACAGGTCTGAATAGGAAGAATTTTAGCTGCATCGATATTTCTGTAACCTATTTATGCTTATGCTGTAAGTTATTCTGTTTTATAACAACTTTAAATACATGCTCTTTGCATCTATTTTGATGAGTTTATGAACATAATTTTGATGTTACCATTCCTGTGAGCTGAAGAGAAGTTGTGATTTTCTAACACTCAGTTTAATAACTGTGGCAAGATTTACCAGGAGACCTACAGCTGTTTCATAAAAAAGAAAAAACACTACTTGAACATCAAATCAAAAAGCACCCAGTGAGCGCCTAACTGCCTCGAATTGAATAAAATTGTGCAATATTTAATTTGTTATTTGGGCCTAGGCACACACAGCCAAAAGCTCTGTACATTCTAAATTGTTTCAATTTCCACACATTTCTCTCGCTCTTCCCTCCTGTAAAGTATTCAATACTGTTGTCGCTTCACTGCTCTTTTAAATCAGCTGTCTCTAAAGGGTGAGCACATATAGTATTTGCAAAGAAATCTATTGGCTTCTGGTCACACATGAACCCTCCAGGAACAGTGCTAGGTGTTGTCCCACCATTGCATCAGTCTTCATGGAATCCTTTCTGTGGTTTGCATTAACCCTTACTCACTTACTGAGCAATAACTCTGAAATTATTGTGTTCAGGCTTATATGAGAAATGAACTTCCTGTAACTAGCCGGCTTATACAGCATTTTGCAGTGTTATTGCTTGAGTGATTCAAGGCGGGTTTTAATGGTTTCTCTACAAGTGCTTTCATGGAAGCATTGTTTTGCCAAGCTGCACTGAACCAGTGTTCTTCTGCTTGCAATGGTTTGGTTTACAGGTTATAACACACAATGATTTCACTTAGGACCAAAACACATTGGACCATCAAAGTGACTGAGTAGAGGTAGACTGTGTTCCAAGCAAACTTTAGCATGGTTTATTTGCTGTGAGAAAGCAATTTGACCCTGAATCAACTATAAGACTACAAGAAATTAACCAAACATGCAATGCATTTCTTTTGTTAAATTGTGATAAGGTACTAACAGACCAGTTGTAATGCAGTGGAAATGGCATGTGTTCTAAATATCGGCTGGATATTATCCGTGAAATGTTTTGATCAACTATTTATATATCCATATGTTTCCATATTTTTGATTTTTGATTGTTTTTCTTTTCGGATTTACAGTAGGCCCTCGATATTTGCCGGGGTCTGAGCAGCTCAGCCACGCCCCTCAGCCTGAGCAGGAAAAAAGCAGACACACAAACATTCTAAACATTAACTTAGGCACTATACTGGAATAATAATTGAAAAAGACTTAAATACTCCAGCTTTACAACAGTTCAGATGATTATTCCTCTTCAGGCACTTCAGAGGAAACTGTCGTTTCTTCGGGAGAAAGTCTTATTTCTTCAGAAGCAACATCCAACGTCATTACCTTTTCTATTGCTTAGCCAGAGAAGATACACAGCGTTTGAATGGCATCATAGAGCTTAACTGGTCATTAAAACACACTAAAAAATGCACATTGACAACTTGTGCGTGAATGAGGAAAATTTGGCATTACATCATCTCAACAAATCAGCAGGAAGGAGGACAGCCATTGGATGAAATTGAATTACGTGACAGTTGCTCGGCGACCCGCGAATATGCAAACCGTGAGTGCAAAACCGCGAATAGTCAAGGGCCTACTGTATATGCATACGTAGCAAAGAGTTTTTACTTTTTTCTATGATTATGTTGTGGTGTCGGCTGTCTGTCCATCCCGAACGTTCTGAAATGAACTCCTCCTACAGCTTTTGGTAGAATTTCTTTATACTTGGCAGCTATGTTAGACATGATGTACACATCATACACACTAATGGTGATTTTTACCAGACTCACTTTTCCTTAGTACCATTGTCAAATTTCAAAAGAGAAGCTTATTCAGTAGGGCATGTTATGCTCACTTGAGTTTTTGTTTTCAGTTATCGTCCTGGCCAATGAAAAAAAAAGTATTTTTTGAGTTAGTTTGAAGCAATGCACCTCCCTTTGCTGGTGTTTTTGTTTGTTTCTGGTTCATTTTGTTATGTACTAGTATAGTGGGTTTTCAGAAGTGATGGGAATGTCGGGGAAAAACAAACAAACCAAAAACCTGTATATATAATTACTTTCTAATTATAATCACCGTTAACTTTATTTTTAAAGTGTTGGATTTGGCACTTTGTTGCAGATCTGTTTAATGTTCTTGGATGAAAATCATTCTCTGTGATAAATTGTATTTGGCAAATTTACATTGAGAAAGTGGGTATAAGGGAGTCGGTAGCATGTGAGTTGGCATAGGAAAATTCCTTTAAAAATTAGAGAACTCTGTCTCCTCACCAAAATCTATTTAATGTCATGTTTTATAGGTGATAAAAAGGATTTATCTTATTTGTAAGTGATAACTCTCACTCATGAACTTCGATGTTAAATTACAGATAAGTGCAAAGGTTGACATGTCTGGTAATAAAGTATAAAATGGGTATAAACATCTCTGGATGCTGTGGCTATGTCACGTATTTTGAAAGGATTATACTTAAGCATAATTAGCAGTAAAACATTCAGTGTAAAGTCTAAATATCTGGGTCGTAGAATACAGGTTGGGTTGTAAAATTGGAAGTCTTTTGAATGCACTTTGAATGGAGTGCGGACCTGAGGTCGGATAAGTATTGATCAGTGGAGACAGAAAGTGGGACTCCAGCTGTCTAAGCAAGAGTGAATGACCAATCAATAGGATGTGCAGATGGTGGCTCAGGGGGAAGGAGCTTTTCAGTAGAGCTGCTAAATACTTAAGATTGTCAGGACATTGAATACTCTCAGCAGTTAATCTCATTACCTAACACAAGAGGAGGCAATGTGACAGCAGCATCTGTTTGCACAGTCACAACTGGCTGTACTGCGATAACTTCATTATTTCCTATGTGGTAGGCAGACAATGCCTTTTCTAATATTTAACTAATGAGTAAATGTACCGTCATTAGAGTAATGCTAGCTGCCTTGCATCAACAATGGATTGGACAACAACAGGAACGTCAGAGCCTCCCCATTGTATGTATTTTATATATTTTGCTGTATTTCAAACTTTTTATATTAACACATAGAGAAGACTATACTTGCTGATGAACCTTGTTCATTTTAAAAACCTATCGTTATTTTAAAGACATTTAAATTGTTTTAAATATCTTAAATGCAGTCAGTATGTCTGTCTATCTATCTAGCCATCCATGCAGCTATCTATCTGTCTATCCATTTTTTCTTTTCGGATTTTTCCCCCTTTTTCAGGGGTCGCCACAGGGAATGAGTCACACGTTTGATTTGGCATAGGTTTTTACGTTGGATGCCTTTCCTGATACAACCCTTTAACAAAGGACAGAACTTTGCAGCCTACTCTTTACGAAAGTCAGCAATGGTTCTATGGCATGCCTCTCACCAAAGACAGTGAAAGACATGTCCGGCTTTTGATAACCCAGTTAGCTGCACCGGGGGGACAGTGACTACCTTGTGGAGAGTGGGACTCAAACCCCCAACCTTAGGATCAGTGATCCACCACCCTTTACCACCAGGCAACATATATATATATATATATGTATATATATATATATATATATATATATATATATATATATATATATATATATATATATATATATATATATTTATGTATATATATATATTATACTAGTCCATCTCAAAAAATTAGCATATTGTGATATTAGCAAAATATTAGCATATTGTGATAAAGTTCATTATTTTCTGTAATGTACTTATAGAAATTAAACTTTCATATTTTAGATTCATTGCACACCAAACTGAAATATTTCAGGTCTTTTATTGTTTTAATACTGATGATTTTGGCATACAGCTCATGAAAACCCAAAATTTTTATCTAAAAAAATTAGCAAATTATGAAAAGGTAGTCTAAACGAGCTATTAACCTAATCATCTGAATCAACCAATTAACTCTAAACACCTGCAAATGATTCCTGAGGCTTTTAAAAACTCCCAGCCTGGTTCATTACTCAAAACCACAATCATGGGTAAGACTGCCGACCTGACTGCTGTCCAGAAGGCCATCATTGACACCCTCAAGCAAGAGGGTAAGACACAGAAAGAAATCTCTGAGCGAATAGGCTGTTCCCAGAGTGCTCTATCAAGGCACCTCAGTGGGACGTCTGTGGGAAGGAAAAAGTGTGACAGAAAACGCTGCCTAACCAGAAGAGGTGACCGGACCCTGAGGAAGATTGTGGAGAAGGGCCGATTCCAGACCTTGGGGGACCTGTGGAAGCAGTGGACTGGGCTGCAGGTGTCACATTCCCCAGGTCAAGCCACTTTTGAACCAGAAACAGCGGCAGAAGCGGCTGACCTGGGCTACAGAGAAGCAGCACTGGACTGTTGCTCAGTGGTCCAAAGTACTTTTTTCGGATGAAAGCAAATTTTGCATGTCATTCGGAAATCAAGGTGCCAGAGTCTGGAGGAAGACTGGGGAGAAGGAAATGCCAAAATGCCTGAAGTCCAGTGTCAAGTACCCACAGTCAGTGATGGTCTGGGGTGCCATGTCAGCTGCTGGTGTTGGTCCACTGTGTTTTATCAAGGGCGGGGTCAATGCCGCTAGCTATCAGGAGATTTTGGAGCACTTCATGCTTCCATCTGCTGAAAAGTTTTATGGAGATGAAGATTTCATTTTTCAGCACGACCTGGCACCTGCTCACAGTGCCAAAACCACTGCTAAATGGTTTACTGACCATGGTATTACTGGGCTCAATTGGCCTGCCAACTCTCCTGACCTGAACCCCATAGAGAATCTGTGGGATATTGTGAAGAGAAAGTTGAGAGACACCAGACCCAACACTGTGGATGAGCTTAAGGCCGCTATCGAAGCATCCTGGGCCTCTGTAACACCTCAGCAGTGCCACAGGCTGATTGCCTCCATGCCACGCCGCATTGAAGCAGTCATTTCTGCAAAAGGATTCCCGACCAAGTATTGAGTGCATAACTGAACATAATTATTTGAAGGTTGACTTTTTTTGTATTAAAATCACTTGTTTTTTATTGGTCGGATCAAATATGCTAATTATTTGAGATAGGGATTTTGGGTTTTCATGAGCTGTATGCCAAAATCATGAGTATTAAAACGATAAAAGACCTGAAATATTTCAGTTGGTGTGCAATGAATCTAAAATATATGAAAGTTTAATTTTTATCAGTACATTACAGAAAATAATTAACTTTATCACAATATGCTAATTTTTTGAGAAGGACTAGTACACACACACACACACACACACACACACCCACACACACCCACACACACACACACACACACACACACACACACACACACACACACACACAATTTTTTTTAATTTGAATTGTATGTTGATGGTGTTTCCTTGTGTTCCTCTATTTGTTGTTGTTATAGAACGTATTTGGCATATCCAAAATGCTTTCTGTTTGCATGTTTGCTAACATTTGTTATTTTTTTAGGTTCACTATTCAATGAGCATATGCAACTTCAGTGAAAGGTTTTGATTGTGGCTTCGGGAGATACCAGTATCCGTATAACATCCATATGTTTTTCGACACATTTGTATTTCATATACATTTTACTGTGGATAATCGCTGTCTATGTATAATCCTGCTACTCAAGAACTAGGACACGAGTCAGTGTCTCTGTCATAGTTGAGTTGTATTAGGACTGTGTCCTAAACAAAACACAACAAAATCAAGGATCTGAAAGTGGTGAATAAGCTTCAAATCTCCAGAGTGCAACTTTCCGTTTTCAATACCAATGAGGTTTCTTTAATTTTATGAATGAAAATATGTTGATCAGGACGTGCTTAATGGAGCTATCAACTACCCGAAATAAGTTCTAATAATAGGTAGGCTGTTTCACATAAGCTAAGTCATCTTAAACAGCTGTAATGGTACAGCTATCACTTATGAGGTGGATATATTTGGGAGCTGAAGTTAGTTCCGTTCCATTTGAACTTAAATATAAACAGCTCAACATGAACATTATGTTTATTTTTATAGTGGCACCTGCTAAAGGCAAGTGAACACTCAATTCTTTTAGTTGCTGTGTTGGGAGCTTGGTTCGATGATGTCAAAGTAGAGTGCTTTTGGCACTTGACAAATTGTTAAAGCTACATAACTCGTTCAGACCATCTCTAAAACACCAGGGGACGGTTGTTCAAAACACGGTTATTTTTTAACCACTGGTTATGTAGAGTTGACCGACCGATGGCTTATGATTATTTGAGCCGTTCATTCTCAGTGTGTCAATGTTTGGGTTCTTACACATGTGCAGGAGCCGGAGTCGGGACTCACAAACTGTGCTTTATTCTCACACTCGCACTTTGTTTGATTGACAGTGTTCAGCTATTATTGCTTACTGATAATATTATGTTTGTTGATTGGTCAGTTCGGGAGTGCACATGCGCAGTGCCCGTTCCACGTTAACTTTTTGTTTACTTCCTGACTCGAGTTATGCGGAACTTATCTCTGATTTTCTGTTCAATAACAGTCATGAAGTTTATTTATTAGATTGTGAATACACGTAATTTCTTGTCCAGCGGAACTCAACTCCTGCTGTGGGGGGGTGGGGTGCACGTACCCCCTGTGCACCCCCCCCTTAGCCTATGCCCTTGATCAGCTGCCTTCTGATGTTTCAGCAGCTGATACCGGGTTGGGTCGTATTCATTGCAGACTTTGCAGATATGCAACACCGCAGGTGGTTGGCGAATCGCGCATTCAGAGTTTCAAACGTACACGCACAAAAAAAACCCCCAAAATATTCACGAGCGCATGTATTATTGTTGATCGACATTTTTATAATATGAAAAAGCCTCCACAGACATCTTACCCCCCTCCCCCCTACCGTACGTTCTGTACGCTTAGGAAAATGTTAAAAATTGAATTGAATGACCCCTTAGTGCTAACCAGTAACGTTAACCACACTGTTAACTTTGACGGCAACGTTAACTAACGAAGTGACTGACCATGCTTTGAACAACGCATATTTATTAGGATCAAGCAGCTCAGAAAATGAAAAATGATGAAAGTATGCAGTGGCTAGCCTAGCTTTAGCCTAGCTCACATGGCAGCAGTCATGGCCGAATGTACAAACAAATTTCAGTTTGGGGGTAATTGCGTATATTTTCCGAGGTTATTGGTTGAATTTGAGGCAAATGGTGTGTATTTGTGGACTTGGAAAAAGTTATGGTGCTGCTCAAAATTTGGTGTGAATTCAGAGTGGCTTGAATATAAGAGAACAGCTTTGGAAGCAATTCAGGTTTGTTGCGCTTTTATCATATAGCTAAAGCTGCACACATGCGAATCTGCCTCTTTTATAAAGAAAACCCATTAAATTGTGACACATCACACGAATGAATATCTTCTATATAGAGTTGGTGGGAGTGCACCTACACTTTTTTTCAAAAGAAAAGATCTGCATATTTCTTAGGCGCAACGTTCCCTCTTGCCATCTCACACATGAATTACCAAAATATATTATTATTTTTAAATACAAATGGTGGTTCCGTTTTCGGTGTCCAGTGTCACTGCTCAAACTGCTTTTCACAACAGACAGACGAATGTGAATCTTGTATCTGTTTGCATTAGTATCTGATTCTTTTGGATGTATTACAGGGGACATATGTGTAATATATACCGGCTATGCAGTAATCTATTACTGTATTTTTTTTAGGTTTTTAGTCAGAAAACTGATCTAGTCTGTTATGCGTATCCAAAATAAATAATAAACCACCAGGCTTAATTAATAAAAACCCCGAGCAAGTAATTATGCTCAATCTTACATGGAATGAAAGAATCACGGAGGAAGGTACAGGTTTTCACCCGCAGTTCTGGCTGCTCTCTCTCTCTCTCTCTCTCTCTCACACACACACACACACACACACACACACACACACACACACACACACACACACACACATACATATGCACACGCTTCCAAATAGTGCAGGGTAAATAGCGGCTGTCCCATAAACCAAAACTGAGCAGCTTATACTGAAATAAAATTCAATCAGACCCACTGGACAGGGGACGAAATGGAGGCAACATCTAAATGATACAGAGGAAAAGAGTGCAAAAGGTCATTAACAACAGCACTTGTATTTATTCTATTTTCATTTTAAAGGCAGCTTCAAAAGCACATGACAGACAACGCACATTTTTTTTCGGCCAACTGAACCTGAAACCAACTGGGGGGGGGGGGGGGGGTTTGCATTATTTCGTCCTATTTTGTGGCAGTATCGCTTACATGTGATTTAGCCTGCTATGAAACTTGGTCCTTGGCTCATTCATGTGGGTGGGGAGTAAAGGATATCCCATCTGATTCAATCCCACAGAAGAACTGCTGTAGTACAAATTGTTAAAAAAAAAATAACGTTGGCTATAATAGAAAGGCATCAGAGCACAGACTGTATTGCAGCTTGTTGCACTTGGGGCTGTGTAGCAATAGACCAATCAGAGTGACGATGCTGACCTTTGTGCACTGCCAAATGTGCCTACAATGGGTGCATGATCATCAGAACTGGGCCATAAAAGATTTGAAGATGATTACCTGGTCAGATTAATCAAATTTTTTAAATGTGTGGATGTGTGGTGTGTTTTGTCTGCCTGGAGAGAGATAGCACCAGGGTGTCTTATAGCAGGGGTGTCCAATCGTATCCAGAAAGGGCTCATGTGGGTGCAGGTTTTCACTTCAACAAGCAGTACAGTAGCCACACCTTCCACCAGTTTCAATCACTGATCTTTAAAGAAGCTCTCTAGATTGCACATTTGTGTTGTAATTTTCAAGCCAGATGGCAGCCATCTTGGTGAGACAACTTTACTGTTGAAAGTTATACTCAAATAGCATGAAAATGTGTGCAAATGGAAATTATTACACCCCATGATGTATATTTATTTATTCATTTTTACTAATGTCAACCATAGAGATGTATATGTAAAAATAAAATACGGGGTAGATTGAACATAAATAGAAACATTATTGTTATTGGCGACTCGCGTAAACAGTTAAAAGACTTCTTATTTTCCACCCAAAATTTCAGCTAGGCAGAACTTTAAAAAAAAAAAACTTCAATTAATTACATGTATCGGTGAACCTACTGCTAAAAGCAAATTAATTCATAGTATTTTGACGAGAGCTGTGTTAGCTTTATTTCGTGATCTTAAAGCAAGGTGGTCTCACCAAGGTCTCTGTCACCCAGCTTCAGAATTGAAACACTAATGTACAATCTAGTTCTGTTTCGTTTTTTTTTTTTTTTTTTTTTTTAATTTTTTTTTTTTTTTTTTTTTTTTTAAGATCAGTGATTTAAACAGGTGAAAGGTGTGGCTAGCGCTTCATTGAAGTCGAAACTTCCACCCACACCGGCCCATTGCAGACAAGCTTGGACACCTCTGCTCTATGAAAAATAGGAAAGCTGGCAGACGCACCTAAAATCTTCTACAGGGAAGCCTTGGATTCTAGCATCCATATGGATGTTACTTTAATACAAACCACCAACATTTACAGTGGTATTTTTTTATGGCATTAGCCTCTTTAAGCAAGAAAATGTTCTGTGGCACACTGTAGAAATTGTTCAAAAATGGTCTGAGGAACATGACCATGCTTCAATATGTTTAGCTGGCATTCTAATTCTTCAGATCTCAATTCAATCCAGCTTCTGTAGGATGTGCTATGCAAACAAAGTTTGATCCATTGCGGACCTAAAGCATTGGCTGTAAATGTCTTGTTACCAGATAGCACAGCGCACCTTCAGAGGGTTAATGGAGTCCATGCCTTGATGGGTCAGAGCTGACTTGGCACATGTGGGATCTACAAAATATTAGGCTGTTAATTTTAGTTATATGTTTATATTTTTTATTATTATTTTTGTAAATTATATGTAGCCCTGTAATATTTAGTATAGCCAAAATTGAATAAACAGCTCATAAGAATTTGTCATACCATCATATTTTTCAGGGCCTTTTATATTTCATGTCTTTACTAACCTTAATTTCTCAATATTTTCCAAAAAACTGAAAGATTTTACAGTGTGTGTGTGTATGGATGGCTGTGTGAGTGTCTGCCTTGCGGTGGCCTGGCGAGCTGTCCAGGGTGTACCCTGCTCTCACCCAGACTTAGCTGAGATGGGTGCCAGCCTCCCCACGATAACCTAATTAGGATTACGCGTAGGCCTCCGTCAGTCCCGAAGGACTATGGCTGCGCTCTGGCCAGTATCCCGACTGGTGATACTCCCCAGTGCACAGAGCCTGGGTAGGGAGTAATGAGGGACAGGCTGTTACCCAAGCAGCAAGTCCCCCCCTGTCTCGGCACCACCGGAAGGATCCAATGGAAAGGCAAGTGCCGATACGACTGGGTTCCAGTACCGCTGCAGGAGAGAAACTACAGTCAATTTAGAACGGCCAATTAACCTACAGTGCACGTCTTTGGATTGCGGGGGAAACCGGAGCACCCGGAGGAAACCCGCACAAGCACGGGGAGAACATGCAAACTCCACACAGAAACGCCCAGGCCGGGAATCGAACCCGGGCCTTCTTACTGTGAGGCGGACGTGCTAACCACTACGCCACCGTGCCGCCTATAATTAGGATTAAGCGGTACAGAAAATGAATGCATAAATGAGACAACTGCACATACATGCCACTCACAAGCTGACAGATGCAACATTAAGTATGATTTTTTTCATAAATGTTTTTCATATTGAAATTTTCAGAAATTAAAGCCCTATAATAGTAATAATAAAAAAAGGTCACCGGCATTTTTACTACTATGATTCTGTCTTCTGTATGGAGCTCATTAGGCTGCTGGTAATATGGACAAGAAAAAACTACACATAAATAACACCTTTCTATTTAATTTTAATAATGCCCAGCAGGGCAGTGTCACACTGTCTATTTGGACTGTAAGAGGAAACTGGAATACCAAGATGAAACTCAGCCAAGCACTGGTAAAGCATTCCAGAAATTCAACACAGAAAGAGTCAAACGCTGAGCCTTCTTGCTAAGGCAACAGTGCTAAGCACTGAGTCACTGCTCTGCTATATGTAATCACTGTAATCTTGTTTCTGTTACATTTAATACTGCGAGATGTTCTTTGAAACAAGGCAGAGCTTGTCAAAGTTATAAACAGCCAACAAATGCAAAAAAAAAAGAGAGAAAAACTTATCATGTAAAAACAGCTTGTTATGTACTCATGGAGTGACTGTCCTGAAGACGGAAATGGTGGAAAGACATAAATGTTTACAAAAACGGTGACCCTGGAGACTCATTCCATGAATGCTTTATAAACATCTTATTACGGAAAGCTTTTCTGGATGCATGACTTTATATATAGTTTTTTCCTCTATTTTTGGACTTGGCACATCTGACTGCAAATGAGTTGTTACTATAGAAACAATTCTATAATAGTGAACCTGTGGTTCAAACCCGAATGTGCGGTAGTCAGTAGTAACTACCTGATTAGGGTCACAGTAATTTGATCTTACAGAGCCAGAATTTACCATACAGACACTCCCCGCTTTATGTTTATTCATTTTACGTATTTTTCGATTTTATGTTTTTTTTTTAAAATTTATAAGTCAAATTTTGAGAAAATTTTAGCATGCTTTCTGTAGTACGAGACGTACCTACGTAGTACGCTGACGTAGTACGCTACTTACCTATACGCTACTTACGCATGTTTACAAACGACAATGTACGAACGTGCCCTGCTTCTTCCCAGTTCACCGCGTGTTACCCTTGTGTTAAGACGTCGTCTCTGTGATCTTTGTGTTTACACTGTTTTGCGTATTTGTAACCCTAAGCAAATATGGTCGGTCAGAACCATAAGCCTACTCGTGATAGTGGTAATCAGAAAAAGCCGCAAGCCATCTCGTTAGAAACGAAGATGGCTATTATCAAGAAAATCGATACTGATGAAAACATGTGAATGTTGCATGTTTCTTACAAATGGCTCCATTGACCATCGGAACCATTTACAAGCAGAAAGATCGCATCATAGAGAATGTTAAAGGTTATATTTGATACGGTATGAGTGAATTTTTCATGAAATTATTTTACTTTAATTTAATTTATTTGAAATGACAGCTGATATTATTTGATATATTTGATATTATTTTACAATGTCATGTTTATAATAATTGATTTAGGGGTGTTTTATGAGATACGGTAATGGGATTTATGGATGTATAGTACAGTATGAAGGGGCAGTGGTGGTCTAGTGGTATAGGGCACTGGATCGCTGATCCAAAGGTTGGGGGTTCGAGTCCCACTCTCCACAAGGTTGTCACTGCCCCCTCCCCCCAGTGCAGCTAACTGGGTTATCAAAGGCGGGCCATGTCTGTCACTGTCTATGGTGTGAGGCATGTAAAAGAACCATTGCTGACTTTCGTAAAGAGTAGGCTGCAAAGTCGTCCGCGTGTTTCTGTCCCTTGCTAAAAATGGTTGTGACAGGAAGGGCATCCGACGTAAAAACCTCTGCCAAATCAAACGTGCGAATCAGATGATTTGCTGTGGCGACTCCCGAGTAAAAGGTAAAAAGCCAAAAGGAAGACAGACAGTACAGTACGAACGTCATACGTCACTGGAACATACAGTAACAACTTACGTTTTTTTTTTTTTTTTTTTTTTTTTTTTCACCTTCCGTTCGGCCGTTCGGAACCTAACTACAATGTAAGTCGATGAGTTTTTTTTTGTCTGTACTGACATTGCTGGCATTTTAAACTCTGATTTTTTGAACAGCAACAGTTTTTTTTTTGGTTTATTTTAATCCAAATACAACTGAAGCATAAAACAATGACATTGCCACTATTGCATTAATTTGTTCATTCATTCATTCATTCATTTGCCAAACCACTTTATCCCTTGTGGGTTACGGGGAGCTGAGAATTCTTGCCAAATATTTCAGAAGACCACTATTTGTAGTGTTTGTAGTATTTTTATTTGCCAGTGTGTGTGGTATGTTACGGAAGCTACCTGGGACAGATGAATAAAATTGGTATTGTAATGAAAGGAAAAAGCAAGACAATTCATTATTTGATCACAGCATATGGTGTGCCCACAGAAGAAGTATGTGACATGTGTCAATTTCGAGTTTTTTACACAAATGTAAATAAGCTGCTCTGTAAACTACAAGTTTTGCATAGAGAGCATAGCGGCAGCTCTCGAGCGACCCTAAGAACAGTGATGCCGGCCCAGTAGCTAATCCTCTCTGACAGGGAAGAGGTTATCTTAGCTACGGTAATTGGGTTGCTGTCGTGGAAGTTAGACTATTTGTGAAACCTCATTTGGCCTCTCACATTTTATCAGTGAGTCAGGACAGGCAAAAATGCCATTGCTAAAAAGAGTGGGGTTGGCATACCAATTTACGGAATCTGCAGGCATGAAGAGGTCCTGAATTGAGGTTAAAAGTGTTGTTTTTTTCCCACCTAATTCATTTCGCTTTAATTATTATTGAAGCAAAGTATGATTCCTACTTTCAACAGAAGTCTAAATATCAGTTAAGTGATATATTAGTGCTGATGACTGCAGTTGGTCTATAAAGGTTTATATAGATATAAAGCAAAGGAGAATACAGACGCTCCACGACTTACGTTTTTAATTGGTTCTGGATGGCCGAATGTAAGTTGAAAGTGAACGTAAGTTGTTACAGTGATATATGAGGTATGACATATGACATATGACGTATGACACTCATACTGCACTATACATTTATAAATACCATTATTGTATCTCATAAAACACCCCTAAATCATTTATTATAAACATAACATTGTAAAAATAATATATATGTATAATGTATATATACAGTGAGTCATCGATTTACGACCTAGGCTAGTTACGTCTGATCGCATTTACGGCCGCAAAAGTGGTGAAGCATGATCCATGGCAGTGCAGTGCGAGTGTTGCGTACAACGGTTGTTTGCGCTGCCGGCAGCGCCAGCATCTTAAAAGGCCAAGCAGGAGATAATGCAGCTTCACTTCCTAACTGCTCAGAGCAGATCTATTCATCCACTTTCAATGCCACGTCACTGTGGCGCGAAGCTGAGAGCCAATCCTTTCTGTGTGGGCGTGTCCGATAACTTGAAACTCTAATTTTATTGGACTCACACACTGCGGTATTTATGTGACAGGAAACGCGTCCCAAGTTTTGGCAATCAGCTGCTCTGCAGGTTGAAGGTGTTCCATGTCTGTCCATTTGTGTTTGCTTGCCAGCTGTGCTTGGCTTCGTGGAAATGAGCCGATCAAAACGAAGCAAATTTATCTCTTTACCCAAACAACACGCACAGTCTGTGGCTGTTGTTATAATCCAATAAAATTGGAGTTTGAAGCGATCAGACCCACCCACACTGTGGCGTACAGAAAGGATTGGCTCTCCGCTGCGTGTCACAGTGACGTGGGATTGAAAATAGATGTATAGATTTAAATGTACAAGATTTATTCATCTGTTTTTGTTTGGTGTGAGTGTATTTGGATGGAAAGTCAACATACGACCAGATTGAGTTACGACCGGTCTGACGGAACCAAACGCGGTTGGAAGTCGACGACTCACTGTATAACTGAACTGGGAAGAAGGAGGGGCACGTTCAGTCTGTCGTTTGTAAACAATGGACGTAGCGTCATTATGCCATTGCCTCATTATGTCAGCGTACTACGTAGGTACGTCTAAACTCAAAATTTGACTTTTTTTTTTTTTTTTTTTTTTTTAGAGAAAAAAAAAACGTAAAATCGAAAAAAAGTAAAACGGATGAACGTAGTAAGTCGGGGAGTGTCTGTACTCGAAATACGGAATGCTTGTTATTTTTACACAGATCAGCCATAATGGCTTGTCAGATAATCGAATGTTTGGTTGTGAAGAGTACTTGCCATATTGTGTGCCATAAAAGTTCAGTTCATTTTCTGTAACCGTTTCATCCTAATTAGGGTTGCGGGGAGGCTGGTGCCCATCCCAGCCAACTCAGGGCGAGGGCAGAGTACACCCTGGACAGCTCGCCAGGCCATCGCAGGGCGGAAACACGCCGACGGCTTTGCAGCCTACTCTTGTCAAAAGTCAGCAAGGGTTCTTTTACATGCCTCACACCACAGACAGTGAGAGACATGGCCGGCCTTTGATAACCCAGTTAGCTGTACTGGGGGGGGCAGTGACAACCTTGTGGAGAGTGGGACTCGAACCCCCAACCTTTGGATCAGCGATCCGGCACCTTATACCACTAGATAACCACTACCCCGGCCCATAAAAGTTATTCAGTCATTCATTTGCTGCACTACTTAATGCCACTAGGGCAGTGCTTCTCAATTATTTTCTGTTACGCCCCCCCTAGCAAGAAGAAAACAATTCGCGCCCCCCCACCACCCACTTTCCGCCGCAACTATAAATTATAACTTTTTTCTATAATATAGTTACAGGTATATCTCTTCATTATATCGTATCCTTGTTAACATAAATAAAACAAAAAGAAAGAGATATAGTTCAACTTACAAGAATAACTTTTTTAACATTTTTTATTAGTCTGTAAAAGAAAGTGCATCAATTTGCCTTAAATTTAAAAATAATAAATATAAATAAAATATAAAAAATAATAATATCCTTGTTACATTTTTGACAAACTTACCACACCATTTGCTGCTGAAAATAAAATCAATAAATAATTAATTCAAATTGACTTCAGAAACATTAACTCAGGAGCACAATATATAAACACTTTAACCTACAAAACAAGAACAAATAGAACAATTTGTGCTGATTTTTTTTCTCAAAATGAGGAAGCCAAGATTAATGGCTACAATGAGCACGTTTTGCAGCGCACAGCTTCTCAAAGCGAGGTTTGAAGCATGACACTGCAACTCTCAGCTCCTGCTCAATGTTTAGCTGGGACCTGTACTTGCTGCGCACAATGGGCAATGAGGGCGCCACTGCCAACTACTGGAGTGGATGTGCAATTACACTTTCTTGTAGTACGGCGGAAAAAAAGCATGTTCTCCTGGGTCACACGCGCCCCCCTCAGCATCCAATCGCGCCCCCCCAGGGGGGCGCGCCCCACTATTTGAGAAGCACTGCACTAGGGTGATGGGAATTAAGACAAAGACAGGGTATACCCTGAACAGCTTGCAGTCAATTGCAGGACCAAAATGCACACAACCATTCACACTACCACCTACAGGCAATTTTGAATAGCAAGTTAACATAATGTGCAGTGATACCTCTGCTCATGAACATAATTGGTTCCCAGAAAGTGTGTGTAAGGCGAAAAGTTCGTCTTCCGAACATTTATTTCCCATAAGAAACCATTAAAATGAGAATAATCCGTTCCCAGGTCCCCATAAAACATAATTTTCTACTAAATAAGCCTTAAAACTACACAAAAATATACCTTATTTTATGTATAATAAATGTGCTATTGTATTGTAATTAAAGAAATAAACTGTACTGTATAATAAAGTCGTTTTATTTACCTTTGTGATGGTAGTTGATGGCGTGATGGAATGGAGTGGGAGGAGGAGGGAGGGAGGGACTTACTGTTTGGAAGGAGAGTTTGGAAACGCCTACTGTTTGGAAACACCCTTAGCCACACACGCACCCTTAATAGCTTCCTTGTTCTTAAGGATGGTGGTAGACTTAGCGTACTGGTACTGGGACGCTGAGTCACACAAACGCACACCTCGTTCGTGTTTTTCAATGATCTCCGCCTGTGGTGGGGTCTTTTTCGGTCCCATAATCGCAAAAGTACACTCAATATGGTCCAAAATGTCTAGCAAACACAAACCACTTCCGCATTCAAAGAAAGGGGGTGACGAACTGTGACGCCATGAGCGTGCGTCAGCTTCTCGTGGCCGCCACCGTGGCGCTGTTCGACCGCGTGGTTTGATTCGTCCCCCAAAAAACTAGTTCGTCAACAGAGACTATATGCTCGCAAATTTAATGTTCTTGAGGCGAAAAGTTCGTGAGCTTAAGCGTTCGTCAGCGGAGGTTTTACTGTACTTGTTTTTGGACTGTGTGAGGGAACTGGAATGCTGAGTGGATGCCTGCGCAAGTACAGGGGAGCATGTTAATTCTACACAGAAATGCCCTTGCCAAGCCCTGGACACAATACCTTCTTGTAGTGAGCTGGGCTTACTAACTACTATGCTAACCAAAGAATAGCATTTTATTTCATATTTCAGGCAAACACTTTTACTGTCAATTGTTTTTAGCTGAATCTCTGCATGTTTTCCTCCTGTGAGTTTACACCTATCATTGAGTATTAATTGCTTTGTAATGACAAGCATTTTTTTTTTTTTGTTTCCTGTCTCGCATTCTGTAAAAGATATTCCCTGGCCAGTTATAACTGTTCCATATAATTCTGTAATTTAGGACTGCAGCATCGACATATACTGTAGTTTTTTTTTTTTTTTTTAATTCACACCATTAGCTGTTCTGCCAGTGATACTTACCTTATTCATCACCTCCTTTTTTATAAGTGTGAAATGATCTAGCTGTCTGTGAGTAGGAATTGGCTATGATGAATTAGGGAGAAAATCAGGGGAAATAATAAAAACCCATGCAGTGTTCTTAAGTGAAATTTCACTCTTATTTTGATGTTTCAACACATTACTGTTGCCCTGCTAAAATACATGTACTATGACTTAATTATGGTATATTAATCTATCACAGTGACACATGAGATAGTCACAATATACAAAGTGCTGTGACAGCCATGTTCATTGTTTCTTTCAATAGACATCTGAAAGGCTTGGGAGAGGGCATGTGTTTTGCTGGTGTAATTAGAAGCAGAATTTATGGGAACAATCAAGCTTTCAGTCAAGTGCCGCCTATTTAGAGGTGGCATCAGAACGTATTGTTCTATTATGAGAACATCCTACTGGAAACTTGACATTGCAGACAAGCTGTCAGGACTCTTTTAGAAGGCCAGAACATCAACACGACCATGATGACTTGTGAAAATTTTGGGGGAAATTTTTTTCGTCAAATCAGTTCGAAGCCATTTGATGATTGTGAGTTTTGAGTTGGGTGAAGCTCAGTGAGCAAGGAATTGATAAGACATTCTTCACATGGTTCAGATGTAACTCCAGACTAAAGCACAATTTAAAATTTATGAAAATGATTTATGAGATTGCCATCTTAGGGACACTAGCCAATCACGTGCATCTGAAATCTGATCTATGAAAAGGGGGGTAAATAGCACTTTATTCTGGGCATGCTTGCAGTTTACACGGGGCTCTTTTTTGACAAAAATGAAAAGATGGTTCACTGGATTCGTGTCTCTCAGAGAGTAAACGTCATTAGCTCTTTTTGAATGATCGCAGTTATGACTGGGACATGTGCGTGGTGAGAAATATTTGTTACAGTAAATCACCCTGATAATGCTACAGTACACCGAAATACTTCTGCATTACTGTCATGCACCATGGTACATCAGTGATGGTCACATGTTACATTGCAATTACAGTACATAAATGTTATTTTATGACACTAGGCGGGTGATGTTACATTAGATTTAGTCAGTGGTCCCCCGGTCCGCGGCTCAATTGGGATCGGTCCGCAGAAGAAATAATTCATTATTTCCGTTTTGCTTATTATCTGAGTCTGAACAATCTTTAATTTTGAAAAGTCTTTTATTTTGAAAATTGACCGGATTCTCTCAATTACATGTCGTAATTTTGTTATAATGTTATTTATAATGTTATTTGCGCGCAAAAATGTAACCCACAAGGGGAGGGCACATGAACAGAGGCATGCTGGACATGTTTCAAACAATAGCGGGGATTTTAGGTGAGCCTGAGCCGTCATTCTGTCAGCTGGTGCACCATCACCTGATTTTATTTTTGTTTTTGTTTTTGTTTTTTGTTTTTTTCAAGAAAACTTCAAGCTCTACTTCCCAACCAACTTTATTTCAGCTTTCGAAAAATAACATTCATGGAGTGCTTTTTCTTCTTCCAATTATTAATAATATTAATGAGAATTTATATAAATGTTATATTTACATATTTACAATACAAACAATCAATGCCCCCCCCCCCCCTTCCGCCGGTTCGTGATAAATTTGTCAAGCGGTGACTGGTCCATGGTGATAAAAAGGCTGGGGGACCCCTGGATTAAGTAATACACACTGCAGAGAATGCCCATTACAGTCTTTCTGGATTATCAGTTACCTAGGTTATAATATATCGAAAAGTGAAACACGGTTAAACTGGACCTGATTGAAATACTTTGAAGATTTCAGTTACAGTTGTGAATAACCCATCCACTACAGTAGTTGGCAGTGGAGCTCTCATTGCTATGGTGTGTGTTTTTTGTTTTTTTTTTTTTTTTTTTTGCACCGAACAAACAATACGAAGTACAATAAACAACACATCAAAAAAAAAAACAACATGGAAAAATTTCTAAAAATGCAAAATTGGTGCCCTTTAATTTTTTTTCTGTTACAGATTAAAAACAATGTTAATGAAGTTTTTCTTTAATGTAAGTTGAACTATATTTCTTTCTTTTTTGTTTTTAATGTTAATAAATATAGACAGTGTTATGCAGAGGTGTACAAATAATAATTTTGTAGACAAATAATACTAGTTATAGTCACGCGCTGGGATATGGGTGGGGGGGTGAAGTGTTTTTTTTTCTTTTTTTTTTCTTCCTAGATGGGGGTGTCACAGGAAATAATTGAGAAGCACTAGTATAATGAAGCAGTGCAAGTATTGCAGTTGCATTTTAGTTGGCAGTGCCATATGCCAGTAAGGTGAACTGGTATGGAGTGAACTTTGAATTAAATTAAAGTTTGCACTGAAATAAAATCCATGACTCACAGGTTCACATATAGATGTTGTAAAGTACATCTCATTGAAACATTGCCATGAATTATGCCAAGATATACAGCAGCAATAACTCTTTAAACCTGACAAAATTCTTTCGTCTTGAAGCAAAGAAGTGTTTGCCAATAAACTCTCTATTCTTGCGAGTCATGGCTTTGTTCATCAGAGTGGACAAGGTCAGTGTCAAGGCAGCATAATGATCCAGAAATGATCAAACTCTACTTCATAGTTTTATAACGACTTTTTCCAAAAAGTCTGCTCACATACTCACATTTTTTTTTTTTTTTTATTTCAAGAAGGTTTAGTGAGTGAGCATCTCTATCAAACTCTATTTGACTACCATTGACGGATTTTAATGGAAGCGTCATGACATTGCTTAAAGTATTAAGAAGCATGTTCTGCATTTCCCAGATGTTTTACTTCCTGTCTGGCCCCACCACGAACTTGTCATAGGAGGACTGTTTGCCTTCATGGTCCATAGTTTAGAAAAATAGCCTGTTCCCTGGCCTTGTTGTCATGGTGGTGAGAGAAGGGAGGTTTGAAATGATGGGTTGCATTTCACTAAGTGGAGCATATTCTTCCTGTCTACAATGAACCTTTGGTATAAATATCTTCCACAGGAGCTAAATTCTCTTCCAAGCACTTTCAATTTGTCAGCCATCAGTGCAGATCTTCTAAATGTCAGGCAGAGGATTTTATTAGTGGTGCCCTTCATACGCTTTAATGAGACTTATGCCTGCTTGAGTGTTTCATTTACCTAACACTGACTGCTGTTTGTAAC
>CM045747.1:27055581-27258081 GCA_024760905.1 Plotosus lineatus | reverse complement strand
GTACATTCCAAAATTATGCCGATCACTATTCTCAAGCAAACACTGTTTCAGTTGCTGCCTGAATTTTTTTCAAATGATCTGTTTTCATATTTTTGGAAATAACCATCAAAATATATATATAATATCTGTTATAAATATAACAGAAACCAAATGTTAATACTAGGCTTGTATCAATAAAACTATCGACTAACTGCTTGACTGGACCTGTGACAGCTCGTATTGATACCGAAATCTTACTTACCGATAATTTCCTATGACTCCCATTGATTTGGGGTGATTGTGTCCAGTTTTATGGCCCTTTTCACTTATTTTCTGCTTGGAACCGGCATTCGCTTTGTATTTGTTATGATGGAATTTTGACTTAAATAAGATCTTGATTATGCATAAAGATGGGTGTGGTGGCGCGGCCTCATTAAAGTACATCACATTAAACAAATATATAGATAAATAAATTCTCCTATTAATGCAATAAAGGATCCCTCATACCACAATCAACAGAAATCACAAGATGAAGTCAGAGAAGTGACAACTGAAGATGATGCTTTATTCCCACATTTTCACAAGATTTGTTATTTTGCTCGATATTGCATGATTATCACTTGTACAGCAATACCCAATATTCGAAGGCAGTACTAACAGCCTATTTATACACTTAGTTAATACTGCAAATAGTTAATAAGAAATGTTTAAAGCTGCAAAGTTTTAATCATTGAGACTTCATCATAATAAGAGGGCAGTGATGGCCTAGTGATATAGGTGCTGTATCGCTGATTCAAAGGTTGGGGGTTCGAGTCCCACTCTCCACAAGGTTGTCACCGTCCCCCCAGTGCAGCGAACTGGGTCATCAAAGGCCGGCCATGTCTCTCACTGTCTATGGTGTGAGGCATATAAAAGAACCATTGCTGACTTTTGACTAGCCGTCAGCGTGTTTTGCAAAGCCGTCAGCGTGTTTCCGCCCTGTGATGGCCTGGCGAGCTGTCCAGGGTGTACTCTGCCCTGGCCCGGAGTCGGCTGGGATGGGCGCCAGCTTCCCCGCGACCCTAATTAGGATTAAATGGTTACAGAAAATGAACTGAACTGATAAATAACAAACACAGCAATTAAATAATGAAAAATATTAAAGTAGCAGGTCAGTAGGTTATTTTATTTAAAATAAAGTTTAATAGATAAAGTATAAAATTATTTCTGATTAAAAAAAAAAAAAAGTTGGCAGGAATATAAAATTTTAAAAATAATGAAAAAACATTAATAAATAATTATTATTCAAAGATTAAATAGTGAACATTTATCTAGTGTGCATGATAATTAACATGTTTATGGGGAAAGTGGTTAGCATTAGCCATTTGGCATTAAAAACAACTAGTAATCCAAAGGGGTTTGGATCTGTTTTGTCACTCGTTGTTCTGCTGAGCTGCTTAATCTTATTAGAGTTGTGGGGTCATCCGACTCCTGGCTCTATTTAGTTATTCTACTGTGCATGTGTTTGGGCTGTGGGAACAATCTTGAGCACCTGTAGGAAACCCCCATAAGCACAGGGAGAACGTGCAAACTCTACATAGAAATGCCAGAATCCAATACTCAAACCAAGTACCTTCCTGTTGTGAGGCGGGCGTGCTAATCACTACCCCACTGTGTTTTCTCTTTTAATCCAAAATTTAAATTAATAACAGTGGTCTTTATTTCACACACGTGCATCGTTCTCTCACAATCAAAATAATTTATTTACCTATGATTCGGCTGAGGTGAAATGAAGAAGGGAGAGTGTGTGCATGTGTGCACGCACCATGAACGCCCAACATGCAATGGGTGGCAAAGCTGCTGGCTCCCTCTTTTATCGATGCAGTGTGAGTAATTTAGCCATAACATACATATTGATGATAGTAAGAGCGGTATCAGAACACAACTACCTGCAGACCAGCCAGCTGGTATTAAGGTTATGGCTGATCAGTGTACAGCGCACATTTGAAAATAACAAGAAACCACTTTAATTAAAATTGGACTTTTACCATAGCTGTATATTAATAGAGGGGAGGGGTGGTGGTGGGGGGGGAAGTGGGAGAAAGAAGGGGGGCAGGGGGTGTGCTTTTTTCTTACAGTTGTTTTTGTGTGTATGTAACATCATTCCGACAAACACCTGTATATCTAAGTTTAGTCTGTCTTCATGTCAGTCACATGTCTGCTTCTTTCTGCTTCTGGCAATGTGCCTTTAATTAGGCCCCCTTGTTCCTCATTTCCAGCTTTATGTAATCGCCAAAAATCCCATTTTATTATTCAGTGATTCATCTTAAAACAGACTCTTTAGTAATCGCAGTGGAACTAATCGGAAAGGGTATGTAGTAGGAGAATAAGTGTAAATCTAGAAGTTTAAAGGCGACGACCTCTATGTTTTGCTCAGTGTCGTGTCATCTATGTCCACTATGTTTATGTCTGCTATGTCTGTGACCACTAGGGCTGGGTGTATAACAATTATTTGCTTTACGAGATATACAGACACGCCCTGACTTATGTTCATCCATCTTACGTTTTTTTAGATTTTACGTTTTTTTTTTTCTCAAAAAAAAAAAAAAAAGGCAAATTTTGAGTTTAGACGTACCTACGTAGTACGCTGACGTAATGACGCAATTACGCTGCATTCATTGTTTACAAACTATAGACTGAGTGTATGTGTATATATATATATATATATATATATATATATATATATATATATATATATATATATAAAGTTATTTAGCATGTTTCCCTTGTGTTAAGACGTCGTCTCTGTGATCTTTGTGTTTACACTGTTTTGCGGACTTTTGCAACCCTAAGCAAATATGGTTGGTCAGAAGTGTAAGCCTACTAGCATGGTGCAAGTCTCATACACAGAGATGAATTAACTATCTGCTCAGATCGACACACTCTAATGCATACTCAGTTAAGCAAAGAGTTGTAAAATGAATGAAAACCTGAATCCACAAATTCCAGATATTTATTATCTTTTAGCAGAATCCTAAGAGTGTATACTTATTTTTATATTAAAATTCATTAGGATGTGTACTTGTTCTTTGTATGCATCTCTTGAATAAAGTTTACTTACTTACTTATACAAAAGAAAGAAATCTCCGCTTTGTTGGGATTCACACCAGTGCAGGCTGTGTTCTAAACGAGTTCAACGGCACCCTTATGCACTTTAAAGACCGGAAGTGTGTATAACCCACAGCAAGTACACTACTTTTGCAAGTACACTACTTTCGGTATTGAGTGCTTCACATATTGTAAGCGTTGATTGACTGTTTTAAGCTTCATGTAAAGTGTATTTAAGCCTCATGTAAAGTGGCTCGGTATAAATAAGTGACTTATTTGAAATTAATGTTGATAGTATTTGATATTTTTGATATTATTTTACAATGTTATGTTGATAATAATTGATTTAGGGGTGTTTTATACGGTAATGGTATTTATGGATGTATAGTACAGTATGAGCGTCATACGTCACACGTCATATGTCATACTTCACTGTAACAACTTACGTTCACTTTCAACTTACGTTCGGCCGTCCGGAACCAATTAAAAACGTAAGTCGGGGAGCGTCTGTAATTAAAAGAATTCATTAATTTCATAAACAGGGAATTAACAAGGTCTATCTGCCATTTGAATGGAAATCAATGGTTCTTTTACATGCCTCCCACCATAGACAGTGAGAGACATGGTCGGCCTTTGGTAACCCAATTAGCTGCACTGGAGGGACAGTACAGACGCTCCCCGACTTGCGTTCATATGTTTTTTCAATTTTACGCCCCCCCCAAAAAAAAAAATAAGTTGAGTTTAGCATGCTCTCTGTACATAGTACAAGACGTATCTATGTAGTACGCTGATGTAATACGCTACTTACGCATGACGCTGCGTCCATTGTTTACAAATGACAGACTGAACATACCCTAGATGCCATATGGCTAGAAAATAAGCATCAGCGGCGTATGCCTTTGAGCCTTATGCTTATTCAATAAAAGGCAAGATCTATTTTTGAAGACCTTAAGGCCAAGGAAGTAGAAAGTGCTGCCGACAAAACTTTTAATACCAGCTACGGCTGGTTTACCCAATTCAAGAAGAGGGCAAATTTGCATCATGTTGCCGGAAGTGGCGAAGCTGCATCTGCAGATAAGGCAGCCGCTGATAGCTTCCTAAAATTGTTACGGGAAATAATTGAGAAGGAGGGTTATTCACTGAAGCAAATCTTCAATGCCGACGAGACTGGCCTTTTCTGGAAAAAAATGGCAGAAACAATGTACATCAGCCGTGAGGAGAAGACGATTCCTGGCTTCAAAGCAGCTAAGGATAGGCTAACGCTAATGCTGGGGGGGGGGGGGGGTGCGGATGGAAGCCACAAGCTAAAACCTCTATTGGTGTACCAGGCAGCTAATCCTCGAGCCCTGAAAAAACGTTAGCAAGAGCTCTCTGCCAGTGATCTGGATGTGGAATTGCAAGGCATGGGTGATGTTGGCCGTCTTTGAAGATTGGTGTTATCATCATTTCATCCCGGAAGTGAATTTGTATTGCCGGGAGAATAACCTTTCCTTCAAAAGTCTTCTCATTTTGGGCAACGCCCCCGGACGCCCCCCCCCCCCCACTTGGATGAAAGCTGGAGATTCACTGCTGAATACGGTAATGGTTTAGACCAAGTTTTTGATTTGCAACCGGATTTTGTGTACAATACCTTGCAATACCTTGCACTTGAAATCACATCAAAACAAAGGCTTTCAGCTTTCATTTCATCCCAGCATTCAAGTTTGTATTAAAACTTATCTATTTGAAATTACTTTGCTTGAATTTAATTTATTTGAAAGTAATGTTGATATTTGATATATTTGATATAATTTTACAATGTTATGTTAATAATAATTGATTTAGGGGTGTTTTATGAGATACGGTAATGGTATTTATGGATGTATAGTACAGTATGAGCATCATACCTCATTGGAACGTACAGTAACAACTTGCATTTTTTTTTTTTTTTTTTTTTTTTTCAACTTGCGTTCGGCCGTCCGGAACTGAACAAAAACATAAGTTGGGGAGCGTCTGTAGTGACAACCATTGACCGCGGGGCTTGAACCCCCAACCGTGGGATTGGTAATCCAACACCTTACCACCAGGCCGCCACTGGCTCTACTGAAAAAAATTGGCCACAAAAAGTAAATTTTAATACAGTACTTAATTTTAATCACCTTTTCTAAATATACTGTATCACAAAGGTTGAAGGCTTATGTTTTCTTGTTCAGGTATGTTGAAAATAGACTTCTTCAAAAAAATTTCAAGGAACATTTCTCAAATGGGTAGTGGTGGCCTGGTGGGGCAGTGGTGGCCTGGTGGTAAAGGTGCCGGAGCACTGATCCTTAGGTTGGGGGTTCAAGCTCTATTCTCAACGGGTTGTCACTGTTCCCCCAGTGCAGCTAACTGGGTTGTCAAAGGCTGGTCATGTCTGTCACTGGCTATGGTGTGAGCCTGTAAAAGAACCATTGCTGACTTTAGACAAGAGTAGACTGCATAGCCGTCAGCGCGTTTCCGCCCTGCGATGGCCTGGCGAACTGTCCAGAATGTAATCTGCCCTCGCCCGGTGTCGGCTGGGATGGGGCGCCAACTTCCCCAATTAGGATTAAGCAATTACAGAAAATGAGTGAATGAATGAATGATTTTTCACATGACTATTTTAGCGGAACACATTTTTAGTTCGCCTCTTTATATTAGCCTACAGCAAAGGAAATTCTGATTGAGCGCAGGACCAATTTTATCTTTCCAGGACTAGCTAAGTAAAAGTTAGCCAAATGAGTCATATTCTACCTAGGAGGCAGGCTACACACATTGTCATGATGAAACCGTCCAAGGTTATATTCATTGCAATATCAGATAGTTGGACAGAAAACGGAGTTCTGTCACCCTATGTGTAGTAGCATAGTAAACAACATAGGCTAACAAATATAGGCGCCACACTAGTTTATTCATTACATGCATAATATTGCACACATAAAATATTGAGTTTTTCCTATCTTTATCTTTTCTCTCTCTGATTTTACTAATTACAGTCTTATGGCGAAATGTGCCATTTAATACCTCATCATCACCCTTGTCATAGTTGAATCTTACCCTACACCCCTCCTTTTCGTACCTTTAAGGCGAGCTTCGGAAGTAGCCTGTCGAACTTACAAACTTAAATCAGTATGCACTCACCCAGTGATATGATCTCACTAATTTGGCTTGCAAACGAGCAGGAGAAAACCAATCATTCAAATGTCATCATTCCATCTTTTTGTGAGACCTCCCATGCCACCGCCAGCAAGATGCTACCCTGAGTGCAGTGGTCTGTCAAACGGGGAGCAAATTGTAGTTCTACATCATAAAATTCGCCAGTTATTGCATCATGTTATTTATATGCAAATTCTTATGCATGTCATCTCAAAGTTAGCCAGTTCCCCAAAGCCAGGTTTAACCAAACACCCTGAAATGGTTTCATTAAACGACCAACAGGACATTCTCTTTTTCACAGCACTTTCAGTCAGCCAGCTCACCTTGTCATACCAGGAGAGTTGAAAAGACCTCTCCTGGTATGACAAAGTATGACAAGCCTGGTATGACTAGCCATTACACATTTATCTATTGAATCTTACTAAATTAACAAATATTACAGCAGTTACTTGCTAAAAATCCATGTCCAACTATATTTTAAAAAATTCAATGCTGCTGTCAATCGGCCACTTTTAGAGTTCCCTCCAATTATTATGCAACAGTCTATTGTTCTGACACACCTCGTTCTCATAGCCTCTTAAAACCTCACTGTCCTCCACATGAACAGTTTAGGCATACCCAGCCATCGCTCAGAATCGGCTGAGATCTTCTCCATCATCTTGCAATCTTAGTAGTTTTTAAAGGTTCATAAAATTAATGGTATGAATATTTCGGATTTTTTCAGACAAGTTCCTGCAGGTAAAATTTATACATGAATAAAAATAAAAAATGTTGTAGATGACCATGAGCCTGGCAAAGGATTTAAAATAAACAAATCACAAAATTAAACAGATCTCCAAATTATTTTAAATAAATGCCACCACTGAAAGAAAAGTCATCGACACTCGGCACATATTTCAGACCACTGTTAATTTGTCCAGGACTGAATGCATCAGCAAATTCAAAGCAGCACAAATATTATTGTGGAAGGAAAAACTCCAAAAACTTCAAACTTTTATCACCGGATCTGCTGGGAATCTGAAGTGCACATGTCGACTGTCAGAAAACGATTGGACACACTTATCTGATGTGGGAGGTACGGCAGAAATATGCCATTACTGTCCAACCAAGCAAGACTTTACCAGTAACCATATGGGCAAAGACCTTGGCACCATGGCGTAGTGGCTAGCATATCACACAGCAAGAAGGTTGGGATTTGGAGTCCCAGGCCTGGCAATGGAGATTCTCTGTGGAGTTTGCATGTTCTCACTGTTCGTTTGAATACTCTGGTTTCTTCCCAGAGCACAAAGACATCCACCAAAATCTAATTGGATGTTCCAAACCAACCGCCCTCTTTGTTTTGTAATGAATTGAATTTTTTGTGATTTGAAGAATCAGCCAATGAGAATGTGTTTTGGTGTGCAGTTAGTTGCAACGCTATCATCTATTGGCTAACTTTACTTGGGCCAATGAGGAGAATAATCTAGTTTCGGCATCGCTCCCTCTCTCATAAGATAAGATAAGATAAGATACAGCTTTATTAATCTCACAATGGAGAAATTCACTGTTACAGGCTCTTGAGGTACCATCAGTAGGGGGTGCAAAAATAGATACATATACAAACATACACACATACATATATATTATATAAGTAAATAAATAAATAGATACATAAATAGTATAAATTAATAAACAATAAAAGAAAAGAAGGGAACGACTTTGTAGACTGGCCTATATTCAAGTGTATATGTATCTGAGGGCAGAGTAGATGGGTTGATATGGTTGACAGTCAGTGGGGTAGATGTGGTTGATTAAAGTGCGCGGGGGTTTTTATTGCACATAACCGGTATTTTCACAGACAGTTACAAAGTGGCGTTGTACAGTCTGACAGCGGTGGGAATGAACGACCTGCGGTAGCGCTCCTTCCTGCACTGAGGATGCCTCAGTCGTCCACTGAAGGAGCTACTCTGCTTCTCTACAGTCTGGTGCAGTGGGTGAGAGCTGTTGACCAGGATGGATGTGAGCTTCGCTACCATCCTCCTCTCACTCACCTCCTCCACAGAGTCCATTGGGCAGCCGAGGACAGAGCTGGCCCTCCTGACCAGCTTGTTCAGTCTCTTTCTGTCCCGCTCTGTGCTGCCCGGGGCCCAGCAGATGGCAGCGTAGAGGATTGCAGAGGCTACCACAGAGTCATAAAATGCCCTGAGCAGAGGTCTGAATACTCCGAAGGACCTGAGTCTCCTCAGAAGGTGGAGGCGACTCTGGCCCTTCTTGTACAGGGCGTTGGTGTTGTGGGACCAGTCCAGTTTATTGTTAAGGTGAGCACCCAGGTATTTGAAACTGAGTAACTCACTTCAACTTCCAGACATGGCAAAACAATCTCTTCAGAAGTTCTTGGTTTGTATCATGGATTTGTTTTGTTTTTTTTCTATTTTAAAATGGTTGGTTCTTGTCGCGGTGTTGGCTGAGAAAACCGTTCAGATGGTCACAAAGAAATATCTTTTCACCTGTGAGTGTTTCTTGTTTTTTTGTAAAACCATAGTCATGTTGATATTAATGGATAATTATACAATGTTCCAGACACAGTACAGACTGATCTGGACAACACGTAGTGTAGACAGAAGCGAATCAAGGTCTGTACTGACAACATTCGACAAGAGCTAACTGAGCAGAAGAAGCTTTCTGAAGCTGTGGTTCGTTTAAGATACCACCATGATTGTGCTTATTTAATAGTATTTAATAGTTAATAGTTAATAGTATTTAAGTTGAATGATGTCTCCTTGTATACGAGTCTTTATTCGAGAGTTGGACACTTGAGTTCTGTCAAATTTCATTCATTCATTAATTTTTTGAACCGCTTAATCCTAATCAGGGTCATGGGGAAGATGGTGCCCATCTCGGCCACCTCTGGGTGAGGGCAGAGTACGCCCTGGACAGCTCGTCAGACCATCGCTAGGCAGAAACATGCGGACGGCTATGCAGACTACTCTTGACAAAAGTCACAATGGATCTTTTTACATGCCTCACACCGTAGACAGTGAGAGGCATGGACAGCTTTTGGTAACCCAGTTAGCTGCACTGGGGGGACAGCAGTGTAGTGCAGCAGTGCAGCTAACTGGGGGGACAGCAGTGTCATCCGTTGACAGTGGGGCTTCCAGCATCATACCACCAGGTCACCACCGCCCAACTGGTCTCCCCAGTCTGGAGGGCAGCCTTTCCAGCCATTAGAGCCAGCTCACCACCAGTTGGTGATTGGCTGACCGCTCAGTTCCCCTCATCACGAAAGTGTCCAGAACATGTGGCTGCAAGTCCGCATGATTACAAAGTAGATCGAACTGCTGCCTAGGGTGTCCTGGTGCCAAATCCAATTATGGGCACCCTTATGTTCGAACATGGTGTTCGTGATGGACAAACCAAGCATAAGTTAAACAATGAAATACCAGATCAGAGAGGATGTACCTACCAATCACACCCTTAGAGGTCACACTATCATTGCCCACATAGGAATTGAAGTCTCCCAGGGTGATGAGGGAGTTCCCATGTCCCCTCTAGCACACCCCATAAGGACTCAAAAAATGGTGGGGTGCATGAGTACAAAAACAGTTAGGCCCGTAGTTTTAGTTTTCACCACACATGGCGCTATGCACAAACATCTCTACTTTAGTCTTTTCTGTCCAACATTGCAAATCTACACAATGATACCGTTCACCTTTAAAGAGAGAATGTTCTCTTGGCAGCAATTCTTAACAAGCCATAATTGTTAAGACCTTTTTCTAATTGTATTAAATGAGCTTTTAACATTTTAACATGCTGAAGCCTGCAGAGTTGAAGATGTAGCTCTTGGGGTTTTTCCCCATTATTCTGTGCACTATCGAGTCTGAACTTGGATTGATTTTTTATTTTTTTTTTTCCGGGATGTCCACTTCTAAGAAGAACTGTCTTGAATGTTTTCCATTTGTGAATAGTCTTTCTCACTGTAAAATGATAAACTTCAAATTGTTTGACCTGACAAACCTTCCAAGATTGATGGACAGTAACAACTACTTCTCCAAGATCATTAGTGTTTTCTTCTTGGCACCTGCATATTCCAGACCAGCAGACTGCCAAAATCTCTGCTTTCATAGAGGTCGTTATACTTGTTGATGATCTGGTTTAAAAAGTTCATTTGATAAGTAGCACCTGGCTGCTGGTTAGACTTTTAATTCCTATGAAAGCAGTATGGGTATATAGTACTTTTGGCATGTGGTGTAATTTTTGTTTAATTAATGACAGTGAAACCTTCTTAAGATCAGATGATTTTTATTCTGTCCTGATATTCTCATGGTGTCCTCATTGAATCTTATCGTTGTGGAGGGGTTTGCATATCCTAATAATCCAGGGAGCTATATTGTCCGGGGCATGATGCCCATATATGGTTACCACAATACCCAAGGCAAACAGGTCCTCGGTGAAGGTCCAGGTTAAACACGGTTCAGAAGACCTTTTTGAGCAACATTATTCTAGGGACGGTTTCCCTTACAAGGATGCAGATTACTGAGGGGCCTCGAAAGCAAGCACTGGGTGAGCAGGCTTCCACCCATGGAGCTCAGCCAGGACCAGTCCAGAAAGGAGATCTGGGTCTGCCCGCCCATAGACATAGCTGTATGTTTTTTTTTTTTTTTTTTTTTTTTTTTATTTTTATATATATATATATATATATATTTTGCTTATTGCTTCATGCTTGACTCCAGTTAGTTTTACTGGTGAATGCTGGCATATGTTACATTTCCTGCTTCATTTACTCATTGTTATCATGGTTCTACACTACCAAAAATGTGCTTTTATGACTTATTTTATGATATTGGACAGCTTTAGATAGTCAGTAGATGTACTATATCAGATATTAATTTTGGCTTGGAATGCTTTTTAGGAGAGTGTTTTATTATTATTATTATTACTAGCTATCGGGTGAATTTGCTGCTTCTGTCCTCAATGAATGCTGTGGAAATGAGCTTTTAAATTGTATTAGGTTTCGCTTAGGAATGTTCCCCAGCTTGTCAAATAAACTCAAAGGCCTACAACAGATGAACAGCAAGCGGTTGTCTACATCAATATAAGTATAGTACTTATTTTCTGTCTTAACTTGTGTGTCTGTGGGCCCTGCTGATATCTGATTCACATTTATGAGGACATTTATTAGCTTTTCACTTGAAGCACTTTTCCATTCGTGCATGTGGAACAACACTGGAGTCAGGCATGGAATTTCTGAGTATGTGAATATTGAAAAATGTTGATTGTTTTAATCTCCTGCTTCTATCTATGACAGTAAAAAGCTGCAAGGTACTTTAGATTTTCACTTTGAATCAAGCATTAGTCACATCACCGCAATGAAAGCCGACAAATATATTGCATAAACTATTATTTTACATATGTAGTGTCTAGTTTAGTTATTTAAAAAAATAAAATAAAATAAAATAAATAATAATAATAATAATAATTATTATTTTTTTTTTCTGTTCTTACTTGTTGCCATCCCATGTGGTTTCTAAGGGTTTTTCCAAAGCATCTCCTTTACAGTTGTAGATATTAAAAACACAAAGTACACTGAGGAGAGCAAGCAATTTCCCAGCCCCAAATCTAATCAATTTCTCAAGACAGATCTGAGTAAGGTCACTTTTAGATATAGCACTCCATCTTCCTGGAATAAATTAGAAGAGAAGCTTGTCTTCAGTCTTGACACACCAGTGACTCTGAGCAATTGAAGAGAATTAATTAAGTGTGAACAGTCTTTGCTGTGAAAGTCTCTAGTTTTTAAGTCTATATGGTGTTTATTCTTAAATTTTTGGTAATTTTACAAACATTTTGACATTTTGTAGTTATTTTTCTACTTTCTCCAGTTAGTGTGGCAAGTTTATGGCTCAATAAAAGCTAAAGCACTTGTGCAATTTCTTTGCTTGTTTGTTTTGAGGGAGCCAGAGTTAAAAAAACAAAAACAAAAAAAATAAAACGTGTTTTTGGTGCAGACACACAATTTAAAAACGTGATTCAAAATCATGGTCATGAAATATGTACAAAGTTCGATATTTGGTAGAGTGTTACTTCTGTAAAGCTCCAAAAGACACAACTGCATTGAACTCATAACTTGTCACATACTGTGAGTGTGATTGTGTGCATTGTAGAACAATGACCAGAAGCCTTGCACTCTGTTGTGTCATTTTGACGGGTCACAGTGCACTCTGAACTGTGAAGTACGGGAGTTGTAGTCGTGTCCTGACACTTCTTGAAGTAGTTAATTACATATCTACATAGAATTTGACTTTGTGACTTTAAATGTAACACTAAATAAACGGTTTGTTTCAAAACCCCTAGATTTTGCAACCTTTAGGCAATAACTATGCTTTTAATTGAATAAAAAATGGAAGTCATATATAGTAAATTTGGCTCTAGATCAGGGGTCGGGAACCTGTGGCTCTTTTGATGACTGCGTCTGACTGTCAGATAAATCAGGTGGCCTTTAATAGCAGAATAACTAATACATAATTTCGTTGTCCTTAAAATAAAAATACAGAAAAAAGGCATAAAAAACAAAAACAAATAAATAACTCTCACGCATTTTAATCTATAAATCTATTTTCAACGCCACTTGTCGCTGTGACGCGCAGCGGAGAGCCAATCCTTCCTGTACTCCAGTGTGTGGGCGGGTGCGATACCCTGAAACTCCAATTTTATTGGATTATATGCAACAGCTTGCACGAGTTGTTTTTGGGTTAAGAGGTAAATTTCCCTCATTTTTGCTCCTCTCATTTGCACAAAGCCAAACAGAGCTGGCAAGCAAAACACAAATGGACAGACATGGATAAACTTCAACTTTTCTTTGGCTGATTGCCAAAACTTGGGACGCACTTCAAGTCACAGACCAAACACTGCAGTTTGTGAGTCCTCTCGTATTGACCATGTTTGGCTCCACATGTGCACTCGAGCGGTCCTTGAAAAAAAATCAAGACCAACCAGCAGTCACATGTAACAGATGGAAGCCTAAACGCCTGCATGAAGCTGAACCTCAGCACGTATCAACCAGACTACAAAGCCATCAGCAAAACAATGCAGCACAATAATATAAAATAAATAAAAATAATACAATTTTAATAATGCTAAAAAAATGCAGCACATTAATAGTAAAAAGTACTTTTCTTATTAATAAATAATTTCGTTATAACAATGTTGCTTAAAATAAGTTCAGAGTCTAAAATTATTGGTCTCCTTTTTCCATTTACTGTTGTTGTATTCAGTATTATATATATATATATATATATATATATATATATATATATATATATATATATATATATATATATATATATATATATATATATATATATATACAGTGATACCTCTGCTCACGAACATAATTGGTTCCCAGAAAGTGTGTGTGAGGCGAAAAGTTCGTCTTCCGAACATTTATTTCCCATAAGAAACCATTAAAATGAGAATAATCCGTTCCCAGGTCCCCATAAAACATAATTTTCTACTAAATAAGCCTTAAAACTACACAAAAATATACCTTATTTTATGTATAATAAATGTGCTATTGTATTGTAATTAAAGAAATAAACTGTACTGTATAATAAAGTTGTTTTATTTACCTTTGTGATGGTAGTTGACGGCTTGATGGAATGGAGTGGGAGGAGGAGGGAGGGAGGGACTTTTTGAAGTTTTGAAACGCCTACTGTTTGGAAACACCCTTAGCCACACACGCACCCTTAATAGTTTCCTTGTTCTTAAGGATGGTGGTAGACTTAGCGTACTGGTACTGGGACGCTGAGTCACACAAACGCACACCTCGTTCGTGTTTTTCAATGATCTCCGCCTGTGGTGGGGTCTTTTTCGGTCCCATAATAGCAAAAGTACACTCAATATGGTCCAAAATGTCTATCAAACACAAACCACTTCCGCACTCAAAGAAAGGGGGTGACGAACTGTGACGCCGTGAGCGTGCGTCAGCTTCTCGTGGCCGCCACCGTGGCGCTGTTCGACCGCGTGGTTTGATTCGTCTGCCGAAAACTAGTTAGTCAGCAGAGACTATATGCTCGCAAATTTAATGTTCTTGAGGCGAAAAGTTCGTGAGCTTAAGCGTTCGTCAGCGGAGGTTTTACTGTATATATATATCTATATATCTTAGAGGATTAGATTTTAAAATCTTTATTTTTGGCTCTTAGTCAAAAAAGGTTCCCGCCCCCTGCTTTAGACAATTTTAATTTTGTGACAGTTTTAAAAGACTCTTAGCACATTAGTTATGTTTTCAGCATGTAGCAGACACCCTTATTGAGAGTGATTTTACATTTTTCTTATACAACTGAGCAATTAAGAGTTAAAGGCCTAGTTCAGGAGGCCAATAGTGGCACCTTAATGATACTGGAGCTTGAACCCCCAACCTTTGGATTAGCAGTTCAGGGCTTTAACCACAAAGCTAGCTGGGTGGCACAGTGACATAGAAGTTAACACATCTGCTCTTAGCAATTTCACAGTAAGAAACTCTTAGGTTTAAGCCCCGTGCCCAGAGAAGGCATTTTTGTGTGGATTATGTGCAAAAACATGCACATTAGGCGGACTGGATATTCTCGATTGCCCCGAGGTGCGATTGTGACTGTGACTGGTTGTGTGTGTTGGCCATATGATGGTCTTACAAGCTGTTCAGTATATACCCTAATTTAACTTGTAGTCAGGAATGGGCTAAAGTGACTCTCATGACATGGAATCAAGTGGTTCAGAAAATTAAATGATTTGCTACTAGCCTACGTTCATACACCTGCCTACCAATCACGTAAGTGTACAGAGAAAATATGTATTACATATAGCATTCTTTAAAAACATGGCATTCCATGCTTTTCAAATGTCCACAAACTTCTTTTTCTTTTAAAATTATTATTATTATTTTTTGCTGGTAGAATATTGCTTCAGAAGGCTTGTTTCTCTTCATACATTTTCAACCAGGATTGCACCAATTAACAATATAAGCTAAACATAGTCATTTTCTTTAATCAAAGGTGTTTAGTCAGAAGATTTTCATGTTCATTGTTCAACTTTTTCAACCGCTGCATCCTAATTAGGGTCACGGGGAGCCTGGCACCCGTCCCAGCCGACTCCGGGCGAGGGCAGAGTACACCCTGGACAACTCGCCAGGCCATCGCAGGGCAGAAACACGCTGACGGCTTTGCAGCCTACGCTTGTCGAAAGTCAGCAATGGTTCTTTTACATGAACCTCACACCATAGACAGTGAGAGACATGGCCAGCCCTTGATAACCCAGTTAGCAGCACTGGGGAGACAGTGACCACCCGTGGAGAGTGGGGCTTGAACCCCCAACCTTGGGAGCAGTGATCCAGCACTTTTACCACCAGGTCACCACTGCCCAGGATCTTCATGCTTGAATTTGAATATTTTATTGCACAGTCTGTTATAAAATTCCATCAAGATTTAATATAAACAGCATAAAAAAAAAAACCCAATAATTTAAAAATTGATTTAATGTTAAAGAAATGACTGGTTTAATGTTAATAGCTTTTGATAAGTCTGAATTTCATATTCATTAGAATGAATGAAAATTCTCAAAATTTTGACAGGATCAGGTCAAGAAAGGATTTTTCTAGCTTATAAAATGAATTGTTGCCTGACGCTTTGTGGACAGAGAGAGAGATTTCCTTTCGCCTTTCCCCTTTTTCAGGGGTCGCCACGGCGAATGATTCGCACGTTTTGATTTGGCGTAGGTTTTTACGTCGGATGCTCTTCCTGACACAACCCTTTAGCAAGGGACAGAAACACGCTGACGGCTTTTCAGCTCCTCTTTACGAAAGTCAGCAATGGTTCTTTTACATGAACCTCACACCATAGACACTGAGAGACATGGCCTGCCTTCGATAACCCAGTTAGCTGCATTGGGGGTGGGGTCAGTGACAATCTTGTGGAGAGTGGGACTCGAACCCCCAACCTTGGGATCAGCAATCCAGCGCCATATACCACTAGACCACCACTGCCCCAACTTTGACACTTTGTGGACAGTGCTGGGCTTCTCTCTCTCTCTCTCTCTCTCTCTCTCTCTCTCTCTCTCTCTCTCTCTCTCTCTCTCTCTCTCTCTCTCTCTCTCTCTCTCTCTCTCTCTCTTTTTGCATGTTTATTAGCAGCATATTATATGGATCACTTATAAAAACCTTGTGATGACACCTAAGCTGAAATGAAATGCAAAAAAAAAATTTTTCTCTGACAGTTGGCATGCAAATAAAGGATCGAAAACTGGGGCGTAACGTACAACAAGCGCCCATCTGCTTATACAGAAATAGAAGGGTGTTATTATGTTTCCGCTGAAGGGAAACACCCTGTGTTTAGCCCAGTGTGGAGGTCGTGTGGCGATTAGAGGGTGTGTGTGTGTGTGTTTGCAGCTTTTGGTTTATATTCATGCTCCAATTAGATCTTCATGGTCAGCCCATGAAAACCCTTTTTCTGACTTCTGGTATATTTTCTTCTCAGACATGAATTCATGAGCATGCGTGATGTATAATTTGAGTAGCATATAATGTCGAATTTTATTATCTTGAATTGTATTAAAGCACAGTTTAACCGCTTTAACAGAAAGGAGAAAGTGGGTCGTAAAAAAGGAGAACATGAAAATAATTGAAGAGGATTATTAAAAACATATATTGGCATCATTTTTTTCTCTTTGTTTATTTTTTCAACCAGTTTAGACTGTACGTAGCATTGTCATCGCACTTGTGTCGGAATATATTAAAAAGGTCGTGATCAAGATGTAATTTCTGGCTCTTACCCGGTTGCTGAGCTCTATTCAAATCTGAAAACTCATTTTCCTCAGCAACTGATTCCCCAGCGCCTGAAATGATGCAACTCGCTGTAATTCAGCGTCTCTTTGAACTTTGCTGCTCACGTCACTCAGCCAAATGTTCCCACTTTCATTGTTGTAATGCAGTTTTTGTTAAAATATGCAAAAATATAACGCTGAACATTGGCCACGTTGAACTTCCTGCAGCATCCTGTTTAATGTTTGATTTTTGAAATCACTGTAAAATCATTAACGACCGAACCTGATTCATGATTCGATATGTAATAAATGTTTAATGCATTTTCTGTGACTGCAAGCCAGTCTGCTTGTTGAGAGAGAGTAGAGAATAAAGGACTAGTTTGAGTATTTCAAAAAGATTTATTTAGCACTGATGCAAAGTCACCCCCCCCATTTGAGAAAGGCTGTTTAAGAGGCTCCTTGCACTGCTCGAGTGCTTCATGTCCAGGTGGAAGGGAGGAGGAGACCATGTGCGAAGGTGGAGCACCTTCTACAGGGATGAGTAGAAGGGTCAGCAGATGGAGCACCTTCACGCTCTTGGCTCCTGTCTAGATGATGACCTGAGGAGAAAAAGCAAGCTGGAGAACTCGTATTAGTCATGGTTCAGGGAGCATATCCTCTCAAATAAAGGACTTTCATACATAGGCTGTGTGAGTTCACAAACAGATAAGTAGCATTGTTTTAATTAAGACAAAAAAAGTATTTTTAAGTCGCTTGCAAATTTAAAGCTACTGAAAGTTTTCCCCCATAATCAAAACAATGGCACTTATTTATTTTTGAACTCAAACTCCAATGTGTATACACTACAGACTTGCAAATACTTACTCATCTCTTATTTGCCAAACTGCCAAATCCTACTAGGGTCTCAGGGAGGCTGGAGCCTCGCTCAGCCAATACTGAGCAAAGGCGGGGAACCACCTTTAACAACTCCAGATCACTGCATGGCTAACACGCACATGCAGTCTTGTACCTTCACACTCGTACCGGGACGAAACCCACACCAGCATAGGGAGAACATGCACACACACACACACACACACACACACACACACACAGATATATATATATATATATATATATATATATATACACACACACACATATATATGTATGTGTATATATATATGTGTGTATATATATATATATATATATATATATGTGTATATATATATATGTATGTATATATATGTATGTATATATATATATATATATATATATATATATATATATATATATATATATGTATGTATGTATATATATGTGTATATATATATATATATATATATATATATATATATATATATATATATATATATATATATATATATATATATATATGGGGCAGTGGTAGTCTAGTGGTATAGGGCGCTGGATCGCTGATCCAAAGGTTGGGGGTTCGAGTCCCACTCTCCACATGGTTGTCACTGTCCCCCCCAGTGCGGCTAACTGAGTTATCAAAGGCGGGCCATGTCTCTCACTGTCTATGGTGAGAGGCATGTAAAAGAACCATTGCTGACTTTCGTAAAGAGTAGCTGCAAAGTCGTCAGCGTGTTTCTGTCCCTTGCTAAAAGGGTTGTGACAGGAAGGGCATCCGGTGTAAAAACCTCTGCCAAATCAAATGTGCGAATCAGATGCTTCACTGTGGCGACTCGCGAGAAAAAGGGGAAAAAACCGAAAGGAAGGCAGAATATATATATATATATATATATATATATATATATATATATATATACACACACCGGGATCCCTCACCTTCCGCTGGTAATTGGGACCGAGATCCCCCCAACAACCGTTGAATTCCCCGGAGTAGGATCGTCCCCCGCTCCCCCAACTGATGTATACATACATGTATATGTGTATGTAATATCAAGAACTACATATTCAATGCTATAAATGCTTATAATAACAATTAAACATTAAAAAATAATGCGTAAAAAAAATATAAATACACACACATACAGATGCGTAATTATTCAGAAAACCAACCTTTTGTGAGTGTGCTGACTTATCTGACTTTTGTTTTGCTTAATACACCTTATAATCTGATGCAGCTTATAGTCTGCAAATACAGTACGAGGAAATGCGACACACACCGTCAGAAAGTTGTTGATCCTTTCACTTTTTTTAGCCTGCCTAATTGTATTTTTTTTTCTCTTTGTTTCTTGTTTGAGATTTTTGTAGTTGCCTGCAGAAACTGACAGATTCAGTTAGAGACGGATACTGCACCTAGTTCCAAAGCAGAATTTTAAAATATTGTTTTGTGCAACAAAACCAATGCATTAGCAAAATCAATTCCGAACTATCAAGTGGTTTTAGGAATTAATGCTGAACATGAATTGCTTGTGGTTCACTGTGTCTCTAACAAGTAACCTGTTATAAAGATGTCAATTTTTGCACTTACTATGATCCTTAATTATTTTCAAGCTCTCTTGGTAGTTGACTCATACAAAGAGGTCAAACTGTTAGGCCAGGGGAAAAAAGCACCATATTGCATCAAGCTTTTTAATTTCTCCCACAGTCCATGAAACCAAGTGGAATGTAGAGATTTTTAAGACCCCCGCAGTCTTCACCACCTGCAATACATTTCCATGTCTGGAGGGTGACACGATTACTCCTGCCAATAACTCTTTTCACGATGGTCTGACACCTCACTACCAAATGTGTTGCTGTGAAGTAGGTCAAAGTGAAAACAAAACTGCTAGAAGCACAGAAAATGATCCAACCAAGCTCAGCAATACATTATTACATATCCTACGTTGAGTAAAACATCATTCAGGTAAGGTGAACACCACCTATCTCCATCAGTTAGATAATCAAGCTGTTTGTGTGTAAGTGCTCTTGGATGTTAATACTGTATATCCTGTTGCGGTGATGTTATTTACAGCTTTTGTGTCCTTTTGCTGAGGTTTTCCAGGGTTTAGTGTGTTTTTAATGCTACAGGAGAAAAAAAAAATGAACTGTGAAATGCAATGCAGAA
The DNA here is from genome assembly GCA_024760905.1 of Plotosus lineatus. Classification (NCBI taxonomy): domain Eukaryota; kingdom Metazoa; phylum Chordata; class Actinopteri; order Siluriformes; family Plotosidae; genus Plotosus; species Plotosus lineatus. The sequence goes on along the minus strand of CM045747.1, from coordinate 27,238,082 downwards.
AGTGAGCCAATGTGCATAAACATCTTCATCATATAAAAATATGGTCATGGCTTAGTCATTGGGTTTTTTGTTTGTTTGTTTGTTTGTTGGTTTTAGTGTGTGAGAAATAAAACGGGCAGTGGTGGTCTGGTGGTAAAGGGTGCTGGATCACTGATCCTAAGGTTGGTGGTTCAAGCCCCACTATCATCAGGTTGTCACTGCCCCCCCCCCCCCCCCCCACAGTGTAGCTAACTGGGTTATCAAAGGCCGGCCATATCTCTCACTGAGAGAAACTGGTGTGACGCATTTAAAAGAACCATTGCTGACTTTCGTCAACAGTAGGCTGTATAGCCGTCAGCGTGTTTCCGCACTGCGATGGGCTGTCGAGCTCTGTCCTCGCCCCGAGCGGGCTGAGATGGGTGCCAGCCTCTCGGCGACCCTAATTAGGATTAAGCGGTTACAAAAAATTTAAAGATGAATGAGTTTGGTACACACGTTCAAAACAAACAAACAATAAAAATAATTCATTCATTTTCTAAACCAGTTAATTCTGCTTAGGGTCACGGGGAGGCTCGTACCTATCTCAGGGGTGATTTGGTACAGCCAGTTAACCTACTGTGCCTGTTTTTGGACTGTGGGAGGAAACCGGAGGGACCGAGGACACCCACGCAAACACGAGGACAACATGCAAACTTCACACAGAAACGCCTGAGCTGGGTATCGAACCCAGGACCTTCTTGCTGTGAGGCGGATGTGCTAACCTCTACACCAACTGAAACAAAATGGTTTACTTAATTTTTTTTTTTTTTTTTTTTTTTGCTCTTCTTTTCCTTTCGGCTTTTCCCTTCAGGGGTCGCCACAGCCAATCATCTGCCTCCATCTCACCCTATCCTTTGCATCTTCTTCTCTTACACGAACGACCTTCATGTCCTCCTTCACCACATCCATGAATCGTCTCTTTGGTCTTCCTCTAGGCCTTCTGCCTGGTAGTTCCAGCCTCAGCATCCTATTACCAATATACTCACTATCCCTCCTCTGAACATGTCCAAACCATCTCAATCTAGCCTCTCTGACTTTGTCTCCAAAACATCTTACATGTGCTGTCCCTCTGATGTGCTCATTCCTAATCCTATCCATCGAGTACATCTGAAAGTAGTCAAATCAATTTAAATACATCTTATAAAATGAGGAAGTATAAATAGAAAAAAAAAAATCGAAGTAGATCTGAATAATTTAATTTGTTACAGAAACATATAATTCATTAGGTATAATTACATTTCTAAATTAATGCAACAGGACCACTAAATCAAGACCACTAAAACGTTACTAGCTGCAGTTAAAATGCTGGGTAGATGTAGCTGAAAATGAGATTATTCATGAACAAAACTAAATAACAATTTACACCTCAGCGCAATCTTGCCACAGTCAATTAGCCTATGTGCATGTCTTTGGATTGTGGGAAGAAACCAGATCAATCAGAGGAAACGCATCCAAGCAGTGGGAGAACATGAAAATTCGACACAGAAATGCCCCCGTGAAGTCCAGACCTTCTTGCTGTCAGGTGGACGTGCTAACCACCACACCGCCATGCTGCCTGCATTTACCTCTTGCCAGGCAGAGAGGCAAATTTTCCAAGAATTGGCTCTCTGTGCATGCTGTTGTTATCACACTTTTTCACAATTTAGTAATTATTCTAAGTTGTTCTCAGAAATTATGAGCAGTGATTTGGAATTGGCCATGTTTTTATATCTCTATCATTGAGACGGCAGCCTGGACCTGTGACAGGAAGTCATCAGTTGCCTGTTGACGGCAGCCTCCGAATCAGGCAGTGCACACCTGCAGTAAGGGCGCCATCAAGCTGAAGAAGGAAGTCTGTCGGGTGCTTTTGGGCTGTGGGAGGAAGCAGACAGGTAACAACAGGCCAAATGTGTTATAGCCCGGGATGTCAGTGATGCAGTGGGAGGAGTGTGGGAGGGGCTTGGTGAGAGCATAGAAAGATGCCTTGAAAAGGTTCTGGACCACCATCCGATACCTCAGGAGGGGGAAGCAGTACTCCACAATCACTGTTCACAGACTGGAGATGTCGTCAGATTGTGATTTATTAAGTTAGTGTAACTTTTTATTATTGTGATATTTACTAAGCCCCTAAATAATAATTTGAGTGTGCTGGCAAAAACACAGAGAGAGTACTTTGCATATTGGGTTAGTACTAAGCGTACGATGGTTATATGATGGTAGCTATAATTAAATGAGAGTGCTGACAGGTGTGATGGGAATCAAGTGATGGGTCATGCTGGGGTTTGTAGTGTGAAGACTGATTGCAGTTTTCTGAGTCTGTGACAAACTGTTTCCAACATTTAAATCTGTTATTTATTCTTTATAGTATGATGGCAGATCATACGCTATCCATTTATAGTTACATTTAATGTTCTGTAATGACTTCAAAACAGTTAGTTGCTTATAATTTATAGGTTAGCGATATATATATAAATTGGAAGAACTTATCTTTGGGCAGCATGCTGGCGCAGTGGTTAACACGTCTGTGTCGCAGCAGGAAGGCCAGGTTTCAGTTCCCAGGTTTGGGGCGTTTCTGTATGGAGTTTGCATGTCCTCATCGTGCTTGTGTGGGCTTCCTTTGGGTACTCCGGTTTCCTCTCACAGTCCACGTTAGGTTAATTGGCTGTTTCAAATCACCCCTAGACGTGACTGTGAATTGTTGTATGTGTTGGCCCTGTGATGGCCTGGCGAGCAGTTCAAGGTGAACCCCACCCTTGCCCAGATTCAGCTGGGATAGGCGCCAGCCTCCTTGTGACCCTAATTATGAACAAGTGGCTTGTAAAAATTAATGGAGGAATGGTTTATCTTCCCCACTTATTTCCCTCAATGTTTATTTGAGGGAAATGACTTAAAAATGCGGCGAGTGTTACTGTGAAACCACAAGGTGCTCCATCCTGAAGAATTTCCATCATCTGAAAGCATGGCGTTCCATATTACCTTTGAATTACAAAGCACTATCTTCTACCAATAAGGGGAAAAAAAATAAATCGAAAGATATTAACATTTACAAAATAATTTATTAGTTTATTTGCAGCCAAGGTGAACTGTGTGTAAAAGCTTGGAAGTAAAAAGATAATAAAAAGAGATTTTTTTAGCCAATAAAAATCAAGAAATGCTATGGTACAAAGATCTTTGAAAATGAATAATGCATTGTTGTCTGTTTTGGCAGGAGATTACCATATGCTGGTGTTGAATTAATTAAACAACAACTTGTTAATACATAGAAGAGACACTAACACATTATAAAATAAGCCAATGTAAGCAACAGTAAGCCAGTTAGTCTTTAAATCATACTGGAGCTCTGCAATTTACGCACACTGTGATAGTAAAACTCTGAGCATTGTAGAACTGCTTTATAGCCACTGTATATTCTACAGCAGGATAAATCAGGGAGCTGATCCCTCAGCGTGGTGTGGTTTCATTTTATGGGATCGTAAGATGTACTCATTGACTGTAAAAGGAAATGCTTGTAACTTACCGTGATGTCACCCATTGGATTGTGCTCTGTTACTGAACTGCCATGAGGAACCCGGGAATTTTATAATTTTCTGTTGCCATCACCGATTTTTGGCTGCAGAAGTGATTTATTTTTGACGCAACTGCATTGCATACTGGGAGAATGAGAGGAGAGATGGGTGGATCAAACGGCCCATCTAGTCTATGCCCTACCTGATGGCTCATCACTTGACAACTTTGAATCAAGAAACTTTATTATACATGGCTCGTGAACAAACACGGAGTACAGTTAGCATCCATAGTCTGAGGTAAGTCTTTCTTCTTATCTGTTACAGTAATCTTAGCCAAACACAGGCATGTACACATTTTATGAATATTACATACCGTATTTGACGTGATAAGCGCCCAGGGCGCTTAAAAATCAGAGTGGGTGAGCGCTTATTAAAATGATACCAGCGGAGTGGAACAGTAAGTGTTTATTACCATCAGAGTGGAAAACATGAATAATAACAGAACAATAAAAGAGTTTTACTGGTATTTGTGTTATTCATTTTGTGGTATCAACCAAATTACTTACATGAAAGCTGAAAATAAACAGAAAACAGCATAAATTAAAAATAAAATACCCCTTACTTTTCCCTCCCTTTAAGCATTTCCTTTAAACATTTTCCCGAAGTAAAATCGAGCCAATCAACACAAATCTCAATTTTAGCACATGCTACATTGAACCAATCAACACTAAAATAAACAAAAGCATATGACCTGTAACGTCTTTAAATTTATGAAGTTAGTGAACACGAGAATCGGGCGAAAAATACTCGTCATCCCTTTCTGATAGGTCCATATTTGGCTCATCGCCCCATTCACTCAGAGCATCCCATAGTTTTGCTGTAGCAGTTTCTAATGCTTCATCGGTTGTTGGACATTTACCAAGAGAACACAGCAAAATAGTTTTCTGTTTTTTAAAGCACGGCAGAACAATCAAATGTGTTGTTACTGTTGTAACATTATAGACATTCCCCAGTAGCAGGGGGTTTTCAAATACCGTGTAAACTCACTTTTACAGGGAGTGAACACCTGATTTTACGGTTACAGAGACTGATCAAATAAAATTGTTAAGTTTGATCTATGATTTTGCTCCTAGTACACATGGGCGATTATTAGACGTAAGAGCAAAAACATGGGGGGGGAGGGTATTGGAGCAGGGCGCTTATTACGTCCAATACGGTATATGAAAAGTATTTATATAATGTAATTGTAGCTGAAGTTACAATGATTGAGTGAACTTACTTGTGTTAGAATGGATATTAACTAACGAGCTTACCATCCAGAGATAAATTAAATCAGTTTTAAAATTGGTTTTGTCAATTCACTTTTTTTTTTCTTTTTCTTTTTTACCTTAAAAAGTTTGTGTAAACAGTGGTAGGTTGATAATGTTAGTAAATACAGGTAGCTGTTGGTTAGTGCAGTTTATCAAGTGAAAATGTGAACATGTAGCAGCTAAGATAACGTTACATGACTACATGATTAACGTCTAGTCTATTACCTTTAAACTGAATGCATTAAAGTTGAACGCATGGTTCAGCTCTGTTACTGTGAGTTATTATTTGCAGGCTTGTTTCTTTTCATTGTTTATGATGAATATTAATACACTTGTTTAAATGATTTCTTTATTTCTTCCAGAATAAATAAAGAACCTCTTTATGATGGCAGGTGCATTCTCGCAAAGCTACTGAAGTGAGTATAAATTAGTTTTCATTTGCTGTTTAATGTAAAAGAGTATCAAAGTCTTTTTTTTAACTGAACTGAGGGAATAATATATTAGACAGTATTCATCTGAGTGCTGCTCCTTTTCTTCTTCTTTTTTTTTTTGCTATAGTCTTTAATATAATACTTTTTCGGTATTTCACTGTAGTTTAAATCCTCTCAGGGCCAGGATCATCACGGGCAGCTTCATCCAGTGTGGGGGCCAGAGAGCTACAGAGTCCATGGGGAGAAACCTTTGTGTTGATGATATCTCCTTCCATTGATCCGGCTGAGGTTCTACTTATAAACTCTCTCACAGAAGGACTCATGATGAATGATGGTTACTGAACTTCTTATCACCTCACTTGAGGACTGCTGCAACAGAGTTTGTTTTTTTTTTTTTTTAATGATGCGCAACAAACGTACACATTGCTTTACCAAGCACTGTATTTTATATATATGTATTTTTGATTGTTCATTATTTTGACTAAAATCTAAACTTTTATTAAAATGATTTTGTGCTGGAGATTCAACTACATGTTTTTATTATTTGAAATTAAATTGCAAGTGTTAAATTCACCTTTACTCTGATCCACACACAGCAAACAAAGCTATTTAATTCATACTTAAGTTATTGATGGCATTTACACACTATAAGTTTGTTAATTTTTTTCGGTGCGTATCCCATATGGATTTTAACAATATCAGCATGGTACACTATAAATGCAAGAAACTATTGATGTAGGTTTTGCCTGAATTTGAAAATTATGATCATGCAGTCCCCCCCCCCCCCCCCCCTCCTCTACAACCAGATGAGTGGCATCAGATATGCTGCTCGGTGAGCTGTTCCCCTGGTGGTGTTGGTTCATCAGTTTTTAAAGGATACCTTTTTTCAGATGCAGTGCAAGCATGTTACGTAAATTTCTTGCAAAGTGATGCAGAGAAGCTCTGAAAACAGGTGTTTTTGGGGACATCTGATTTTCTGAAAAACATTACAAACATAAAATGTAAATTAATTAAATCCTGTCTCAGTTTAAATCCCACTCACCACAATAAGGTTCAGGACAAGAGTGAGAACGCAGGACAAAACGAGTGTCACACAACACATGCAGTATTTCCTGTACTAAATATAAATAAATTAATCACATGTAAAAAAAAAAAAAAAAACCCTACACAGCTATACCTTACTGTTTTAACTGCATGTTAATCACCTACTATAAATCCTAACCTGAACTGACATGGTGTCCTGATATACAGTGGTACCTGACCTTATGATAGTCCTAGCAAACGAAAAATTCAGGTTCCGAAAAACATTTTCCCCAATTTTTTGTCTCTGTATACGAAACAAGTTCTCCTTACGAAACGCATATACAAACACACGAGACTACTGTCTTATTAGCTGTAGGACAATTAGATAAAACCTGCACACACTTTGTATTGATCTTCAGAGTTAATTTGATTAATCTACTAGTTACCTAATACTCATAAATAATGTTGGCTTAACGCATTCTAACAATATAGTTATTCCGAGAAGATGCAATACAGAAAGATGTATGGCACTTTTCTATAAGACACTTTCTGGTCAAAGCATGTGGAGCCTCGAGCTTTATAGCAATCCCTTTGCCTTCACCAAAAATATTGCCGCAAAGATGAAAGCACAGTTTGTATTGCTGTATCTGCATGTAGGATGAAACCCATTACAGAATGGCGATTTTGCTGCTCATGAAGATATGATTTGCCTTAGTTGGAGAGAAAGAACTCAAGTGCCTCATACAGAACCTTGACCCTGACCTCATTGAGCATATTTGGGGTGAATAGGAAGACTAACAAAACCTCATGTCACTAATTGTTTATGGTTGAATGAACAAAACTCACCATAGCCATGCTCCAAAATACAGTGTAAATTCTTATCGGAAGAGCAGATATTATTAAAACAAAACATGTGGATGAAATCTGGACGATATTGTAATTTTTCATAATAAAAATGGTATTTTTTTTGTTTTTATACATAAAAAAATGCATCAATAATCTCACAAATCTCAGTTTTTTTTTTGCAAGACTACACATTTGCTGAAACTTTCTTAAGATACCTATACATCTGGTTATATATATATGTGTATATATATATATATATATATATATATATATATATATATATGTATTTGTATATATATATATATATATATATATATATATATGTGTGTGTGTGTATATGTGTGTGTGTATATATATATATATATATATATATATATATATATATATATATATATATATATATGTGTGTGTGTGTGTGTGTGTATATGTGTGTGTGTGTATATATATATATATATATATATATATATATATATATATATATATATATATATATATATATATATTACACATTTTGTGATATGCATGTCCCTAATTTCAGGTATCATTATGAACAAATTCTGGATATTATTTATTTTTGTACAGACCAATATAAAGCTATTTCATTATAGGTTTGTGGGGGTGTGTTGTGGATCTCGAATTGTTTGAGTGTTGCTGTAATACTTCTCCGAACATATAATATAGTGACATGATGATGATGTGATGATAATCCCCTGTGCTGTTCTTCCTACAACCACGTTACATCTTTATATTTGTCTATTACCACCTGCGGGTTATAAATAAGACATTTACTGGATGATCATAAAATGCCTACCTCATGTTCCCCTGAGAATGATTATCATCATTAAAGTGTATCAGCTGGAAAATGTACTCGGCAGTTTGTATAACAAATTTTAGATCAGGCAAAGGAATACAGTAAGGGGACAGTATTATTGCCCTTCCGCGCCTTTGTTCCAAGTAAGGTGTTTATGCTGTTTTCTCATTGAAGGTTATATGCGCTCAGTTGATAAAGGTAGAAAATACAGTATTAAAAACAGTCTGAATCACTCATAGAGTGTATGAGTATATGCTAGGTTATGCTGTACAGTCATCTTCATCATTTTATTCGACACTATGGCCTCTTAAGGAGAAGACAGGCTACATGGAGACACACAGTTCATTCAACTTTGGTCCTTGAGGAGCCTTGAATCCTGTCATTCTCAGAAAAGCCGCGGATTCTGTCATTAGCTTTGGGAGTTCTAGTTAAAGAGTATTTACTCGGACCTATCCTTAATCTGTTGTCTTAATAAGAGTACAGTGGTACCTTGACTTACGAGTGTCTTTTATAACGAATTTTCCATGATACGAGCTTCGATCCTGCCAAAACTCTGCCTCATTCAATGAGCGAAATTTTGATTTACGAGCTCTGCTGGGGAAATGTTTTTTCCGACCGATTAGCCTTGTATTGTTCCGCGTGTATTCCTCCACGCTCCGAAAACACCTTGTGCAGTGCTTCTCAATTTTTTTTCTGTGATACCCCCTACAGGAAACGAAAAAAACAAAACAAAAAAAAAAACATTTCATGCTTCAGCGCCCCGCGCGCGAGTCTAAATGGCATTTACTGCACTTCATATTGTTTGCTTGGTGCTTTTTCCCTACACCATAGGGAACACAGTGAGACCACCACTGCCACCGACTGGAAAGGACATTTGAGAAGCACTTTGTGGGAGCTCAATACGAGCCTTTCCTCGTTGGCATTCGTAGCGTGCACATGCACAAAATTCTCCTCCTCCTCCTCCTCCTCCTTCGCTGTTACACACCACCTCATGCCTGCCCACATGACATCTTCGCACCCACGTGACATATTTGCCACATGATCAGAAGGTTTAGTTGACCTATTGTATGTTCTTGTTTTATTATTAATTATTATTAATCTTAATATATGTATTATTATGATGAAATATTTGTTTTTTTCATGTTTATCTTTAATATATTAGGTCAAATATACGTGTTTGTGACAGGTTATATGAGGTTTGGGAGGAGCTTGGAACGGATTAATTGGTTTTCTATTATTTCCTATAGGAATTTTTGTTTTATCTAACGAACATTTTGACTTACGAGCTCTTCCTCGGAACAGATTAATTTCTTAAGTCAAGGTACTACTGTATACATCATTTAATGTATCATTTTAGCCTTTATTAAGCCCATTACAGAAAACAGGGCAAAGGCAGGGAACGCACTGAATAGGTCGTCAGACTATAGCAGCGCCAACACACACACACACACACACACACACACACACACACACACACACACACACACACACACACACACACACACACACACTATAGGAGAAAACTACAGTGCCTAAAAGGAAACCCATTCAAGAACATTCAAAATCCGTACAGAAAGGGGCTCAGAATTCCGGTTCGGGAAATTTCAATACGTTAGCATAATTACGGTATCTTTTACACTGTTCGATATCTCCCAGTGCAGATAACTGGGTTATCAAAGGCTGACCATGTCTGTCACTGTCTATAGTGAGAGGTGTAAAAAAATCATTGCGTGTTTCTGTCCCTTGCTAAGGGTTGTGTCAGGAAGGGCATCTGACATAAAAACCTATGCCAAATCGAATATGCAAATCATTAATATGACTTCCATGAAGATGGAGGCAGACGATTCGCTGTGGCGACCCCCTGAAAGGGAACAGCTGAAAGGAAAAGAAGTAGTACACTGTTAGGTATCAGCAGGCCATAAATTTGGCTATATAGTTTACTTTTCCCATTAAATCTAACACCTTTGTGAAGAACTGCCTGTCTGTTTTATGGCCCTCACTAATTCATTATCAACTCAGAGATTTGATTGTGTGATTTAAAATTTTAATTTTTTATGATATTTTGAAGACATGACAGTTCATGAATTATAGTCTAATCTTTAGTTAATATGTTCATCTTAAATAACCGTCGTCGTCCCCCCCCCCGTCAGGTCAAAGTTACAGCACAGGATAGCAGCCGCACACACATTCACGCCCAGTAGAAATTTAGAGACTGGCGAAATAATTTATAGACATTTTCCTGAATGTCAAAGAAAAACAAAGAACCCAGCGAAAACCCGCATAGACACTAAGAGTACATGGAAAAACTCCAGAAAGACAGTATTTTGAGCTCAGGATCAGAATGAGGAGCCTGGAGCTGTGAGGCAGCATTGCTATACCTGCTGCATCTCATTAGTCTTGGGCTTCATCTTTCATTACTTAAAATTTAGCATGAGGATATCCTGATAGTCAGTGATATTCTTTTCCATTATTTACTAACCATGAGATGTGCTTTAATTCGTAATGACTTAACCACGAATAACTTAGATATTTTATTGATTCATACTAAGTGCATTATATCCCTTAACAACTCAACTTGTTCTCATCAACAAGGATGATCAACCAGGTCTTTTTCATCCACTGCAAGAAAATCAAACTGAGCACGTTCTCTTAATCAACATCAAGTACCCTACAGTCTCATTGATCCATATACAGTGTTTTCATCATCAGGTGGTTTTTACTTATATCTTCAAAGTTGAAATCTGATAAAATGTGTTTGATAGTATTAGCTTGTTTCAAAAGGCTGCCATTTGTAATCCGTTTCATTCTTGTGAGAGTGCAAAATTGTGCCACTGGGACGTAGATGCATCATTTCCAATAAGGCAAGATGCCAGTAGAGTGAAGTATGCAAGTTATAAAGTAACACATCAGACATAAATTAGTGGACATCTAAATAAAATAAGGCTGGGGACATCTGCACACAATACTGAAACACATTTACGTAAATCAGACAGGAGTTTATATGTACACATTTTATATATATATATATATATATATATATATATATATATATATATATATATATATATATATATATATATATATATATATATATATATATAGACACTCCCCGAGTTACGTTCATCTGTTTTACGTTTTTTCAATTTTACGTTTTTTTTTTTTTTTTTAAAGGCAAATTTTGAGCTAAGACGTACCTACGTAGTACGCCAACGCAATGACGCTGCATTCATTGTTTACAAACTGCAGACTGAGTGTGTGTGTATATATATATATATATATATATATATATATATATATAGGATTTTCTGAGTAGATCCTCCGTAGGAGAGTGCTCAATACTTTTTGGTAGAGCAAATAACAAAAATAAAAGGACAGGACAAAGACTTTCTATTGAAACTCCATTTATCACTACAGATCTGTTTCGAGGGGTGGTGAAACCATCCTCTCTCTTCAGGTGATTATAGAAGATTCTTATTCTTCTATAATCACCTGAAGAGAGAGGATGGTTTCACCACCCCTCGAAACAGATCTGTAGTGATAAATGGAGTTTCAATAGAAAGTCTTTGTCCTGTCCTTTTATTTTTGTGTATATATATATATATATATATATATATATATATATATATATATATATATATTTCGGTATTGAGCGCTTCACATGTTGTAAGCATTGATTGACTGTTTTAAGCCTCAGATAAAGGACTAGTGACTTATTTGAAATTAATGTTGATATTATTTGATATATTTGATATTATTTTACAATGTTATGTTTATAATAATTGATTTAGGGGTGTTTTATGAGATACGGCAGTGGTATTTATGGATGTATAGTACAGCATGAGTGTCATACGTCATACGTCACAATAACAACTTACGTTCACTTTCAACTTACGCTCGGCCGTCCGAAACCAATTAAAAACGCAAGTCGGGGAGCGTCTGTATATTTATATATACCGTGTTTCCCCGAAAATAAGACAGGGCTTATATTAATTTTCCTACCAAAATATGATACTAGGGCTTATTTTTAGGTGATGATGTATTTTACATTTTTTTCTATTACATGTCTTATAATATATCTTTGTCTTTATATATTCTTATTTCGTTATATTTCTTTATTTTTTAAATATTTTAATATCGAGCGATTTTAGCAATTTTTATGGACGCAAGTGTTTGTCCTCGTCTTAAAGCAGTCGCTGCCGTCATCGACACGCAAGGATTGATGCTTTGAGAGCGTACCCTAGGTAAAGCTGCCTAATAGAGGAGTCAGCGCTTTCACCTAGAGCCCTAGATTGAGTGAGTAGCAGGCCAATGAATTGCTGCCGCTCTCAACTAGGGCTTATTTTAAGGGGAGGGCCTATATTAAAATCATCTTGTAAAATCACGCTAGGTCTTATTTTATGGTTAGGTCTTATTTTCAGGGAAACACGGTATATATATATATATATATATATATATATATATATATATATATATATATATATATATATATATCCCAATGCACTTAACGAACATCCCTTTTTTTTTTTTTTTTTGCTAACTTTTTATTCATTGTCAGTTCTGCACCACACTTTGCAATACAAGGTGTGAGGATTTATTTCCCCCTTCCCCCCAAAAAACACAAAGGATTGTAATAATAAACATGTACAATTAATTTTCTATGTAATCATTTTAATAGAAGGTGTGTCTTATTTTTGGACATGATCCAAACTTGGAGAATCAGAGCATTATGGGATTGTAGTAGGCTTGATATTAATTCAGGACATCTTCCCTGTCTCACATCGATGCAGCTGTGGGGGAGGAACTGAATGGATTTAAGAAAATGCAATGTCCTCTTGAAACTAAAGGAATTTAAGCTGATTTAATGGACAGTGTATATAGTAATAAAGAATACCTGGATTATTTCTGATTAATTATTCATGAAAGCCTATCAAGTAAAACCAAGGAAAAGACCCAGTTTATACTTAGACATTTCATGCACCTTAAGTACCTTCAAACAGATTATGAAAATTTGTGTGGCTGCTGGATTTTGTGGTTAAATGGGATTTAAAATGGCAAGCATTTTTGATCAAGACACTGAAAACAGTAATTAGCTTAATTACACATTAAAATGTGATTTATAAAAAAAAAAAACATCTTGAAGCCCATCAAACAAAATATACACTTGACTTGAAACTTAAATGTGTATGGGAAAAACCATGAGAGAATCCACCAATAAGATATAACAAGCAGGTGTAAATATGATCAGAGATAACTTGGAAACTCATTATTATAAGTGTTATCAGAGGTGGGTTATCATATTGGATATAACCCACATAGGATTATTTTCAAAGTATAATCTAGACCAGGCATTGTCATATACAAGAACACATTCTACTAAATGTGGAAATGGTATTCTACTTCAGAAGAACGAGTCAAGTACAGTGTATATAAAGCATATCAGTATATTAAATAGTACAATTAAAAAAGTATGGAAGCATAGGGAAATACAAATATAAAAGTAAACACTCATTTTTAAATTGGGTGATATGGTGGTGTAGTAGTTAACCCATCTGCCTCACAGCAAGAAGGTTTTTAGGTTCGATTCTTGGGCTCGGGCATTTCTGTGTGGAGTTCTTCCTGTTCTTGTGTTAGTTTCATCTGGATTCCCTGATTTTTTTCTCACAATAGGGAAATTGACATTTTTTTAGTTGCATTGTGAGCTGTTCAGGGTGTACCCCGCCTATGTTGGCTGAAATAGGCTCCAGCCTTTCCGTGATCCTGGTGGAATTAGAAATTAATTTCTAAATTCACTTTGACTTGTATTTCATTGCAGATGGTATAACACCCACATATGTTTAATATGTTAACCTGTATGTTTAATATGTTTAATATGTTAACCCTGTCAACCTAATTAAAAATTTTTAAGTACACATTCATTGCTGCATTTCAGGGCTATGACACATTCATAACAACATAAAGATGCTGCAATTTAGGACTATTAATGAAGTAGAACATAGTTGAGAATGTGAGTGTGAATGGTTGTGTTTATGTGTGTTGTCCTTCAACGAACTGGTGAGCTGTTCATGATGTACCCAGCCCTTGCCCAGAGTTTACTGAGATAGCTTCCAATAGACCCTAGTACAGTGGTTCTCAAATAGTGAGATGTGCCCCCCTGTGGGGGCACGGTGCGATGCCAGGGAGGGCGCGTGCGACCCCAGGGAACATACTTTTTTTTTTTTTTGCCGTACTCAGCTAAAGTGTAATACTACATCCACTACAGCAGGTGGCGGTGGTGTCCTCACTGTTAGAGTGTGCCCAGAGGTAAAATAAGAAGTGAAGTTAATAAACCCACCATGGAAATTTTTAACAAGGACGGAAAGAGAGGCGGAGAGAGACGGAGGCGCTGAAAGAAATGAAAGTTTCCCGGAAGCTAAGTCGAGGAGGTGTGATGAAGCGGATGTAGCACTCGGCTTCACTGTGCTGCGGTGAGAACCGAGGAAAGGCCGGTGTGTTTACTGTGTCTGAAAACATTGGCAGCAGAGAGCATGAACTCAAATAAATTCAGGCGTCACGTAGGCATCACGCCTCGATCACGTGATGAGCCGTGTGAGTTTTTTCAGCGAAAATGTGCCGAATATTACCAACGACCATCCCGCTTTGTGAATGCTACTCCAGCAAACCAGCGAGCTCTGTTAGCATCAGGTAAGGTGGAGTACCAAATTGCTCAGTGTAGAAAACCTCACAGCACAGCAGAGGAACTGGTCCGACCTGCAGCACACACGGTCTCCATCATGCTGGATGACGTCACTGCTGTGAAAATAATTCCAGGTCCCAGTTCAGCATTGAGCAGGAGCTGAGAGTTCAGTATCGTGCTTTAAACCCGGCTTTGAAAAGCTGTGCACTGCGAAATGTGCTCATTGTAGCCATTAATCTGGACTTAATCATTTTGATAATAATAATAATAATAATAATAATAATAATAATAATAATACAAATTGGTTTATTAATTTTTGTTTTGTAGGTTAAAGCATTTTATATATTGTGCTCCTGAGTTAATATTGCTGATCAATTTGAATTTATTATTATTTATTGATTTTATTTCATTTTATTTTTCAGTATCAGATGGTTCAAATTGTTGGTCAAAAAACTGTGCAGTTTAAATAAGAATACTTTTTTATTTCAGGCAAATTGATGCACTTTAAATCTTTTTGTTTAAAGACTAAAAAATGGTTAATATAGCTAGTCTTTGTTGGAAGTTGATCTATATTTCTTCATTTTTTTCTATTCCATAATGATAATAAGGATTTATTATGTTAATAAGGATACAGTGTTATGCAGAGGATTACTTATAACAATTATTTAGACAAATAACACTACTGTATTTATACGGGAGGGCAAATATTTTCCTCTTCCTGGGGGCGGGGGTGGGGTGGGGGGTGGGGGTTGTGGGGGTGGGGGGCAGAAAATAATTGAGAAGCACTGCCCTAGTAGAAAGAGTGAATGAATGAATCCACAATTTTCTTTGGGATCAATAAAGTATTCTGATTCTCATTCTGTTTCTAAATGAAAAACTATCATCCTTAAACACGAATAAGAAGGCATCGCTATATTTATCCTCTATGGTGAATAAAATAATTTAAGAAATGGAATTTTGGAGCAAAAGAGCAGGCACCAATGCCTCCTCCAATCCTGTAATGACATCTATATTTAATGAAACCTCAGTCCCAGGATTACTTTTCTCAAGCAATATAATACAAAGGGTATGGTAAGACTGGTGGGGTTTTTTTTTAGTTTTGATATACTGTATTAATCCCTTAAGGGAAATTATTTCCTCTGCAGTCAACCCATCCAAATTGAGCACACACACACACACACACACACGCACACACACACACACACACACACACACACACACACACACACACACACACACACACACACACACACACATGGAGCAGTGGGTTGCTACACACATTGGGGGTGCTCAGAGAGCAGTTGGGGGTTAGGTGCCTTGCTCAAGGGCATTTCAGCCATTTATGTGGAGTAAGGGAAGGTGCTGCTCACTCCCCCCACTGGCACACATTTTTCCTGCTGCAACCTTTTGGTCCCAAAGCCGCCTCTCTAACCATTAGGCTATGACTGCCCCCTGTTGGGCGTTTACACCCGAGCCTAGTGGCTCATCAGGCTGGTGCTTATGCCTGGATTCCATAGTGTGAAGCGACTAGAAGTTTAACTTCTCCTGGATGGGATGCTAGTCCATTGCAAAGTTAACTTCCTAATATTGTTTACTACTACCTATTTATACTGTTGAGTGGGCATGGGCATACTTGTGGCTTGCCCAGGTGTCTTATCCCAGTGGAGGTCGGACTATAATTCGGACACACCACCTCCTGATCATGAGACTAGCACAATAATCACTATGCCACTGACCGCATCCAACACAATATTAAAGGGCATTTATAAACTCCAGTTATAATGTTACTACAGTATACAGAAATTAAGCTTTGTTTTTATTGTGTCCAGAAACGCTGCTCACTTTCTTGGGCTCAAAGGCATTTGGGATGGATCAAACCACTGTTTAAAAGTCAGTTGTGGTCAGATGAATCAGTATTTCAAATCTGTTTTTGACAAAGTGGGCTCAGTGTACTTCAGAAAAAAAGACTTTTATCATAGGAAATGCTAAAGACAGCATCTGTTGTAATGTGGTGTTTCCACAGCTCGTATCCAGGGTAACATAAACTTCTGTTGGCAGAACAGTGCAGTGTCGTTTGCACATACTGTACAGCCATTCATAATGCAACAAGTAGGACTGTATGATATGGTGATGTATGTAAAATTATAAAATAAAACTGTCGCTTGTCTTATAATATGCTCGATTGTTTATATTTGTCATGCTGCAAATAACATGCACTGTTCTGTTTGAATGGTTGTGTGAGTGTGGGCCCTGCGATGCGCCAGCCTCCACGCGACCCTAATTAGGATTAAGCGGTTCAGAAAATGAATATACAGTGATACCTCAGCTCACGAACATAATTGGTTCCCAGAAAGTGTGTGTGAGGCGAAAAGTTCGTCTTCCGAACATTTATTTCCCATAAGAAACCATTAAAATGAGAATAATCCGTTCCCAGGTCCCCATAAAACATAATTTTCTACTAAATAAGCCTTAAAACGACACAAAAATATACCTTATTTTATGTATAATAAATGTGCTATTGTATTGCAATTAAAGAAATAAACTGTACTGTATAATAAAGTCGTTTTATTTACCTTTGTGATGGTAGTTGATGGCTTGATGGAATGGAGTGGGAGGAGGGAGGGAGGGAGGGACTTACTGTTTGGAAGGAGAGTTTGGAAACGCCTACTGTTTGGAAACACCCTTAGGCACACACGCACCCTTAATTGCTTGCTTGTTCTTAAGGATGGTAGCAGTGGTGGACTTAGCGTACAGGTACTGGGACACTAAGTCACACAAACGCACACCTCGTTCGTGTTTTTCAATGATCTCCGCCTGTGGTGGGGTCTTTTTCGGTCCCATAATAGCAAAAGTACACTCAATATGGTCCAAAATGTCTATCAAACACAAACCACTTCCGCACTCAAAGAAAGGGGTGACGAACTGTGACGCCGTGAGCGCAAGGCCAACTTCTCGTGGCCGCCACCGTGGCGCTGTTCGACCGCGTGGTTTGGTTCGTCCGCCGAAAACTAGTTCGTCAGCAGAGACCATATGCTCGCAAATTTAATGTTCTTGAGGCGAAAAGTTTGTGATCTTAAGCGTTCATCAGCGAAGGTTTTACTGTATTTATGTGTATAATATGTATATATATATATATATATATATATATATATATATATATATATATATATATATATAATATTGCATGAGGAAGTCTTAAGTGGCAGAGAAGTATGTTAGAGTGGTGCAGGACATGTATGAGAGATGTAAGACAGTGGTGAGGTGTGCTGTCAGCGTGACCGAAGAGTTCAAGGTGGACGTGGGACTGCATCAAGGATCAGCTCTTAGCCCCTTCTTGTTTGCTATGGTGATGGACAGGCTGACAGAAGAGGTGAGACAAGAATCTCCATGGACTTTGATGTTTGCAGATGACATTGCGATCTGTAGTAAGAGCAGAGAACAAGTGGAGGAAAATCTAGAGAGGTGGAGGTATGCCCTGGAAAGGAGAGGAATGAAGGTTAGCCTCAGTCAGACAGAATACATGTGTGTGTGAACGACAAGGACCCAAGAGGAACGGTGAGGTTACAGGTAGCAGGGATAAGGAAGGGGGAATATATTAAGTACTTAGGCTCAACAATCCAGAGCAATGGAGAGTGTGGAAAAGAGGTGAAGAAGCGTGTGCAGGCAGGTTGGAATGGTTGGAGAAAAGTGTCCGGTGTGATGTGTGATAGGAAGGTATCGGCAAGACTGAAAGGAAAAGTGTACAAGTCGGTGATGAGGCCAGCGATGTTGTTTGGTTTAGAAACAGTGGCACTGAAAAAAAGTCATGAGGCAGAGCTGGAGGTAGCAGAGATGAAAATGTTGGGGTTCTCTCTGAGAGTAACAAGGATGGATAGGATCAGGAATGAGTACATCAGAGGGACAGCACATGTAAGAGGTTTTGGAGACAAAGTCGGAGAAGCTAGATTGAGATAGTTTGGACATGTACAAAGGAGGGATAGTGAATATATTGGCCATAGGATGCTGAGGTGGAAAGTGCCAGGCAAAAGGCCTAGAAGAGGACCAAAGAAGCGATTTATGGATGTGGTGAAGGAGGACATGAAGGTTGTTGGTGTAAGAGAAGAAGATGCAGAGGACAGGGTAAGATGAGGGCAAATGATTTGCTGTGGCGACCCCTGAAGAGAACCGTTGAAAGGAAACGAAGAAGATATATATATGATGGGTATTATGGAGATGCTGCTCCCTCCTAGCCAATGGGAGGCCAGTGGGGCAGGTGTTGGGAGATAGCCAATGGGAGAGCAACTCTATCGCTCCAATTTCAAAATAAGAGCCAAGCGTGCATTGTTTGAATTTTTGAGATGTCGTGTTTTGTAACGTGACTTTTTTTCGTATCCAGAGACGGAAATTTTGTGTTTCGTATCTTGGATTTTTCATTTGTTGGGTCTTTTGTAAGGTGCAACTGCATATATATATATATATATATATATATATATATATATATATATATATATATATATATATATATATCCTTTTTCCTATATAGAAGAGCTCCTCTATAATCACCTGAAGAGAGAGGATGGTTTCACCACCCCTCGAAACAGATCTGTAGTGATAAATGGAGTTTCAATAGAAAGTCTTTGTCCTGTCCTTTTATTTTTGTTATTTGCTCTACCAAAAGTATTGAGCACTCTCCTACGGAAGGATCTACTCAGAAAATCATATATATATATATATATATATATATATATATATATATATATATATATATATATATATATATATATATATATATATATATATAACATATATATATATATATATATATATATATATATGCACACACACACACACACACACACACACACACACACACACACACACACACACACACACACACTCGTGTGTTTGTGTGCACAGCATACATCCATGCATGGTAGGCATGTTATTTTATTTTTTCATCATTTTTACATTTTGAAGTGCTACATTCCTATTCATGAAAAGTTTTAGAATTTTTAATCGTGAATTTTGCGTCGTCTTTGTGTGCTTTGTTGGTCCACACATCTCACAGCACTTCCTCTTCCTACAGGCTGCATCCTAGAATAATGAAAAGCTTATTAGTTCTGGATTTCGTTTATTTATCTCTAAAATCGCACACCCATCCACACACACACACACACACACACACACACACACACACACACACACACACACACACACACACACACACACACACACACACACGAGGACACGCGCGGACACGGATACTTACTTCAAGAACTTGGGGTTATGATTGTGTGAGGTGTTCCGGTGGGGTAGCTGGGGTGTCTGCGAGTCTCCTCACTATGGATAGAGAAGCTTTATCACATATTGTCTTCTTTGGATGTGCAGTGTCACGGAAAAGTTATGCCTAGTTCCTCAAATAGTCGTCTTCTTTGGCGTTCCTTTCATTTCAAACA
This sequence comes from Plotosus lineatus, assembly GCA_024760905.1. Lineage (NCBI taxonomy): Eukaryota > Metazoa > Chordata > Actinopteri > Siluriformes > Plotosidae > Plotosus > Plotosus lineatus. Next base: position 27,218,050 of record CM045747.1, on the reverse strand, counting down.
TGAGCTCTAAAGCCCCGACAGCTCATATTGAGGAGGGAAGATTCTGTACTGTGTTGAAGAGGTCATTTATTACACCCCTTGATTTGCAGGTGAAAGGAAATGTCGTGCAAGAAAATGTTTTATGCTGATAATGTTATTGAATAACATTCGAAACAAGAAGTTTGCAGGTGTATGTATGAGAGAGGGTATGAATCACAGGAAAGTGAGTGTAAACATCTCTGTGATTAGGCTGTAATAATGTAGCATTACCTGTGTGTGTGTGTGTGTGTGTGTGTGTGTGTGTCTTTGTGCATAGGCATATTTCTGTGTGTCTCTGTGTATGTGGCTCAGACTAACTTGTAGACCATATTTTTTTTCCTTTCAGCTGTTTCCTTTTTTTTTTTCTCAGGGGCCGCCACAACGAATCATCGCATGTTTCATTTTGCATAGTTTTTTATGTCGGCTGCCCTTCCTGACACAACCCTTTAGCAAGGGGGCAGAAGCACGCTGACTGCTTTGCAGCTTACTCTTGTCGATAGTCAGCAATGGTTCTTTTCCAGCCTCTCACCATATACAGTGAGAGACATGGCCGGCCTTTGATAACCCAGTAAGCTGCACTGGGGAGACAGTGACAACCTTGTGGAGAGTGGGATCCGAACCCCAACCTTTGGATCAGCGATCCAGCGCCCTATACCACTAGACCACCACTGCCTGTGCCTGCCACTTTAGTATTTATGTGAATTATTTAACTGAAAAAGATTGTGTAGGCTTCTTCTGGGTTTCCTCCCAGAGTCCAGAGACATGTCAGCCATGCAATAGACTGGCAAGCTCTATAAAGTGTAAGCTGTCATTGCTTGGAGTTGGTTGCAGTGGGAATCGGACTCCTGGAGACCCCAATAAAGCAGTTCAGGAAATTATATGACATGACATTTATTTTTATCTTTGAAGAGTTCATGGTGATAGTCACCATTGGAAACATGAAACATCACTTCAAAACAAAACATAACCACTTTGAATGATTGTATTTGCAGCGTAAACTACACATTAATTAAACATTAAGGAGAAACTGCTGCTGTCGCCGTTAAATCATATTAGGCTTAATTACAAAAATTGTGTGTAATAAATAAATTCTGCATCAATAGCTCATGGGTCTTCCTTCTCCCCTCTTTGCAGTTCAGAAACATTATCACCGGGGTTGTTATGGTGTCACGGTTCCACACTTAGTCACAGTGTATGGTAGGATGTTTACCCAACCGCTGACTTCTCAAAATATCGATAAAATAGATTTTCTGCTTTTTCAACTCAGTGTGTCATTTTTCCTCACAGCTGCTTTGTATTTCATCTTATAATGACTGAGTGATAAACACTGATGATGTAAGCGATGGAAATGTTTCTCTCAAAAATCTATTTTTGGTAAAGATTCCATCATATCCTGTGGGGGGAAATGAGTTCCTAGGCTTTTCTTCAATTTTCAGAAATGCTGTTTTTTTTTTTTTTTTTTTTTAATTTTCTAAAAACAAAATAAAGATTGGCAGAGTGTAAAATGCAGGATTGTTTTAAAAAAAACAGTGGTTCCTTATAAACATATGCAAAGGGAATTTTTTTAAAAATATTCCGTTGTCATTGTTGTCAGCTTCTGCAATCCTCGTGGCTGAAGGCTGGGGGTCACGGATGCATAAGTCCAATTAGTGGGTCTTGAGTCGTCTTCTGACCTGCACATATAAAAATAAATAAAAATTCAATTAACATAATGCGCATATCTTCGGATAGTAGGAGGACACCTCTGCAATCATTGGAAGAATACCGAAAGTCCACGCTGAAACTCCCTGAACCCATGACCTTTTTTCACCCCCTTTTTAATGAGTGTACTATTACGGTTCTGAACTATCTATCAATTTGTCCATCAATCCATATAACTCAATTCTACCCAAACATTTCATAATAAACATTTATTTTAACAGGACATTAGTTCATTTTAACAGCATATTTAGTAATTTTATAAAATAGAGATAATATTGTGAGACCCTGATAACCAGGGTTATTACATTATGATAATTTTAAATTACCAGCTTTAATCACAATAAAACATGTTTAGTCTTTGATGAGCTAAAGATGTCAAATTGATTGATTTATTAATTTGCTGAACGACTTTATCCTATTCAGGTCACAGGGAGGCTGTAGACTTAGTTGACTCTGAAGGAAGGTAGAGTACATCCTGAACAGGTCTCCAGTGTATCGCAGGGCAAAACACACACACACACACACACACACACACACACACACACACACACACACACACACACACACACAATCAAATTTACAGTTAGGGGCAAGTTGAGCCATGTGCCTGTTTTTACATCGTATGAGAAAGCTGAAGTACCTGAAAGAGACGCATGCTATGGGGACATCATTCAAACCACACTACAGATATGTGCGCCCCGACTTGAATCCAGGACCTTTTGGCTGGACAGTGGACATGTTAACCACCATGCTGTCCGATGCCAAATTCATAATACAGTGGTACCTCACCTTACGAAAGTCTCACCAAACGAAAAACTCAGGTTATGAAACGCATTTTCCTAAAATCTTTGTCTCTGGATACGAAACAGGTTCACGTCTTGAAAGCGCCATCTTAAAAATTCAAACTCGCCATTCAAACATTCAAACAATGCGTGAGTTACTTCCCCATTGGTTGTCTCCCAACACCCCGCCTTGCTGGCCTCCCATTGGCTAGAAGGGAGCTGAATCTCCATAATACAGTACCCATGTACCCATGATGCTTTTCCTGTGCCTTCGAGACATTGTTCGACACACACGTGAAGGAGAGTTGTACTGTTGGTTCGTGAGTTTCGTGAGGTTTTTTGAGTGTGCTTATTGCAGTGTTATTTTTCGTTATTAATCATGAGCCCCAAGAAAGTGATTCCCGGTGAGACTGAAAAGAAGAAGCGGGCTCCGTTATCAAGAAAAGTAAAACAGGAGACGATAAAAACATATGAAAGTGGGATTCGGTTGAGTGAACTCACAAAGGAGTATGGCCGAAGCCCCTCTACAATCGGGACGATATTGAAGCAGAAGGAGGCATTAAAAGCGGAAATACAGTGACGGAGGTGATTATTTCGGAAAAAGCAACATATTTAAGGACCTCGTGTAGGAGTGTGGGGGTGAGGGTTCTTCAGACCAGCATCCCCCGGACTTTAAAAAAGACTTTAAAAAGATTAAAAAAAAAAGGTAAAAAAATTTCTTTTACTTTTAACACATATTTCATACAAAATTGGTGTATTTTTATAATTTTTCAAGGGTTTATGGGGTAGTATTGGGAGCCTTGGAACGAATCACACGTTTTACATGTAAAATGCGGTTCAACTTACGAAAAATGCAGGTTACGAGAAAGGCGCTGGAACGGATTAATTTCATAAAGTGAGCTCCCACTGTACAGTAATGTATGCTTCACAATCCTTCACAATGTTTCACAACCAGATAAACCTCCCCCAAAAGCTCTTCTTCTTCTTCTTCTTCTTCTTCTTCTTCTTCTTCTTCTTCTTTTCATTTCAGCTGTTCGCTGTTTTTCTCAGGGGTCGCCACAGCGAATCATCGTAGCTCTGACGTGCTTTATTCAGCTGGACCTGCATCCAGATATGTTACATGACTAAAGGTGCACTAGTTCAGTGTCAAAAAGTGCAGGTGATCTGCTTTGCTATCCGTCTTTGCCCTGAGTGACCATGCCTTTGATAATGATGCAATGTGGCTGTCAATCTGTTTATAATTGAGCTGTGCTCCATTTTGTCTCTGAGCAGCATGCGGGAAATGAGCACAGCAGTCAGAGTGCGTGGCTTGGGGCCCTCACACACCATCCATCAGACCGCTGTGGATGATTGCAGCTCTTTCCAACATTGGAAAGGAGATGGCTGTCTGATGGCCGGCCTGTTTTACCTCTGCAAGCAGAAAATACATTTGACTTCTTTTGTGCCGCACTCCTCTGGAGAGCTGTCTAAAGCACAGGGATACAAAGGGAGATACATCTGCTTCCCCCACTCAGGCATGATTGGTCTCATTCGAACTTGGAACAGAAAAGGCCTTTGTTGTTAACAGTGTGTTTGCGGGGTGTGCGTGTGTGTGTGTGTGTGTGTGTGTGTGTGTGTGTGTGTGTGTGTGTGTGTGTGTGTAGTTGTTTGTTTTGGGTACAGGTGCTAGCATCAAGACCTCAAAAACTTCATGGAGGATATAGGTTTAATTTTGTGAGTTCCAATTTGACAGCTCAAATTTTATATGGAGCCTATTTTGATATGTCTACTTTTGGGCTTTTGCTATTCACAGAAAATTGCAGTAGAATATGCTCTTTCCTCAATATTGTATAAATGTGTTTTCTAAGGTGTGAATAAAATGTACCACACTAGAGGATTAACGTTTTGTGGAAGGCACAGGTGCAGAGGATATTATACGATAAGGTAGGAAATTATTATGAATTGCTATTAACTTATATTGTGTTGCGTCTGGATTTGGAGAGTCACCCATGCTGGCTGTACAAGTGCTGAGCTTAAATGTCACATGGAGACCTAGGATGTTTTTCATACATGTTTAAATTGAACCCTGGTGCATTTGCCACAAGTGATGTACACTTGCCAGCCAATTTAATAGGAACACCTGTTGCCCTGCTTATTTATTCAGTTGTATAATCAGAATCATATGGTACCAGAATGATGTATAAAGGCTGCGCATGCAGATCAAAAACCTCAATAACAAACATGTGCGTTCAGTGAGCGGCAACTGTGCTAGTTTGTGAGACTACCTGTAACATAATTAATTATATTTAATGCGACACAAGAGTGAATTTAACCATAAATTGTCCATTATATGAATTGTCATCTTTAGAAAAAATAAACAAAGAAAAATGATCTACATGTCAGACACACAAGTATGAGATTAAACAGTTTAATACAGTAAAATCAAGAGTTATATTGAATGTAATCCTAGACTCCCAGGATACAACAAATCCTATTTTTATATGCCAATCAACATGCTCTTGGAGCACATACACATGCAGATTATTATTATTATTATTATTATTATTATTATTATTCTGGATGCTTATATAGCAAATTTCATACACGCGTCGCCACTGTACGGCACTAGTTGTTGCGTTGTTCTATCCTTTTGATGCTGAGTGCCAAGCAGGAAGCAACAACTCCCAAATTTTAACGTCTCATGGTATGACGCGGCCGGATTCAAACTACGATCTTCCAGAGGATAAAGCGAACGCTAAGTAAATTGTTGCTCGAATCCGGGTTAATGCCACAGCTGTTTGTATCTGGGTGTCCATGAGAGTTAATTGGCCGAGGGAGGGACGACATAGGCTCACTTCCCTGTTACTCACAGTGATCGCCAGCCAATCACGGGCATTCGTGGGCTCATTTGTGTGCAGGGGTTTCCTTCGTGTGCATTAGACCACCCTCAACTGCACATGCACTGCAGTTTGTAAAGAAGCGGGTGGCTAGCGTTAAGTGTGATGGAGGAGCGCTTGCATCGCCCCCCCCCCCTCCCCTCCCTGGTCGGTGGTTCTTGTGTGATAGAGAAGGCAATAGTTGATGGGCGGGAATTAGCTATGACTTAATCAGGGAGAAAATGGGGACCCCCCCCCAAAAAAAAAAAAAAAAAAAAAAAAAGAAATGAAATTATTGTTAATAATAATTAATAATACACATGACTGAATTCTGTACATGAAATGCTTTTTATATTCTGAAGATAATGCAGAAAGATGTCATGGAGCAACTGGAGATACTAAGAGATCATATCTTTATATGTTAACCCTTTCAACTCAATTAGGCATATATTTTTGGTATGTCTACAAATGCTGAAGGGAAAATTCTTCGAGGGTTAATTCAGTTTTGTTTTTATTTAAAACAACTGCACACAGATGGATGGAAACTGGCACTTCTGGAACTCCCACACATGCGCAAAAGTTCAAACTGTTGTTATGTAACCAGCTAAATGATCATTTTAATAGTGCACACCGAGATTGACTTTCCACTGAAAAAAAAAAAAACTGGTTCTTGACACAAATGATTAATAAATTATCCATATAAATCTTAAGTTAAGATGATATATCTTCAACCGGGAATAAACAAGGTCTAGCTGCAATTTCATTCAAATGGCAGATAGATAGACCTTGTTAATTCTCAGGTGATGATATGGGTATGAAGATTTGGCCATATTTTGTGTATTACAGGGATCCCTACTTCGCGCTTCAAATCATGCGGCTTCAGTCTTTTTTTTTTTTTTTTTTTTAAATAAAAAATAAGGAAATTAGGGAAGAATCGGGGAAAGGTTCGGGAAAATGCCGCAAAATAAGACTAATTATGCAAAAAACCCCAAACAAACAAAAACAAAAAACAACCTAAAACCCCCATCAAAACTACTAACATTTTTATGTGAGATGCGCATGTGTGTGCGCGCGCGTCTCTATGTATGTGTATTTATATTGTATTTACATCTTATGTATTGTTTTTGAATGTTTAATTGTTATAAGCATTTGAGTGTTGCGTATGTATTTTTTGATATTATATACACATAGACATGTACGTATATGTCAGTCGGGGGGGAGGGGGGTGATCCTACTTTGTGGAATTCAGTGGTCGTGGTCCCAATTAACCGCGGAAAGTGAGTGATCTCTGTATATTATAAAAACTTCACTTGAAATGTTAAACTGTGCAACAGAGCTGTACCTAATGAAATAATATTGAATTATTTTTAATGGCCATTTGATAGACAGCGTTTTTAATTTGTACAGCTGTTAAAATTGTTAAAATCACTGTACAGTAAGCCCCCGTTATTTGCGGTGGTTGAGTTCCGCCCCTTCCCGCGGATCCTGAAAATCTGAGAATTATTGATGTGGTTTTAAAACCCTATGTATGATATTACATGCTCTAAAATATGCTTCTTAAAAATATTCTATCGACAGTCTTATTCATTTATACAGTAATAATGCAGTAAATGTGGTAATGATTGAGGAAAAACTTTTTAATTTTGTACTGTGATAATATTTATTCATGAATAAAGCGCTTAGGCTTCTTACCAGAAGCTACAGAAGATGCAGGGTGTTTGAGTGGCATCATAGGGCTTAAATAATAAGTAAAACCACACTACAAAAACCATGAATTCACAATTGAAGCAATCACGTTGATGACATGTGCGCGAAGGAGAAAAAAAGAGGTGTACACATCATCTGCAACCAATCAGCAGGAGGGAGAAACAAAAGCTCTCAGCCATTGGCTAAATTTGAATCACATCCCAGTAACTTCCGGGCGGGTTTGACGCTAATCCATAAGTATGCGGACCCGCAAGCGCTGAACCGCGGATGGGCAAGGGCTTACTGTAGTTATTTTGTTGTGAAAAGTTTGACTTTACTGAAGAAGACAGATGGCCCCTATTTTGTTTCCGTTCGTAAAGTCAGTGAGGAAACCAAATTGCTGCTTCCAGCTTTGGTTCCTTTGTCTTGATCCATTGTGGATGGCGCACAAAGTCCCGTGTTTTGATTTTTAAAATTTGACAGTCAAACACAAAAGGAACCGCACCATTTGCATTCGCTTCATTGTGCATCCCATCCTGTTGTCCAGCGAGAGGTTTTCTGCTACATATGCCGCTGGTATTCTTGGACATGAAATGAATGACTGTAGAACTTCCATGATGAGGGTAATAGCACATGTGCTTGAAAAGCGATGGCTTTGCAGTGGGAGCTTCCATTGTTTTCTCCTCACGAAGTGGTGCCTTAAAGCCTCCTGACAGTAATATTGTGGGATCTAAAACAGATTTGCCGTGAGTTCAATCTGTAAGATAAAGAGTGTTTTTCTCCAATGGAACTCATCTGTGTTGCTCTTTCTCTTGTGCACCCCATGTGAGTGGCTTCTTTGTGTTGTTTTTTTTTACAGCCTGCGCTAATTGCTTTCTTTATTTGTTTATTTTTTGAAAAACAGCCATTGTGTCATTTCTTTAGTGGCTTATGCTGTAGCTGAACAGTTGTAACATACGAGCAAATGGTGTCTTTTGTAACCAGAAAGTGCAAGTTAATTGGTACCTTGGGAAAACTCTGGATATGTGCCTTTGTTGATGTAACATAGCATAGCACCCACTATCCACACTTTTTTGTGAAAATATTCAGTGAGTAATAATACAATAATAAGGGACTAAAAAGTTGTTAACTTAAATTTGGAGCATGCAAACCTATGTTAACACTGCTACTAAGAAATAGGTGGGATGCTTATTTTTCCATAGAAAACTGTTCACTTACAAACATTCATTTCCTCTTGATCCGGGATCAGGTCGTAGGAGCAGTAGCCTAAGCAGTAAGGCCCAGGCGTCTCCATCTGGAAACCCATCAGCGTGTTCTGAGTCGACCCCGGAGTCCCTTCCCAGTTGGACGTGTCTGAAACACCACACCATGGAGGAGCAGCGGTTGGTCAAGATTCTCACTCTATCTGTGAGGGAGAACCCCTGCCACCTTGTGAAGAATTTAATTTCAGCTGCTTGTTTCTGTAAATTGAGAGCTTTACCTTACAGCTTTTCGCCATGATGGATCGGTATTAGCTCTGATTTACAGCAGAGGCTTCAAAGACCAGCCTCGGCAGAGTCCAGCACTCACTCACTGGAAACAAATTCGACCTTCTATTACCAATGCAGACCAAGCACTGGCTTCAGTGATACAGAGACCAAATGGCAATTGGTTTGGTCCTCATTATTCCCACACCTCACATGGTTGATAGCCTTCTATATGTCCACAAAGAACACGTGGACAGATTGGGCAAACTCCCATGCCCCCTCAAGGATTCTGTAAAGTGTTCATTCCTTGAACCGAGATCTCATAGTGGTGGAGGGGTTTTTGTGTCCTTATGATCCAATGAGCTATGTTGTTGGGGTATGTCTGTAAGCCAATGCTTCTCAAATAGTGTGGTCCCCCCGTCCGTCCACACCCCCCCTGGGGGCACAGTATGGTACCGGGAGGGAAGGGGGTGCCAGGGGGTGCGCGTATATACCTGGGGAACATGCTTTTCTGGAATAGTGTACAAGAATTAAGTGTAATTGTACCTCCACTCCAGTAGTTGACAGTGGCGCTCTCATTTCCGCGCTATGGTGTAGCAGTTATTTGACACGAGTAAAAGATATGAAATGCAGTACGTAAACAACCCCTCAAGAAACAACACAGAAAAATTTCAAAGAGGAACAAAGAGCAAGGTGGAGAGAGACAGAGATATTATGACTTAAATAATTTGAATGAGTTTTAATAAGGATGTATTTTTTTTTTTTTTTAATTTCAGGCACATTGGTGCACTTTAAATCTTTTCTGTTACAGATTCAAAGAAAAAAAACAATGTTAATGAAGTTTTCCTTTATTGTAAGTTGAACTATATTAAAAACTAAAAAGAAAGAAACTTACTTAGTTCAACTTACAAACAAAATAGTTCTCTACTAAGAACAATATTTATAGACAAATACCATTTATAGTCACTCGTAGGGGGGTGTTCTTCCGAGAGGGGGTGCCACAGAAAATAATTCAGAAGCACTGCTTTAAGCCCAAGAGGTTCGAAGTGAAGGTCCAGACTAAGCATGGCTCAGAAGACCCCTGTTAGTGGAATTACTGCAAGGACTTAATTCGCTTGCCCAGATGCCTGTTGGAGTGGCTCGAAGGTTAGCGTCTGATGGTTCATGGTTCTGCCCATGGAACCCAGTTGGGCACAGCCTAAAGAGAGACATTCTGTTTTAACGATCCTTGGGAACGATTCATTCATTTTCTGAACTGCTTAATCTTAAGTAGGGTTGCGGGAAGGCTGGAGTCCATCTCAACTAAATCTGTATGAGGGAAGAGTAGACCGTGGATGCAGGGCAGGGCAGAAACAGGTTGAAGACAGAAGTCAGCAATGGTTCTTTTACATGTCTCTCAGCACAGACAGTAAGAGACATGCCCATCCTTTAATAATCTAGTTAGCTACACAGGGGGGACAGCAGTAACAACCTGTTGATAGTGGGACTTGCACTGGGATCAGTAATCCAGTACTCTACCACCGGGCCACTACTGCCCCTTTTGGAACTAAACAGAAAAAAAGGAGAGTGTTCAAGTTAAATGCAATAGATTCAAAAGTCACTGATATGATACTGACAATAAATATAAAACTGTAAAAGAAAAACAAACTTTCCAAGAGATGGTGGCACAATGGCGTAATGGTTAGTACGTTCGCCTCACAGCAAGAAGGCCCTGAGATTGATTCCCAGCCTGGGTGTTTCTGTGTGGAGTTTGCATGTTCTCCCCATGTTTGCATGAGTTTCCTCTGGGTACTCTGGTTTCCTCCCACAATCCTAAAACATGCGAGTGTTGGCCCTGCGATGGCCAGACAAGCTATCTCTCCTAGCCCAGAGTCGGCTGAGATGGGCACCTGCCTCCCCGTGACCCTTATTAGGATTAAGCGGTGCAGAAAATGAATGAACTTTCCAAGAGCATCTACAAAAGCTGAATAATGTAGTAACAAATAACAAATGTTTTTGTATAGGACTTAAATATTGCTTCTTGGGCAGTGGTGGCCTGGTGGTATAGGGTGCTGGATCGCTGATTCTAGGGTTGGGGGTTTGAGTCTCACTCTCCACAAGGTTGTCACTGTCCCCCCAGTGCAGCTAACTGGGTTATCAAAGGCCGGCCATGTCGCTCACTGTCTGTGGTGTGAGGTTCATGTAAAAGAACCATTGCTGACTTTCAACAAGAGTTGGCTGCAAAGCCGTCAGTGTGTTTTCGCCCTGCAATGGCCTGTCGAGCTGTCCGGGGTGTACTCTGCCCTTGCCCCAACTCAGCTGAGATGGGTGCCAGCCTCCCCACTACCCTCATTAAGATTAAGCAGTTTACAGAAAATGAAAAATGAATGGGTTTGGTACACACACTCAAAACAAAAAAAAATAATTCATTCATTTTCTAAACCAATTAATCCTGTTTAGGAGAGTAGACGGCAAAGACTAGAGCGTATTTCTGTCCCTTGCTAAAGGGTTGTCTCAGGAAGGGCATCCGACTTAAAAACCTATGACAAATTAAATGTGCGACTCTAATGATTCGCTATGGTGAATCCTCAAAAAGGGAAAAAGCCGAAAGGAAAAGAAGAAGAAGAAGAAAAAGAAGAAGAAGACGGAGAAGAAGTCAATACATTTAATGTCATCCTAGTGTGTGGTGTCCTAATTTTATTATCCAGATTGCTTCATGAACATTACAGTATGTACAGTATTACAGAGGTTTGCGTGTCCTAATGATGCTAGGAGCTATGTTGTCGGGGACGTTATGTCCCTGGTAGGTTCACCCAAGGCAAACAGATCCTAGGTAAAGGTCCAGACGAAGCATGGTTCAAAAGATGAAAAAGGAACAAACAAGGACACGGTTTCCCTTGCCCGGATGTGGGTCTCCAGCGTCCCCCAATGGAGCCAGGCCAGGGGGCGGGGCTTAAAGGCAAGCGCCTTGTGGTCGGGTTTCTGCCCGTAGAGCCCAGCCGGGCCCAAAAAGGGGACATAGGTCTGCCCTCCCATGGATCCACTATCTGTGGAGAGGCTATAGGGGTTGGGTGCATTGTGAGTTTGGGGGCAGCCGAAGACATGGGTTCTGTCAGACCGATCCTTGGCTGTTGACTCTGACTTTTGGGATACGGAATATCACCTCTCTGTCAGATAAGGAGCCTGAACTGATAATGCGAGATGGAGAGATGCTGACTAGATATAGTTGGACTCACCTCAACAGATAGCTTGGGCTCCAGAAGCACCCATCTTGAGAGGGGCTGGACCTTATTCCATTCTGGAGTTGCTCATGGGGAGAGGTGGCAAGCCGGTGTGGGCATCCTTGTTGCCCCCATCTCAGTGCCCACACATTGGGGTTCTCCCCAATCGATGAAAGAGTAGCTTCCCTCCGCCTTCGGGTGGGGCCCCACTGTGCTTATGTACCAAATGACAGTTCAGAGTACCCAGCCTTCTTGGAGTGTTTAGGGGGTGTGTTTGAAAACGATCCACCAGGAGACTCACTCGTTGCCCTGGGAGACTTCAATGCCCATGTGGGCAATGATAGCGTGACCTGGAAGTGTGTGATTGGTATGGCCTTTCCAGTCTGAACCCAAATGGCGTTTTGTTGTTGGACTTGTGTGGTTGTCATAATTCATCCATCACGACCACCATGTTTGAACAGAAGGGTGTTTATAAGTGCACTTGGCACCAGGACACACTAGGCCACAGTTTGATGATCAACTTTGTAGTCATGTCACTGGACTTGTGGCCGCATGTTGGGTGAAGAGAGTAGCTGAGCTGTAAGCCGATTACCACCTGGTGGTGAGCTGGCTTCAATGGTGGGGAGGCCACGCTCCAGACCTGGCAAGTCAAAGTGTGTAGTTAGGGTCTTCTGGGAACATTTGACGGAGTCTCCTGTGAGAGGGGCCTTTAACTCCCACCTTCGGCAGAGCTACAACCACATACCGAAGGAGGCAGGTGACATGGGATCTGAATGGGCCCTGTTTCTTGCCTCCATTGCTGAGACAGCAGCCCATAGATGTGGCCGGAAGGTTATCAATGCCTGTTATGGCAGTAACCCCTGAACCCGGTGGTGAACACCTGGCGTGAAGGGGGCTGTCCAGCTGAAAAAGGAGGCCTATCGGGTCTTATTAGCCTGTGGGACTCTCGAGGCAGCAGACAGGTACTGGCATCCCAGATGTGCTGCTCCTCGAGCTGTCGCTGATGCAAAATCTCGGGCGTGGCAGGAGTTTGGTGAGGGCCTGGAAACCAATTATCAGTTTGCCTCAAAGAGGTTCTGGACAACCATCCGATGCCTCAAGAGGGGGAAGCAGTCCTCCATAAATACTATTTACAGTGGAAGTGGGTAGCTGCTCACCTCGACTTGGGATGTTGTCAGAAGGTGGATGGAATACTTTGAGGACCTCCTCAATCCCACCAACATGCCCTTCGTGGAGGAGGAAGATCATGAGGGTTTGAGTGGGGGTCCACCCATCACTGGAGCTGTGGTCACTGAGGTGGTCAAAAAGCTGGAGGGTGTGTTCCAATTATCATGGAATCACACTCCTCAGCCTACCCGGGAAGGTCTATGCAGGGGAGCCGGAGAGGAAGGTCCGACCGATAGTTGAACCTCGGATTCAAGAGGAACAATATGGTTTTCGTCCTGGCCAGCGCACTCTCAACCATCTCTGTACACTGTACAGGATCCTGCTGGGGGTGATGAGAGTTTACCCAATGTCTGTTTACATGTGCCATGTGGATTTAGAGAAGGCTGTGTCTCTTGGGCTAACTTGTGGGGTGTGCTCCGGGAGTTCCGTTGCTATGGGCCATTCAGTCCATATATTACCTGAGCCAGAGCTTGGTTTGTGTTGGGAACAACAGGTCGAATTTGTTTCCAGTGAGGGTTGGAGTTCTTTGTTACCGATTCTGTTCAGAATTTCTAGGCACAGCTCAGGCATTAAGAAGTTCTGGTTTGGTGGCCAATGGATCTCGTCTCTACTTTATGACGTTGTGAATTTTGGCTTCATCAATCCGGGACTTCATTCTTGGACTAATTGGAGCAATTTATAGTCGAATGCAAAGCGGCCGGGATGAGAATCAGCAACTCCAAGTTCGAGGCAATGGTTCTCTGTCAGAAAAGGGTGGAATGCACCATTCGGGTCAGGAATGAGGTCCTGCACCAAGTGGAGGAGTTCAAATATCTCGGGGTCTTGTTCACGAGTGTGGATGAAGCAGGAGATCGACAGGCAGATCGCTGCAGCCTCTGCTATGAAGTGGAGCCTGTACAGATCCATCATAGTGAAGAGGGAGCTGAACCGGAGGGCAAAGCTTTCAATTTACCAGTCGCTGTACGTTCCAACTCTCACCTATGGTCACGAGCTTTGGGTAATGACTGAAAGAACAAGAGCGCAGATACAAGCGGCTGAAATGAGCTTCCTTCGCTGGGTGGCAGGGCTTGTCCTTAGAGATGTGAGAAGCTCAGTCTTCTGGGGAGAACTCGGAGTAGAACCGCTGCTCCTCCGCATTGAGAAGAGCTAGTTGAGGTGGCTCATTCATCAGGTTAGAAAGCCTCCTAAACACATCCCTGGTATGGTGTTTCAGGCCTGTCCAACCGCGAGGAGACCCCAGGGTTGACCTAGAACACGCTGGAGGGATTATGTCTTTCGGCTGATCTCGGAACGCCTCTGTGCCTCTTGGAAGAGCTGGAGGAAGTGGCTGCGGAGAGGGATGTCTAGACCACATTGCTTAGGCTGTTGCCCCCGCAACCCGACCTTGGATTAAGCAGAACATGATGACGATAATAATGATGATGATGATATTAGGAGAACTTATTAATTCTTGTTTGCAGAGCACTCTATTATCAAAAAAAAAACATTGTGACATTGTTATCATAGTAATCTTGCAAACTTTTTTTTGTTAATTTTCTGATCAAATCAGTGGTGAATCAAATTTAATATATTACACTGCATTTCTAGTAATAAATGCACACTCATGACTTTAACACTGCAGCAACTCCATTATACTTGTGCTAGTGAGCCAGTGGATTCCATTCAGTGTTTGGTTAGCCGACTGTAGCAATGAGACGACAGATGCATTTTCAAGAGAAGGACAGAGAGAGAGAGAGAGAGAGAGAGAGAGAGAGAGAGAGAGAGAGAGATCTATGGGGACACTGCCAGATGCTTCAGGTCTCCATGACTCCCTAAACCACTCCTCTGCCTTATTCTGTTATATATTTATTTTTTTGTCACCAGCTCCAAAATAAGTTAATTAAACCTGAGGATATAAGAGGCTTACAATAATCATGCTTGAACAAAACACATAATATATAGTAAACAGCATAACATCTTATAGACATAATTTTCATAAAGCATTCACCCCTTCCACCTTTTCTTTTCTCTGTCTCTCAGAAAAATTAAAGTTTTTCTTGATGTTTTTATGAAATTATGTTTTGATGAAATTAATGATAGTTTTTCATGTTGTAGCGCTCCACACAGAAGTGCAAGGTGGACAAACAATCTAACTTTAGTGCTATCCGCTATAGTGTGTTATGGTTATATATGGCAAAATGAATATTATGGATAAAGCAAACAGAAATTAGATTTATTTATTTATTTATTTATTTAACATTTATGTATCCTTTATTATCTCCTATGTTTGCTGTTTGTTTATGTAAACCTATTTTGCAAGTATATTGTGATTTAAAGGATATATGCAAAAGTCATCTATATTTTAATCAAAATAACCCAAAATGGACAAAATATCTAGTTATTAAGCTTGTACTGGCAAAGACAATAAATTTGACATGTTTGGGTAGGGAGTACCAATATTGCAACTGGTTGCTGGTGTTGCAACCCCATAGTATATAAGTATTTATTTGGACCAGGGGTCACCAACATGGTGCCCACGGTCACCAGGTCACCTGCAAGGTCAACGTGAGGCACCCGCGGGCCTGTTCACTGCTATTTTTAGAACAGTCCCGTGGCTCCATATCACCACTGTCCATTGAGCGACATATTTAAAGAACATTTTTTTAATCAAATCAAAATCTTCACATAGATGAATATTATTAATTATTAACAATAACATAAAATTAAAGGTAAGTTGAGGAAATTTGTTATTTCAGAAGTGTGTATCGACCTGGTATCCCTTTGCATTAATTGGTACCCAAGAAGTAGCTCTCAACTTCAAAACGGTTGGTGACCCCTGATTTAGACTATATAAAGAGTTGAGCTACCACTGAGGCTGTTTTTCCCACACGGCCGATAAAACCATGTTAGGTGGAAAACATGATCTCATATTTTGTTGCTTTTGGTGGAATAGGTCTTGATGGAATGAAAGAACCGTCTGACTCACATTACACTAAATTTTAGTAGTTTGTTTTTGCCTGCTAGCGGCACTTCTGCTCATCACACACTGCTTATGATTGTTTCTCCCCAGTCACCAGCACCAGGCTACACTAGAGGTCTATTCCTTGCAGCAGGCCGATACAGTTGCATATATATATTATGTGTGTGTGTGTATACACAAGACAGCGATGAGGTCAGTGATGTTGTATGGTTTAGAAACAGTGGCTCTGGGGAAAAGACAGGAGGCAGGGCTGGAGGTAGCAGAGATGAAAATGTTGAGGTTCTCTTTGGGAGTAACGAGGATGGATAGGATCAGGAATGAGTACATCAGAGGGCCAGCACATGTAAGAGATTTTGGAGACAAAGTCAGAGAGGCTAGATTGAGATGGTTTGGACATGTACAGAGGAGGAATAGTGAGTATATTGGGAGTAGGATGCTGAGGTTGGAACTACCAGACAGACGATCTAGAGGAAGACCAAAGAGAAGATTTATGCATGTGGTGAAGGAGGACATGAAAGTAGTTGGAGTAAGAGAAGAAGATACAGAGGATAGGGTGAGGTGGAGGCAGATGGTTTGCTGTGGCGACCCCTGAAGGGAAAAGACGAAAGGAAAAGAAGAAGAAGATATATATATATATATATATATATATATATATATATATATATATATATATATATATATATATATATATAACCAGTAGGCCCTCGACATTCGCGGGGTTTTGGTTCCGAGATAATCCGCGAGTTCTGTACCCGGAAGTAAAACCCCATGTATCAGGTCACATGCGCGAATGAGCAGCAGGAAGTAAAACACTATGTATCTATTACTTGCGTTAAAATATGCTTCTTAAACACATTCTATAGACAGTCTTACTCATTAATACAGTATTAATGTAGTAAAATTATAGTAATGATATAATAATAACTTTTCAATTTTTACTCGTATTTTAATTGATGATAAAATATAAACGTTATACAGCATATACTGTTGTAAAGCACTCGTTTTAAAGTCTTTTTCAATTATTATTCCAGTACAGTGCCTAAGTTAATTCTGAGAATGTTTGTACGTGAGAATTTATGTTCTGTAGCATGTTTAACAAATGATACCAAAAGGATAAACTTTATTACGCTTGATGTCCTTTTACATTGAACTTGGAGTGACGTCTCCAAGATGGCGCTGCCTAGAGGGCAACGTCGCAGAGTTCTCAGAGTCAAATTGTTTCTTTGTTCGTTTTAATTTGTTTGTTCATGTTTTGCACTATGCTTGTCTATGATCGGTTGACCCTACTCTGAGAACTCCGCTACGTCGCCCTCTGGGCAGCGCCATCTTGGAGACGTGACTCCAAGTTCAATGTAAAAGGACATGAAGAGTACTGTAATAAAGTTTATCCTTTTGGTATCGTTTGTTAAACATGCTACAGAACATAAAATCTCACGCATAAACATGAACTTAGGTACTGTACTGGAATAATAATCAAAAACGATTTTAATACAACAGTTCAGAGAAAATTTTCGTTTCTCAGGAGAAAGTCTTGTTTCTTCAGAAGAGACATCCAGCGTTTTCTATTGCTTAGCCAGAGAAGACGCATAGCATTTGAGTGGCATCATAGAGCTTAAGTGGTAATTAAAACACACACAAAAAAAGAGACTCATTGACAACTTGTGCGCAAATGAGGGGAAAGGGGCGGGGCATCAGCTCCACCAATCAGGAGAACGGAGGACAGCCATTGGCTGAATTTGAATCACGTGCAGCCAGCGAAATCTCTAACCGTGGGTGCAAAACCACGAATAGTCAAAGGCCTACTGTGTATATATGTATATATATATATAGATATATATATATATATATATATATATATATATATATATATATATATATGTGTGTGTGTGTGTGTGTGTGTGTATGTAAATAAATATTTTTCAGAAGAACCTGACGTAATCAGTTCATTTAAGTGGAAGATCTTTGTCAGGTGGAATGGACTGAAATGAAGAGCTGAACAACAATTAGCCTTTAGTTGCAGTTATTGCTGTTCAGGGGGGTCCGAAGGCAAAGGCTCATGTACTTTTGGCAGTCATGGACATGCCATTTTTATATCTTTTCTCTCTTTTTTTTATTTTCCTCAATAGATAGTTACATAGATACATAATCGTTTTTGCTCTTGATTGTTTATTTTATATAATTTATGAACAAACCCCATTTTCCAAAATACAATAAAAATATTTTTGAGTTTTTAAATGAATTGTATTTATTTATTTTTGCACCCTGTTAGGACAGAGGCATGTTAACATTTATTGCATCAGCTCTTGTGTTGGTATGTCTATCAAGCCATGCTGTTGTAGCTTGTACAGAATGAGTCCTGGCATTATTCTGCCATGATGGAAACATATTTCTCTTTAAAATCTATATATATATATATATATATATATATATATATATATATATGTGTGTGTGTGTGTGTGTGTGTGTGTGTGTGTGTGTGTGTGTAAGTGTGTGTGTGTGTGTGTGTGTGTGTGTGTGTGTACACACACTGGAGCTGAGGTTTGGAGAGTCTCTGATCAGGTTGCTAATCTAACACAGAGATAAACAATCGTTCACACTCAAATTCATATTTTTGAGGTTCCACGAGGCTCAAACATACAACATTCTTTCTGTAAGTCAACAGTGCTAACCACTACTGCAACATCCCACCCAAGGGTTTAACATTTATTTATAAAAATAAATTTTGGTTTCGCATAGTAAATGATTTAGCTGATACAGTATATCTGATCCTATGCAATATTCTCTGATTCAGCTTTATTCTCTGTCGTCAACATGTCAGACATTTAAAATAAAATGTAATTTTAATTGGATGTATTTAATACTCAGATAAAGGTCTGCTTTTACCTGGTTGAATAATTACTTTCTACAGTCAGTCCTCAAATGACCGCACAGTGGAACCCCTGTAGTGTACTAAAAACAGCCAAACATATTTATTTGTTTATTTATTGTTTATTTACTGGCCATTTGAACATTTACTTAAGCTTGGATTGGCAGTGCGGACTGAGTGTGGACAATAAATGTTTTATTTTAGTTAAACTTGCACGAATATTTACATAAAGAAAACAACACGGCTGGATGGTATGAGTCACTGGCGCAGAGCTGAGGAATTCCAGGTGCAAGAAGGCTCTACACAAGATGTGTTTTCTCATGGGCATGTAAATATGTCCCTGTTCCTACTCTGTTCTCCCTGAGGAACTTTTAGATGATGTAATGATTTTGTCATACTTATGTGTCAGTGGGTGAGTCTTTCATATGCTCAGAGATGCATGAGATATATGAGGAGGGTCTATTTTAAACAAAACCTTGTTGACACATTCACATACGCATTCATATTCGGCCTCATGTAAACGTTCAGCATTACTTGTACTTCGCACCCTTATTTAAACCCTTATTTGTGTTAGTTTCTGCCAAAGGAGCACCACACTCAAACAACAACCTCTGGATCTTAATGAATGTCACGTTATGGATCAAGATTTTTAATCAGTACATAATGGAATGTGTTGTGAACAAAACAACATAAGAATGGTCAATGGAAATCAAAGTCTTCATCTCATGGAGGTTTGGATTCAGAATCATGCTCAAAAGTGGAAAATCCAACTAATCTGACTTCTGTGGAGATTCCTCAAGACGAGTCAGAATGAGTCTCACTAATGGGTGTATGCATTCCATACAATGCCTGGGCATGCTTTTGATGAGACGATGAATGCTCAACTGGGGGAACTCCTCCCAGACCTAGATAAGAGCATCAGTCAACTCCTGGACAGTGTGTGGTGCAACGTGGCGCTGGTGTACGGAACGAGACATGATGTCCCAGGTGTGCTTCATTGGATTTAGGTCTGGTGAACAGGCAGGTCAATTTATAACATCAATGCCTTCATCATGCAGGAACTGTTGTCACACTCCAGCCACATGAGGCCTAGAACTGCCATGCATCAGAAGGAACCCAGGGCCAACTGCACCACCATATGGTATCACAATGGATCTCAGGATCTCATCCTGGTACCTACTGGCATTCAGGGTACCCCTGAATAACACAAGGAGGTCTGTGCGGCCCTCCCAAAGAACTGCTTCCCCAGACCATCACTGACCCGCCGCAAAACCTGGAGGATGTTGCAGGCAGTCAAATGTTCTCCCTGGTTTCGCCAGGCTCTGTCACATCTGTCACATGTGCTCAGGGGGAACCTGCTCTCATCACTGAAGAGTACAGGGCGCCAGTGCCGAATCTGCCAATCTCAATGTTCTCTGGGAAATCCAGCCGGACTGCACAGTGTTCGGCTGTCAGTACAGGCCCCCCTTGTGAATGGTGGGACCTCATATCACTCGCATGGAGTCAGTGTCTGATTGTTTCAGCCGAAACGTGCACATTAGAGACCTGTTGGAGGTCAGTTTGTAGGTTTCTGACAAGGCTACTGTTTCTTCATGCACAAATAAGCAGATAACTGGGTTGTTGTCCTCCTTCGGCCCCCTCCTCCTCTCCTGGTGTATTAGCGTGTCCCCCTGGTATCTCCTCTAAGCTCTTGACATTGTGCTGGGGGACACTGAAAACCTTCTTGCGACAGTATGAATTGATGTGCCATCCTGAATGAACTGCAGTACCAGGGCAACTTCTGTGGGTTTTAGACACCACCTCATGATACCTTGAGTGGTGGGAGTACTGCCAAATTGCAAAAGTGACAAAAAATATGTCAGAGAAGATGAGGACAGAGACATGGTCTGTGGCCACCACCAGGTGAAATTTATTCACACAGCGTTACTTCAAAACTGGGTGCTCTGATATCCCAGAAGTGATTGACTTGGAGTAGAACTTGGTTGTTTAAATGCTTATTTTTTTATATGAGGAGTGTAAAAATGCTGTTCTTCCATTTACTGCAATACCAGCACTGATGTGTGGTATCTAAAGATGTTCTTACAGTAACCTTTTAAAATATACACGACACATGTTTTACATGTAAGGCTCAAGGTGGAAAGTTTTAAAAAGGGCTGCTACTGGCATTCTTTTATGTGAACAAAACTAGGGGAGACACGTATTGTAACATTCAAACATTTAGACCAGTATGTAAGAAGTGCAGGCAGGGGGGAGTCTTGTTAGTGAGTCATATAAGGAAATTTATAACAATTTGAACCAAAAATAATTTCTGTGCAATTAAAAACAGTATTTCCAATTTTGGTGATTTATATTCTCAATATATATATATATATATATATAGTGAATAGTTTACTCATTACTTCAATCTGTTAGTTGAAAAAAGACAATTAAAATGCTTAAATGTAAAACACAAAAAACACAAAAAAGTGTACCTACCTAAACTGAAAAGTACAGTGGTACCTCACTTTATGAAAGTCTCACCAAACAAAAAGTGCAGGTTACGAAACGCATTTTTCTAAAATTTTTGTCTCTGGATACGAAACAAGTTCACGTTACGAAAGCGCCATCTTAAAAATTCAAACGTGCCATTCAAACATTAAAACGCGCCATTCAAACAATGCACGAGATGATCTCCCATCAATGATGTTCAAATATCCTGCCCCACTGGCCTCCCATTGGCTAGGAGGGATGACACAACTACCTCCGATTGCCTATCTCCCAACATCCTCCCCCGCTGTTCCTCCCATTGACTCAGAGGGATGATGCAACTCCCTCCCATTGGCTATTATGGAGCTGCAGCTACTATAATGCTTTGGGTGTAAAGAACAGAGTTACTATTGTTCCCTGCTTTATTTCTTGACTCAGGATTTTAACCGTCCATAAATATTTGTAAGATTATAACTCTGCACATGCGCACATACACACACGCGTGCGTGGAATAAACGGGCTCGAGTGATATCACAAAGCAATATGGCCAAACCCGTCTACCATCGGTACGATATTGAAGCAGAAGGAGGTCTTAAAAGGTATACTTTTAGAATTTTTAAAAGGTTTATGGGGTAGTATTGGGAGCCTTGGAACGAATCATGTGTTTTACATGTAAAGTGCAGTTCAATTTACGAAAAATGCAGGTTCCGAAAAAGGTGCTGGAACGGATTAATTTCGTAAAGTGAGGTACCGCTGTATTTAGTTTGGCGTGCTTTTCCTTGTAACAGCCAGCTTTCTTGCTGACATTGTTTTTAGACCCCCCTCCCTCGGTACTATGGTTCAAATTATTTTCATGCGTTACTGAAGACTGTTCGATGAGATTCTATATTTGTTCAAGTGCATTTAATCTGAAATCTTAGCCACTTCATTATTTTTAGATTTCCAGATTGTTTATTCTTCAAATAATCTGTACTTTTTTAATAAATGTTTGCGATCGTTATGATCCTGATATTTATGAATCAACTAGCAAACCTGCATTTATGGTGATTTAATAATATTTTTAAGAATTCTATGCCATACGCGTGCACCATGGAATCCCATCCGTGCAGTATCTTGTGTCTCAATGTAATCGACTACATCTGAGCTTGTTTAGCGCAACCACAGCTCCCAGCTTCCACGGATAAAGTTGAGCAGACACAGTAGAGTACTGTGCAGTGCAACTGATTCCAGAGTGGATTACACAGAGTATTTAAGGACTAATTAGAGTTTAACCTGGTGCAATGTATTGATCGTGTCACATCATTGCAGTGCCACACTAAATCTTTATTATCCTGGTATTAGACTGGTTCTGTTTGTTGATCCTGCATGATGCCTCTAATACAATAGCTTGCAAAAGTTTTTACCTCCCTCAGCATTTCTTCTTTTTTGTTGTCCTACAATTTGCAATTAAAATAATCTTTAGAGGGTTTATCAGTCACTTTTACACTATGTGCCAACAACTTTAAAGATACAAAATATTGTTAAATAATATTTTTTGACTCTTTAATAGTCTTCTAGTCAAAGAATATGTGTAGTTTGTAAAATCTGCAACTGAATCAAGTCCCCATTGTATCAATGTACATTTTATTCCATCCATCTATTTGAAAGTGTTATTAGTGTCATGGTGGCACGGTGGCGTAGTGGTTAGCACGTCCGCCTCACAGCAAGAAGGCCCGGGTTCGATTCCCGGCCTGGGCGTTTCTGTGTGGAGTTTGCATGTTCTCCCCGTGCTTGTGCGGGTTTCCTCCGGGTGCTCCGGTTTCCCCCGCAATCCAAAGACGTGCACTGTAGGTTAATTGGCTGTTCTAAATTGAACGTAGTTTCTCTCCTGCAGCGGCACTGGAACCCAGTCGTATCGGCACTTGCCTTTCCATTGGATTCTTCCGGTGGCGCCGAGACAGGGGGGGGACTTGCTGCTTGGGTAAGAGCCTGTCCCTCATTACTCCCTACCCAGGCTCTGTGCACTGGGGAGTATCACCAGTCGGGATACTGGCCAGAGCGCAGCCATAGTCCTTCGGAACTGACGGAGGCCTACGCGCTATTAGTGTCACATTTCAAAAATGATTGGTTGATTGTTTTTAGTGGAGCACCATTCTTAAGGAACCATGACTTGAATTTGCATGTGAGTATTACTCACACCTTCAGCCAAAGTATGAAAAAAAGTGTGACTTATAGTCTGGAAAATACAGTGTGTGTGTGTGTGTGTGTGAGTGTGTGTATATGTGTATGTGTATATATATATATATACACACACACACATATACACACTCACACACACACACACACACACATATGTATATACAGTAATCCCCCTTATTTCGCGGTTAATGTGGACCGGCCCCCACCCCCGCAAAATGGAAAAAATCACGAAATGACTTCTGCCACTTCTTAAGGACACCCATCCACCTATATATTAGATAAAATTTATATAGAAGTTAATTTTAAATTGTTCTACACATGTTAATGTCATTATAATATATAAATAAATTATACACCTTTTCATGACAATAAATATATATATATATATATATATATATATATATATATATATACATACTGTATAACAAACCTTATAAATAACAAATCCATGGCCAAGTCGAGGAGGAGAATCAATGGCAGCACTGGTGCTTGATTGGGGCTTGTCAGCACCTCCAGAGCCTTTGCTTTCATATGTATCATGTTAGTGTCCAAACTCACATTATTTTTATGGCAGTCCGTAATCCACAACGATAAAGCATTTTCCATTTCACAACTGTTATGGTCTGTGCCAGTTGGCGGCGTTTAACTCTCTTTCTCTCTCTCTGTCTGTCTTCCTTTCGGCTTTTTCCCTTTTACTCAGGAGTCGCCACAGCGAATCATCTGATTCGCACGTTTGATTTGGCAGAGGTTTTTACATCGGATGCCCTTCCTGTCACAACCCTTGTAGCAAGGGACAGAAACACGCTGACGACTTTGCAGCTACTCTTTACGAAAGTCAGCAATGGTTCTTTTACATGAACCTCTCACCATAGACAGTGAGAGACATGGCCCGCCTTTGATAACCCAGTTAGCTGCACTGGGGGGGACAGTGACCACCTTGTGGAGAGTGGGACTTGAACCCCCAACCTTTCGATCAGCGATCCAGCGCCCTATACCACTAGACCACCACTGCCCCTAACTCTCTCTCTCTCTCTCTCTCTCTCTCTCTCTCTCCATAAACTAAGATAAGATAAGATAAGATAAGATACAGCTTTATTAATCTCACAATGGAGAAATTCACTGTTACAGGCTCTTGAGGTACTATCAGTAGGGGGTGCAAAAATAGATACAAGTACATGTGCTGGTGAGGGGCGTGGCTGTTATCCGCAGGCGAAATCCAGAGAGCACACCTGAATTCACTCAGCCATCAGCTCTAAAGAGCTCTGTGCTGACCAGTTTCCGTGTTGATACTCTCCCAGTGATTTTGGTTTTTCTTTTTTTTCCCTCACCACTACGGTGAACATGATTTTTCCCACACCCCAGTGCTTCCCCTGAGCGCAATAAAAATCATTGTTTCATGAGGGAGGAAAGGTGTGTTGGATGCTGGGAAATATAATCTCAGCCAAAGAACTTGCTGGATTCACAGCCAATCAAAGAACACTCAAGTCAAGCAGGAGAACAGAGCATGTTGGGTAGTGTCGTTGAATATACATGTAGTGCTCGTGAATTTTGAATAATCTTTAATTTTTTAATTTCTCAATGGGAAATCCCGTGATATTGCGGGAACGCGAAGTGGAAACGCGAAGTGGCGGGGGATTACTATGTACTAATATATATATATATATATATATATATATATATATATATATATATATATATATATATATATATATATATATATATATATATATATATATATATATATATATATATATATATACATATATATATATATATATATATATATATATATATATATATATACATATATAGACACACACACACACACACACACACACACACACACACACACACACACACACACTATATATAAACAAAGATAATGAAAATCAGTCCATATCTGATGTATGATAAGAAAGAAAATTTACAGAGAGATGTCTGAGGTTTTATTTTGTATCAAATGTATTTTATTAAGTTGATTGTTAAGCCTATTTTTTGAAATCTAGCAAAAAAATTAATGAGCATAAAATTCCAGAAACTGTTTTTAATATGAAACACTGACTTCTTAGTGGTCCCTTTTCCTCGTGGTTTTTCTCTTACAAAGACTTTCTACTGCAGGCAGAATGTAGCTGAAGAGAAGGTTTTAGTCATCAAAGAGCACCTAAGGTCCAGATTCTCTGTGATCATCAGAAGATAGATAACTTGTCTTGTTTAAACATCATCATAAAAAAATTAAATTACATCCTGAAAACTATCTGCTGTGTCCTAAATTACCCTGGTTATAACCGCCCAATTGCTGTGCCAAATCCTTTTCAGTGATTATCATAGTGGCGGATGGATCATTTGATGGAGAGATTCTGTGAAAGATGCTTGTCACATTGGTAGAAAGGAATTTGCTGGAGAATTGACTAGTGTCGTAGTATTACAGCACATCTGCTTTAGTAATTTCATTGTGCATTCTTAAAAAAAAAAACAAAAAAAACCTGTAGCACTGATGGTTCATGACTGCAGGTAATAGACAAATAACCTTTTTTGCAGTCATTTTTACTTTCTCATATTCAAAGTCTTGCGTGCAGCAGTAAACATGATATGCAGGGTTAGGACATGACAAAAATGTTCACACATTTCAAGACACATTCCATTTTTAACCTACATCTCTGATGTGATTTTTCGTGTAGCAGGTTAAGCATACAGGTTCAAATGTTGAAACCGAATCAGATCAGTTATTCAGTCTACTCTGGTGATTTTCTTTTTCCTTTTTTGCTGTTTAAAGCAGAGCCGACTGACATAGTACTGCCAGAACAGTGTGAGCTGATGCCCTTAGGGAGGCAGCTTGGTTCCTAACACATTTCTCAGATGTCTATGATTCAGTCTAGCAGCTGGAAGCAGTTCTAAACCAAGCTTAGACCACCATGTCAGAAGATGCATTTTGTAATCCAGCTAAAGCAGTAAGATTAGAACTTAAT
The DNA here is from genome assembly GCA_024760905.1 of Plotosus lineatus. NCBI lineage: Eukaryota > Metazoa > Chordata > Actinopteri > Siluriformes > Plotosidae > Plotosus > Plotosus lineatus. The sequence continues at coordinate 27,191,740 of CM045747.1, read as the reverse complement.
TACTTGCTTCATACAGTTAGATGTTACTCCAGATCGAGATTAGGTATGGAGATGATTCACACAATATAAATTTGTTAGCTTTTACCCAATTTCATTAAAGAATAGAGGACACCACTTTTTTATTTTCTGTCACTAAAATCATGAGGAGTCAGTAGATAGATATTGACGTTCATCTGATACTTGAAACTAAGCTGAGAAACGTTGCTTATTTTCTTCATGGTTCAACTCTTTCCAAAAAAAAAAAAAAAAGAAAAGGAAAAAAAAAAAAACACTCACTTCAATGCAGTCCAATATAAAGCACACATACAGTAAGATCAATTCTGACTCTCTGTTCATTTGTAAGCAGTTAGACTTCATTCCTTTTGAAGAATGCTGATATTTAATGCAATCCAATTTTCAACTGAATGGCTTTTCAGTGTTTATATGTATAAAACAGGGATGAGAGTTTTACACTTTTTGGCGGAATTCCGCTTTTTTCTGTCAAAATGGACCTTTTTTATATTGTTGCAAATTCGTTGAGAAAATTTTAGAGGAGTAGGATAGGGTCTGGTATTATTTCTGGGCGGCTGGACTGACTTGGGACTTGCATAATGTTTATAATTCACAGATCTGTAGACATCCATTTTGAATACAGTGGTACCTCTCCTTACGATAGTCCCAGAAAACGAAAAATCCAGTCTACGAAAAAGATTTTCCTAAATTTATTGTCTTTGTATACGAAACAAGTTTTCCTTACGAAACGCGCCATTCAAACATTAAAACGTGCCATTCAAACATTCAAATACAGTAGGCCCTTGACTATTCACGGTTTTGCATTTGCGGTTTGAGTATTCACGGACTGCCGAGCAGCTCACACTCAAATTCAGCCAATGGCTGTCCTCCTTCCTGCTGATTGGTTGAGGTGATGTAACGCCCCTTTTCCTCATTCGCGCACAAGTTGGCAATGAGCCTTTTTTAGTGTGTTTTAATTACCAGTTAAGTTCTACGATGTCACTCAAACGCCTGCTTAAGCACCAGAAAAAGGTAATGAAGTTGGATGTCTCTTCTGAAGAAATAAGACTTTCTCCGGAAGAAACGACAGTTTCTTCTGAAGTCACGTCATTGCTGAAGAGGAATAACTGAACTGTTGTAAAACACTCCACTATTAAAGTCTTTTTTTTAATTGTTATTCCAGTACATGACCTAAGGTAATGTTTGTGTGTTAGATTTTATTGACTGTGGTGTAGCATGTTTCTCGTTGTGTGTTGTTTATCCAATTTATTACATTTCTTGTTCTTTTATGTCCTTTTTGTTGTGGTCTGTGTTTTGGGGGTCTTTGATTTTGGCGCTGTGCCTCTCATTAACTGTTTACTTCCTGAGGGGCGTGGCTGAGCTGCTCACACACACCTGAATTCACTATTCTCATTTACTCCCAATAAACAAAAGCACGCTCAGCTCTGCACCAGAGGATCAACTCACATCAACATCACCGCTTCTTTGATTTGTAACGCTTCTCACTCTATCACTCTAAAACTCTGTTTTGTACTTTCGGCTTCGGTTGGGGGGGCGTGGCCGAGCTGCTCGGACTTAATGTAGTTAATACCTGAATTCAGTCGTGTCATGCCTAATGCAATACAGTACGTTCCTCTAGGGGGCATTTTTGAAAACTACAATGCTGTTTGTTTATAAACAGAATGCACTAAAAGGTGTTTTATGCGTATGCTGTATAATGTTTATATTTTCGCATCAATAAATATAACAGTAAAAATTGAAATGTTTTTCTTAATCATTACTACATTTTACTTCATTAATACTGTATTAATGAGTAAGACTGTCTATAGAATGTGTTTAAGAAGCATATTTTAGCGCATTTAATAGAGACATAGTATGTTACTTACAGCTGCTCATTCGCGCATGTGACGTCATACATGGGGTTTTACTTCCGGGTATAGAACTCGTGGATTATCTCGATTCTCGGGAAGGCCTGGAACCATACCCCATGACTGTCAAGGGCCTGCTGTAATGCGCGAGTTGCTCTAACATTGTTTCCGAACATTCCGCCTCGCTGGCCTCCCATTGGCTAGGAGGGATGACGCAGCTTCCTTGAGCAGCAGCTTGTTTCATGTGTTTTTCGAGTGTGCTCATTGCAACTTCATTTTTTGACTCAGGCTTTTAACCTTGCATAAACATTTGTAAGATTATAACTCTGCTAAGAAGACATGGTCAACACGAAGTAAGTACCTTAAAAGGTACGCTTTTATCATTTTTAAAGGATAGAATTGGGGGCCTTGGAAAGAATCATGCGTTTTACATGTAAAATGCGGTTCTACTTACGAAAAATCCAGGTTACAAAAAAAGGCTCTGGAACGGATTAATTTCGTAAGGTGATGTACCACTGTATTGTACTTTCTCATAAGACGTTCGTTTGTATTCTTTTGTATTTGGTGTATAACCACTGTCTCATGTTTGTGATTGGCCCCTATATTGGCATTTGCTGAATGACAACCAATCCGTATTCACCTTCTTAATCCACCTTTCTGTGCTACATGATTGGTTCTTTGCACGTATGGAAATATTGAGAGAACGAAAGTTACTGCAGCAATACTCGTGTATGTAGGTTTGTATCAATCAAAATGCCAGATGTTATCAAGATTTGGGATGAAGCTAACGTGCATGAAATAGATGAGGATCTGAAAAACAAGTTTCGATGGGATTGGTTGGATAGAAAGATGATGGTGTCACCAGTGGCAAGCAGTAAGCAGGAACCATTATTTGTACTTGTGTCTGATTTCGTGAGAAAGTTCGATGTCGCTGGCAAAGCTCTCTGTACAGTGTGTGATGATGTCATTCTTTACGGATCGAGAGGATGGAAGGCTTTACAGAGCCACGCCACCTCGGTGAAACACCGAAAGCAGAAATTTCTATTGAAAAGCAACTATTCGATCTCAAGTGCTTTTCGACAGCCCGGTCAAACTCACCCTTCGGGCGAACCTCCAAGCACCGGCACGACCATTGGTGGTCAGATCAGCATCTCCTGGATGTGTACCCGGCACTAACGAAGATGGTTCATACTTTGCTGTCCTGCTTCCATGGTCCACAGGTCGAAGGTTTCTTCAAGATCATGATTGATGTCCTTGACCAAAAGTCCTGCCTGCATGGAGATCCACACACTAAGTGCAGTGCAGATGGTGAGCTACCACATGAGAGCAAGTCAGAAGACACCACTGGAGTATTTCAAGAGGGAAAGTATACTCCATTCTCCAGTCGATCCTTTGCTGATGGGAAACATGAAGAGGTCTTATTCTAAGTACAAGGCTGAACTTCAGGCAAAGAGAGAACTGAAGAAAGCTACCCCGACATCAATGGCTGTGCCAAGCTCAAGCATGCAGAGTAAGAAAAAGGCCAATGAGGAGTTCGACAGGGAGCAAAAGAAAGCAAGGCTGGAGCATGTGAAAAATCAAGAGCAGTTGGCTAAAAAGAGCGAGAGAACAAACAAGCTTTTAGCTCATGCTAAAAAGCTCAAAATGAAGAAGAAATAAACTTTCTGCAGCATGAAAGTGTAAATAGTTGTATATATTGTAAATAGACAAACACTTTATACTAGTAAAACCAAAGGAAAATAGATTCATAAATCATATAAACAGTTTGGGATTTCACTTGTACAGGTATGATGAAAGAATCTACAGCTATCAAATTGGCACATTTTATATAAATACTAGTGATAAACCATTATTTAATATAGCAGTGAATGTGTTGCCTTAGATTGGATTTAGAGCAGCAAATTTGAAGTATCATATGTATATGCAAAATTTATCACAAAAGGCCCATGTCAATGTTTCCTTTACACGGGTGTAGTTGATCTTTTATCAAATGAAAGTTTAAGTAATACATGGACTTGAGAGAGAGACAGTTCTACTTTTGTATAAGTGTCAATTTTATAAGCAAACAGGGGATGGTATTTCAACAAAATTTGTAAAATTTTGATAAAATTAATGTTTTTTAGGGTAAAAAATCTCTAAAAATCCATGAGCTCCTGGGGGTTTGGCCGCCTGGACCCCAACCGGGCTAAATTTTCAGATTTTTTTCCATCACAACCCACTCTCATTTCTGATAAAATCCCTCCCTCGTGTGTGTGTGTGTGTGTATATGTATGTGTATATATATATATATATATATAAATAATACCTCCCGTGTGTGTGTGTGTGTGTGTGTGTGTGTATATATATATATATATATATATATATATATATATATATATATATATATATATATATATATATATATATACACACACACACACACACACACACACGGGAGATATATATATATATATATATATATATATATATATATATATATATATATATATATATATATATATATATATATATATATATATATATATATATATCTCCGTGATATCACATTCACTTTTATTGTGGTTGTTGTAACCAGTCAATCAGTACTGATACTGTGGCATTACTGAAATCTGAGCCATTTCTTTGAGACATTTTCAGAATGAATTCACTTTTTTTGGTTCGTGCTGTCGACATACTCATCAAAAATGTCTAATTCAGTCTGATGACCAGATGTAAAAAGCTTTCTCACTTCCAGCTTGAGCTCATTTTGATTGTATTCTGTCTGATCATGTGCAGTCTAGCGGCTGCATGCATGCTACCCAAAGATGACGGTTTAAAAAACAGAAAATAAGGGCATGAGAATGAACTTGGAACTAACCTATTACATTACATTTCCTTGATTTTCCTGAATAGCAATAGGAAATTTACCCCTGACTGCCTATATCAACTATTAATTAGAAATTCTGCAATTTTTTTTTAATCTGCATATGGTGTTTGTCACTGTGCAATAATTGAACACATTATATTTGCACAGGTGATGATAAACCTGCTTATAATGTAATTCAATGCTTTATATTAATATATTCAATCTAATGCGTGCATATGGCTCACATTTACTACCATGATATTACGTGTTTGTTGGAAATGAAAGAGACCTCAACCACAGTTCAGAAGACGCAGATTTCTTTATTCAGTCCCACAGTAAAAACATACTGAGAGAGCTGAGAAAGCAGCTTTTCTCAGAAAACCCTAAGAAATTCCTCTGTACTTATACCAGGGCACCCAGTGCTGCCTCCTTCTTCTTGAATTTCCATATCCTGTCTCAATTTTCCATTACATGTATGGTTTTAGACATTTTGGATTGTCTTTAGTAAATGTGTACACTTTTTCATTTTCTATTACTTCCGCATATGTCCTGATATCGCCCCTGATTTGTCCTGCACCCCTTGGTGACACCATTTCCCTTTATCCTATTCCCCTTATTTTCAAGCTAATTTGGGAGGTTTTATAAAAAAATGACACTTGTTTTATATGCACCATTTCATTATCTACTTTATTTGGCTGCGTTTACTTAAACTGATCACATAGATTATCCTCACTTTATACTATACAGTCATCCCTTGAATATCGCGGATAATGTAGACCAGACCTGGCCGGGATATTTGAAAAACCGCGAAGTAGGAACACCCTCCCCGCCCCCATTTCTACCATGTTGTCTCATTTCTATATGTTTTCCCGTCTATACAATATCAAGAAGTGTATATTAAACGTTATACAGTTATATGCATATGTAAATACTGTAATGTATTAATATTAAATAGAATTTATATTTAAATACTTTAAGTACTGTACTCAACTCTGACAATAGCGTGCGTATGTGTGGGTGGGTGTGTGCGTGTGTTGACCATGTCTTCTTAGCAGAGTTATAGTCTTACAAATGTTTATGTAAGGTTAAAAGCCTGAGTCAAAAAATAAAGTTGCAAAGAATCAAAAAAGTCATGAAACAGTAACTCTGTCCTTTACATGAAAAGCATTATGGGAGATGCAGCTCCATAGTAGCCAATGGGAGGGAACTGCGTCATCCCTCCTAGCCAATGGGAGGCCAGCGGGGGCGGGATGTTTGGAGATAGCCAATGGGAGGGTGCTGCGTCATCCCTCCTAGCCAATGGGAGGCCAGCGGGGTGGGATGTTGAGAGATAGTCAATGGAGAGCAGCTTGTGCATTGTTTGAACTTTAGAATGGCGTGCTTTAATGTTTGAATGGCGCTTTTGAATGTTTGAATGAGCGTTTGGTGCGTTTCGTATGGAGAACTTGTTTCGTATACAGAGACAAAAATTTTGGAAAATGTTTTTCATAACCTGGATTTTTCGTTTGCTGGGACAATCGTAAGGTGAGGTATCACTGTATTAGTGTACAAATGTCGACACTGCCTTCCTTTACTCTCGTGCATATCCTCAGCCTTAAGACTTTTAAGTATTTCATGATATTTTCTGATAAGCTTCTGCATAAGATTATATTGATTATATAGTCACATTGGTATGCACCGTATTCATACTATTCTTGTTTTTCTCTCTTTAGCTCACTTAGCCTGCCAGCATGGTAGTCATTAGTGTGATAATTTTTTTAATGAGATGACTGCTATGTGTAATCTTTAAGTCTCATCACAATCTCTTTTGGGAAAGTATAAAAAAGTAAGCCTCTATTTTGAGAAATGTGATTGATTTGTTATGACAGCTGGCATACCAGTGCCAAAGGAATGGCAACTCAGAGTCTAACTCACAGACTCTCATTGATTCATTTAAATCTCTCTAAAGGTGGGGTTATGTTTCAATGGAAAACAGTGTGCAAAGTTTACATGTTGACAGATGGAAGTTTACTTTGATTTTGTCAGCCACTCTCAGCCACCACATGCTCAGCCATGAGTGTCATGTGAGCAAAAACAATCATGAGTTTCATCGTAAAAACTGGGAGACTCTACATGTGGATTATATATATATATATATATATATATATATATATATATATATATATATATATATATATATATTCTACTGTATATCATTCATTCATTTTCTAAACCGCTTAGGTTCACGGGGAGGTTGGCACTCATCTCTGTCAATTTGGGGCGAAGGCAGGATGCACCATGGATAGCTTGCCAGGCCATCACAGGGCCAACACTCACACACAATTCACACTCACTCCTAGGGTAGATTTGGAACAGCCAATTTGCCTACTGTGCATGTTTTTGGACTGGTTGAGGAAACCAGAGTACCCGGAAGAAAATTATGCAAGCACGAGGAGAACATACAAATTCCACAAAGAAACGCCCGAGTTGGGATCGAACCAAGTACCTTCTTGCTGTGAGGCAGACATGCTAACCACAATACCACTGTGCTGGCCCATGTATCTATATGCAAGTCTGAAATTTTTTAAGCTTTTACAATTTCAGGAAATTAATTTTAATTTCACTGCTTTTCTTGTCTTTCTTTTCCTTTCACTTGAAGTAGTTTTAGTTATTTTATTTTTATTTATTTAGTTTATTTTTATTTTAGTTAGACGCCAACTCTTCTCCACTTCAAACCAGGATGCAGAGGGAATCAACAGCATCCTACTACTACCCACAAGTCTCCAGCTAAGGTTTGTGTTTAGCATCATGGCTACCATCCAGCTTGTTCAATGTGTTGAGAGCGGGATGTTTAGTAGTTCTTCCTCTGTCATTAGCGAAATGTTTACCTGTGACAGGTGTGTACTAGTTAACTCTCTGATGGAGATGATTGTAGCGTTAGAAGTGCGCGCGCATCCAGATTTAGAGAGAAATAGTGAGAGCGAGGCTGCTATGTCCCAGCTCGGGCATTTCTGTGCAGAGCTTTCATTTTCTCCCTGTGTTTGCGTGGGTTTTATCTGGGTACTCCGGTTTCCTCACACAGTCAAAAAACATGTACAGTAGATTAATTGGCTGTTCCAAATCACCCCTAGGTGTGAGTAGAATTTTGAATAGTTGTGCGAGTGTTGGCCCTGCGATGGAATGGCAAGCTGTCCAGGATGTACCCTGCCTTCACTCAGAGTCGGTTGAGATGTGCGCCAGCCTCCCCGCGACCCTAATTAAGATGAAACGGGAAAATGACTGTGGATCTGGAGAAAGCATATGACAGGGTGCCGAGAGAAAAACTGTGGTATTGCATGAGGAAGTCTGGAGCGGCAGAGAAGTATGTTAGAATGGTGCAGGACATGTATGAGAGATGTAAGACAGTGGTGAGGTGTGCTGTCGGTGTGACAGAAGAGTTCAAGGTGGAGGTGGGACTGCATCATGGGTCAGCTCTCAGCCCCTTCTTGTTTGCTATGGTGATGGACAGGCTGACAGACGAGGTTAGACAAGATTCCCCATGGACTATGATGTTTGCAGATGACATTATGATCTGTAGTGAGAGCAGAGAACAAGTGCAGGAAAATCTAGAGAAGTGGAGGTGTGCCCTGGAAAGGAGGGGAATGAAAGTTAGCCTCAGTAAGACAGAATACATGTGCATGAATGACAAGGACCCAAGAGAAACGGTGAGGTTACAGGGAGCAGAAATAAGAAAGATGGAGGATTTTAAGTACTTAGACTCAACAATCCAGAGCAATGGAGAGTGTGGAAAAGAGGTGAAGAAGCGTGTGCAGGCAGGTTGGAATGGTTGGAGAAAAGTGTCCGGTGTGATGTGTGATAGGAGGGTATCGGCAAGAATGAAAGGAAAAGTGTACAAGACGGTGTTGAGGCCAACGATGTTGTATGGTTTAGAAACAGTGGCCCTGGGGAAAAGACAGGAGGCAGAGCTGGAGGTAGCAGAGATGAAAATGTTGAGGTTCTCTTTGGGAGTAACGAGGATGGATAGGATGAGGAATGAGCACATGTTAGGGACAGCACATGTTAGATGTTTTGGAGAGAAAGTCAGAGAGGCTAGATTGAGATGGTTTGGACATGTACAGAGGAGGGATAGTGAGTATATTGGTAATAGGATGCTGAGGCTGGAACTACCAGGCAAAAGGCCTAGAGGAAGACCAAAGAGACGATTCATGGATGTGGTGAAGGAGGACATGAAGGTCGTTGGTGTAAGAGAAGAAGATCCAAAGGATAGGGTGAGATGGAGGCAGATCATTCGCTGTGGCGACCCCTGAAGGGAAAAGCCGAAAGGAAAAGAAGAGGTTCAGAAAATGACTGAATGAATGAATGAATGTTGCTATATGCAACTATATATTTCAGCAAAGCAAGATGAGAGACATCAGCTTAATAAAGTTGAAAAATGTGTAAATTACATTAGACACTGGATGCTTACTAACTTCTTCCTATTAAACTCTGATAAGACAGAAGTACTTGTACTCGGATCTCAGGCAGCTAGGAATAAGGTTTCTGATTATATATTGAGTTTGGGTGGCGTTTCAATCTTATCCTGTGTAGCGGTAAAGGACGTTGTAGTGATTATTGGTGTTTTTATTTGAAGTTCATGTAGATAATATTACTCGGGTAGCCTTCTTTCATCTCAGGAATATTGCTAAAATAAGAAATATGATGTCACTGCATGATGCGGAAATACTTGTTCATGCTTTTTCCAGATTAGATTATTGTAATGCGTTACTGTCTGGATGTTCTAATAGGTGCATAGATAAGCTCCAGTTAGTTCTGAATGCAGACGCAAGAGTCCTTACCAGAACCAAAAGACACAAGCATACCACCCCGATCTTATTTACACTGCTCTGGTTGACAGTTAAATTTCAAATCAAATATAAAATGCAAGACTACTTTTAACCTAAAGAGCACTTAATAGTCTTGTGCCATATTATCTGAGCAAACTTATTTTCATGTCTGATCCAGAATGCCTCCTTAGATCAAAAGGTGCAGGATGTTTAGTGATCCCTCGAATAATGAAGCCTTCTGCAGGGGGTGGATCTTCCTCTTACAAAGCCCCACAGTTATGGAATAACCTTCCGGTTAAAGTTCGGGACTCAGACACAGTCTCTGTTTTTAAGACGAGGCTGAAAACTTACTTGCTTAGTGGAACGTTTTGTTCTCAGCCTTTTATTAGGTAAAGGAGAAGATCTGGGGGTGTCAGACATAGAGAGTTCTGGTAAACTGTGATGTTGGGATGCTGTCGCTCCCCCACTCTACATGCTCATCCAGGTTAGTTTGAATAGTGGGGTGGCTGATTATCCAATGTCACAGGGTGCCCTCATGTCTGCCTTCCTTCTGATTCTCTCTCTTTTAGTTTTGCTGCCATAGCCAGTCATGCCGGAGTCTCTGCTTGCACTCAGCAATAATAACTTCTTCTATTTCCGTTGCGCTCTCACTCTCTCTTTCGCTCGCTCTCTCTCTCTCTCTCTCTCTCTCTCTGTTTTTGTTGAGGTACACATGCTCCTTTTGGAGTGCCAGTGATCCTGATCCTTCTGCTTTCTGAGTCCTGTGGTCTGTTCTGGAGTGCTGATGCTGGCTGGAGTTCTCATCTTGGAAGTCCCTGCTTCCTACTGATCAAGATCTAAATGGACCCAGATGTCCACGAACAGACTGTGAACATGACTTTTTACTGCTGGTGATATAAAGTCTCTTCCCCACAATTACTTAGGACTTACAGTTGCATAACCAACCGGACTACATTTTGGACTGTAATGAATTCCTCGTTATGTTTGTATCTTTATGGTTTCACCCAAATGAGGATGGGTTTTCCATTTGGCCCTGGTTCCTGTCAAGGTTTCTTTCTCACTTCTACTGAGGGAGTTTTTTTCTTGTCACTGTCGCCACAGGCAACACTCAATAGGGATGGATGTGTCGGGGTTATGGCAGACATGTACATGCGTTAGTCCAAAATTTGCAGGCATGTATACTGCAAACTAGCTTTTTCCAACGCTCGAGATGATAAATGCCGTTCCCACAGTTCACTATGGCACGATGCGCACCTGGCATGTCGATAGTTTAAGGCTTAAGGTAGACTTTAAGCGGCAGTTGTTCGGATGTGTTTCCATACAACAGCAAGTGGCTGCAATAAAGTTTGGTAGCAGTGACCCTTGGATCAGCTGTTTGGTCACGTTCCCCGCACATGCGCAGTCGTAATGCGAATTGTTCATCAGTTCAGTTCATTTTCTGTAACCGCTTCATCCTAATTAGGGTCGCGGGGAGGCTGGTGCCCATCCCAGCCAACTCAGGGCGAGGGCAGAGTACACCATGTCCTTCTAGTCGTGGGCAGTTTTTTCACAACAGGCACATAGCATGAAGAAAGGTAAATTAAGTTCTGGCCTGATCTTCCCAGTGGTGGTGGTGGGGGGGACTATCAGCATCCTTCAGCCGAGCTAAAGTTCTCTCCTCTCTGGTGGGACAGTCAACATACTGCACAAAGTTCGACAGTGTATTGTCAGTGGTGACGTAGTTGAAGTCACCGGAGATCGCAATGAAAGCACGCGGGTGGTGAGTCTGTAACCGGGCTATGGTAGCATGAACAGTGTCACAAGTACCTGTGGGTATGGCAGAAGGAGGAATATAAACAGCCACTAAGATCACATGTGAGAGTTCTCTAGGCAAATAATATGGTCGAGTCCAACAGCACACACTTCAATATCCGGTCCACAACCCAACTTTTGATGATTTTTGTGGGTGGGGTTACACCATTGGTTATTGAAGAGAGCAGCAAGCCCCCTCCTTTCTGCTTACTTACCTCAGTGCAGTTTCTCATAGCTCAGACACTTTGAAAGCCCATGATGTATTCATCAGGAGTATCCTGATGCAGCCATGTCTCCAGGAAGCACATGAAACTACACTCCCGATACTCCCTCTGACTCCGAACTAATGCGATCATCTCATCCATTTTATTTCCCAGTGACCTAACTTTCTCCATTAGAATAGACAGAACACTTGGCTTGTATCTTCTTTCTCTGTCAGCCTCCGCTGTCTTGCTGCCTCCTTCCTTCTCCTCTTCTGTCCTCCACTTCTACATCCACGGTATGTTTCTCTCGGTTAAAGCAAGTAAGAAAAAGAGGGTTGAAGGTACAGGAAAGGCAGGTGCAACAGGCTGTATGCTAGCTTCATGCATGCGTGCTGGTATAAATAAGCAAATGTAACTACTGTATTCAAAAATATAACCAACCCAAGTTAAGTTAGTAAATGGTTTGGTAGTACTATATATTAGAATTGGAATAATTAAATCAATAAAAATAAAAATAACTCAAAAAAAAAAAATCGGTATTTGATTGAGTTGAACTTCAACACAGCACCATATCAGATGATGGTTGACCTCATTTTTATTTATGTATTTATTTATTTATGTGCGTGTCCTCGTTGCTGGTTAAAGGCTGAATGGTCCTTTTTTCTTGTGAGGACAACAGTCTTCTCTCATACCTTCAATTTAAATAAAAAATGGCATATTGACTCCTCCCTCTGCTAGTGGTACAGCCCAGATGCCTGCAAGCCCATAAAAGTCAGCAGCACTACAAGCCCATAAAAGTCAGCAGCACTACGAGACACAGTGAGCATAAGGCTTTCTATTGTTATAGTAAATATATCAGACATTTGTAAGTGTAACCTTTTATTGTTGTGGTTGACAAAAGTTTTTTGTTTGTTTTAACCCCCCCCCCCCAATTTGCTCCATAATTTTAGTTGTATCAAATTCCCAGTCATCATTACCTTCCCTATCACATGATCATCACCCACAGGAAGGGCGAAAGCATGCACATGCTCCTTTGTGGCATGCAATGCTGTTCGTTTTTGAACTGTGATGTGTGTGTGTATTTTGGGGGCAGTCTCACACACTCGGAGGGAAAGCGCTATCTGCCATCTCGATTGATTGATTGATTGATTGATTTTTTTTTAATTTTTTTTATTTGATTTAAACATTTCCAATTAATACTCATATATATATATATATATAGTGCAATGTATCGGTCAATGATATAAATGCAGCCATGAGGTGGGGTGGGGTGGGGGGGGGGGCACTAACCAGTGTCTCTCCCCCCTCATGCCGGTCCCAAGCCCTGAGAAATGCAGAGGGTTATGTCAGGAAGGGCATCCGACGTAAAACCAATGCCAAACATTTATGATGCAAATCAGAAGTATTACCCCCATACCGGATCGGTCGAGGCCCGGGTTAACAACGACCGCCATCAGTGCTGTCAATCAACAGGGTGCTGATGGAAATTGGACTACTGTTGGTCGAAGAAGGGGAGGTCGCAGAAGGAGAGGCGGGAGGCGTGTCCGTAGGCAGAGAGAGAAGAGGAAAAGCATGAGTCTAGGACTGAGAGTGGGGACTTTGAATGTTGGAACTATGCAAAGAAAAGGTAGAGAGCTGGTTGACATGATGCAGAGGAGGAAGGTGGGCATACTGTGTGTTCAGGAGATCAGGTGGAAAGGTAGCAAAGCTAAAAGCTTAGGAGCAGGGTTTAAGCTATTTTATCACGGTGTGGATGGGAAGAGAAATGGAGTAGGAGTCATCTTGAAGGAGGAGTTTGTCAGGAATGTTCTAGAAGTGAAAAGAGTGATGAGTCTCAAGTTAGAAATTGAAGGCGTAATGCTCAATGCTGTTAGTGCTTATGCCCCACAGGCAGGATGTGAGCTAGAAGAGAAGGAGAGATTTTGGAGTGAGTTAGATGAAGTGATGCAGAGTACCGCCAGAGGTGAAAGAGTGGTCAATGGTGCAGACTTCAGTGGGCATGTTGGTGCAGGCAACAGAGGGGACGAGGAAGTGATGGGCAGGTTTGGTATCCAGGACAGGAACGCAGAAGGACAGATGTTGATAGATTTTGCAAAAAGGATGGAAATGGCTGTGGTGAATACTTTCTTCCAGAAGAAACAGGAGCATAGGGTGACTTATAAAAGCGGAGGTAGGAGCACACAGGTAGACGACATCTTGTGTAAGCGATGTAATTTGAAGGAAGTCAGTGACTGCAAAGTCATAGTGGGTGAGAGTGTTGCCAAACAGAATAGGATGGTGGTGTGCAGAATGACCCTGATGGCGAGAAAGGTGAAAAAGGCAAAGGCAGAGCAGAAGACACAGTGGTGGAAGCTGAAAAAGGAAGAGTGTCGTGTTGCCTTCAAGGAGGAGTTGAAACAGACTTTGGGTGGCCAGGAAGTGCTTCCAAATGAATGGACAACCACAGCAAATGTGATCAGGGACACAGGTAGGAGAGTACTTGGTGTGTCCTCTGGAAGGAAAGTAGATAAGGAGACTTGGTGGTGGAATGAGGAAGTGCAGGAGTGTGTACAAAGGAAGAGGTTAGCTAAGAAGAAGGGAGGACCGAAGAGAGTAAACAGGAGTACAGGGAGACACAGCGTAAGGCGAAAGTAGCAGTGGCTAAGGCCAAACAGAGGGCGTATGATGACTTGTATGATAGGTTGGATAGTAAAGAGGGAGAAAATGATCTATACAGGTTGGCACAGCAGAGAAATAGAGATGGGAAGGACGTGCAGCAAGTTAGATTGATAAAGGACAGAGAGGGAAATGTATTGACTGATGACAGAAGTGTGCTGGGAAGATGGAAAGAGTACTTTGAAGAGCTGATGAATGAGGAAAATGAGAGAGGAAATAGAGTAGAAGAGGTGACCATTGAGGAGCAGGATGTAGCAAAGATCAGTAAGGGTGAAGTGAGAAGGGCATTGAAGAGGATGAAGAATGGAAAGGCAGTTGGTCCTGATGATATACCTGTGGAGGTATGGAAGTGTCTAGGAGAGGTAGCAGTAGATTTTCTGACAAGAACATTCAACAAGGTACTAGAGCGTGAGCAGATGCCGGAGGAGTGGAGGAGAAGTGTGCTGGTGCCCATTTTTAAGAACAAGGGAGACGTGCAGAGTTGCAGCAACTACAGAGGGATAAAGTTGATGAGCCATACGATGAAGTTATGGGAAAGAATAGTGGAAGCTAGACTAAGGGAAGAGGTCAGCATTTGTGAACAACAGTTTGGTTTCATGCCAAGAAGGAGCACCACAGATGCAATGTTTGCTTTGAGGATGTTAATAGAGAAGTACAGAGAAGGTCAGAGGGAGCTACATTGTGCCTTTGTGGATCTGGAGAAAGCATATGACAGGGTGCCAAGAGAAGAACTGTGGTATTGCATGAGGAAGTCTGGAGTGGCAGAGAAGTATGTTAGAGGGGTGCAGGACATGTATGAGAGATGTAAGACAGTGGTGAGGTGTGCTGTCGGTGTGACCGACCAATTCAAGGTGGAGGTGGGACTGCATCAAGGGTCAGCTCTGAGCCCCTTCTTGTTTGCTATGGTGATGTACAGGCTGACAGACGAGGTGAGACAAGAATCTCTATGATGTTTGCAGATGACATTGTGATCTGTAGTGAGAGCAGAGAACAAGTGCAGGAAAATCTAGAGAGGTGGAGGTATGCCCTGGAAAGGAGAGGAATGAAGGTTAGTCTCAGAAAATCAGAATACATGTGTGTGAATGAGAAGGACCCAGGAGGAACGGTGATGTTACAGGGAGCAGAGATAACGAAGGTGGAGGATTTTAAGTACTTAGGCTCAACAACCCAGAGCAATGGAGAGTGTGGAAAAGACGTGAAGAAGCGTGTGCAGGCAGGCTGGAATGGTTGGAGAAAAGTGTCCGGTGTGATGTGCGATCGGAGCGTGTCAGCAAGAATGAAGGGAAAAGTGTACAAGACGGTGGCTTAGAAACAGTGGCGCTGAGGAAAAGGCAGGAGGCAGAGCTGAAGGTAGCGGAGATGAAAATGTTGAAGTTCTCTCTGGGAGTAACGAGGATGGATAGGATCAGAAATGAGTATATCAGAGGGACAGCCCACGTAAGATGTTTTGGAGACAAAGTCAGAGAGGCTAGATTGAGATGGTTTGGACATGTACAGAGGAGGGATAGTGAGTATATTGGCAGTAGGATGCTGAGGTTGGAACTACAAGGCAGAAGGCCTCGAGGAAGACCAAAGAAGAGATTTATGGATGTGGTGAAGGAAGACATGAAGGTGGTTGGAGTCAGAAAAGAAGATGGAGAGGACAGGGTGAGATGGAGGCGGATGATTTGCTGTGGCGGCCCCTGAAGGGAGCAGCCGAAAGTAAAAGAAGAAGAAGAAGAAGAAGTATCGGTCAATGATATACAATAGTTTCTTAGATAGCATAAAAAGCAAAAATTATTTGTGCAAAGTTTACACCAATATATTACTAATAACTACAGTAAACAGATACATTATTTGCATTACTGATATAAAATGAGGCATTCAAATATAGAAAACCAAAATAATATATAATGTATATAAAAATAAAATAAGACTAGATAAGAGCAAGTATAGATAATGTATTCAATAAAAAATTTGTAACAACTAGTTATACAAATGTAGAATAACAAATACAATAAATTAAATAAATAAAAATACCCCGGATAAGTGTAGTTGTTATCAAGGATAGCTCATAAGATTTGATAAAACTTATTTCCAACGAGGTCCTTACAATTACACAAAAAACCTTACATTGAAAAAGTGCTTATTTAAGTCAATCGATATAGTATGGGATTTCCTTTTGGCTTTTTCACTTCATCAGGGGTCGCCACAGCAAATGATTTGCACGTTTGATTGGGCATAGGTTTTTACGTCGGATGCCCTTCCTGACACAATTTCTCAATAAATTTCTAAAGTTTGACGGACTTTTCTGGGCCGTCAGTGTCACTATAAGTGTTATACGTGCAGCATGTGCCCAGAAGGACTATGTGCTTTGCTATGATGGCATTAATATACTGTATATACATGTAATGTTAATATTATTACATATAAATATATCAATCTACCGCTCATAGGGTCACAGGTCTGATGAGGTCTAGTTGTGCATGATACAGTTCTGTGTATGCGTGGATGATGCTCCACCTTTAATCCCGCCTTAAAAATTTAATATGCATGCAATAATAATTAAGGATTCACAATATGCTAATAAAAGAACTAGATGCACTTCTAATGTTTATGTGTATTTAATATATTTAAATGGCTTATTTTGCTCAATATGCAGTTCTGTTTCAGTGTTAATGTTTGTGCCAAAGTTTAAAACATTAACTTTTCATAAGTAGATTTTTTCTGATGCTTAGAATTTTTTATTTTATTGACTAAAAACAACGTTTTTAATGTTGTTGATTTCTCTTTTTGAAATAAAGAATGAATATCGTCAAGAGCAGACTCACTTTTAATTTCGAATTCTTCTTGCAATATATCGTAATACAAATCGCAATATATGCTAGAAATCGCAATATATCGCAATACCCATATATATAATATAATCTATGCAATACCCAGCTTCCCCCTCCCCCTCCCCCCTCCTGTTTGGCACCTGCCTGTATTTTTCTACATATTTCAACTTGTACTACACATAATTTAAGATACTTTCATAGGCACACTTTCTGCATTGATTACAGTATTCCATGCCCTAACATGCATTGTAAACTAGTTTAGTCTTGTTAAATTGCCAGAGGGTTGGATTAAAAAGTGTTGTAAACTATGAATGAGAAAAGTCAGGATTGAGAAATACACTAAGGTAATGTTTTTGTTTAATAATGTATATTGTCATATCACAATTTGTATTCCACTCACATCAAAACATCTGCTGTTTCGTTTTTTTGGTGTTTTTTTTTTTTTTTTTTTTTTTTTTTTTTCCCGAACAGAATGATCTGGGTTTCTTGTATTTTTGAGAAAATGTGAGAGGAGTTTTAATGTGTAATACACATTATTAAATTTCAAATAAATTGGGACCCGTAGTGCACAGGGTATTCAGCAAATATCCACATACTTTTTTCTACTTTTAACACATTTCCCCCTTTATTGTTTTCATGCAGCAATGTGTCAGTGATCCTGTGTTTGGCATCAGATATGCACTCTCTTTTAGCTGTTGAACATCACTGCCAATCTGACTATCTCGGACTTCACAGGCCATCTGCTAGTGTGCGTTTTGTGTTCATACATTAAGATCCTTGGTCTTGAACTGACTGGACATTCAACGCAATATTTAGCAATGTTCTATTTCACACGTCTGGACTTGAATAATTAGTGTCAAGCTCACACAGAGACCATAAAAGCCCTGGACTCTTGACTATTCTTCTGTCACATTTTAATTTCTTTTTAGTTGCCTTGGGTCTCTATTCATCATGTTATGAGTCTGTAACATTTCATCCATTTACCATTGTAAAAAGCCTGCCACTGCTCTTTTTATGCATGTGATGGATGGATTGATTGAATACAACACTGTGTAATAGGCCTGTCGGCAATATCCTTTACAAATACACCTCATCTCTTTTTGCTCCAACAGACGAGTCAGCCCAGCCCTAGACATTAAGCAAAGTAAATAGCTCTGATTCAGTTCATGTGTGTTTATTTACTTATGATTCACAACTATAGAATTAAAAGCATCAGGAATATTATGCCAACTACTTTTTTTAGTTAACATTTATTCAAAGATGAATTAAGTTAGTTCAGTACAGTGGTAACTCACCTTACGAAATTAATCCGTTCCAGAGACTTTTTCTTAACCTGCATTTTTCATAAATTGAACCGCATTTTACATGTAAAACGCGTGATTCGTGCCAAGGCCCCCAATACTACCCCCTAAACCCTTTAAAAATTATAAAAGCATACCTTTTAAGACCTCCTTCTGCTTCAATATCGCACCAATGGTAGATGGGTTTGGCCATATTCCTTGGCGATATCACTCAACCACATGCCACGAGCCCGCTTCTTCTTTTCACTCGCCGGAAATCACACGCATGTGCGTGTGTGTGTGTGTGTGTGTGTGTATGCATGTGTGTGTGTGTGTGCGCATGTGTGTTGACCATGTCTTCTTAGCAGAGTTATAATCTTACAAATGTTTATAGAAGGTCAAAAAAGAAAAAAGCCTGAGTCAAAAAATAAAGTTGCAATGAGCACACTCAAAAAAACTCATGAAACAACAGTAACTCTGTCCTTTACACGAATAGCATTATGGGAGATGCAGCTCCATAATAGCCAATGGGAGGGAGCTGTGTCATCCCTCCTAGTGAATGGGAGGCCAGTGGGGCTGGATGTTGGGAGATAGTCAATGGGGAAAGCAGCTAGTGCATTGTTTGAATGGCGCGTGTGGCGCGTTTCGTAAGACCTTGTTTTGTATACAGAGACACAAAAAATTTTGGAAAATGTTTTTCGTAATCTGGATTTTTTCGTTTGCTGGGACTATCGTAAGGTGAGGTACCACTGTATATAATACCAGCAAAGTCTAAAAAATGTGTCAGTGTTTAAAAAAATAACATTCCGTGTATATAAAGAAATAGAGACAAAGGCCGGTCATGTCTTTCACATTCGTCAAGAGTAGGCTGCATTGCCATCAGCATTTTTCTGACCTGCGATGGCCTGGGAAGCTGTCCAGGGTGTAGTTGGCCAAGATGGGCGGAAACCTCCCCATGACCATAATTAGGATTGTTATTCAGAAAATGAATGAATTTTCAACCTAACAATATGTATTATGATATATATTATGTTATGAAAACAATGTTCAAAGCCAATAGAACATGACAGTACATGCACACTCTAAGTATATGGAGACTGGAGAACCAAGGGCGACAACATGCTCATAAGCACACCTACTGCCAGTGTGGACTTGTTGGATACTTGTCATAAATGTAAGCTACTCCCAACGCAGAGCACTTATTTATGCGCTGTTCATGTGTGCTGTTGTTTTGCTCTATGTTCCAGAACTCTATCTATATTTTCTTTGATTCTACTCCCCTGTGTTCCTTATTATTTGTTCCATCTTGTTTGTATTGTTTGCTAGCTATTCTAGTTTTAGGGTAATAAGACCCCCCCCCTTTTTTTTTTTTTTTTTTTACCCATGAGCTGATGTCTACTCCTCAATCTTCTGCTCATGACAACAATAAATGATATTCCAAGCATTTTTAGGATAAATATACCTGTCAGGCTACTTTATATACACTATTTACTAATATATTAATGGGGTAAAAATGCTGCAGCTACCAGTTTATTTCAGGGGAAAGTTGTAATTTCTTTTAAGTTGTGATACGATATTATCATACTGTGCTACAGTAAATTATTTCTATATTGCCCAGCCCGAACCATTGCATATATGGAATAACAACTTGAACCAAGACTTCTACCGTATGGTATGTGGTTACGGCAGTGGTGGCCTGGTGGTTAGGTGCTGGATCACTGATCCTAAGGTTGGGGGTTCAAGCCCCACTCGGAACAGGTTGTCAGTGCCCCCCAGTGGGCCTGTCATGTCTCTCACTGTCTGTGATGTGAGGCATGTTAAAGAACTATTGCTCACTTTCAACGACAGTCGGCTGCAAAGCCGTCAACGTGTTTCCGCTCTGCAATGGCCTGGCGAGCTGTTCAGAGTGTACCTTGCCCTTTGCCCGGAGTCCGCTGGGATGGGCGGCAGCCTCCCCGTGACCCTAATTAGGATTAGGCGGTTCCAGAAAATGAAAGAATGAATGGTATGTGGTTACTATGGTTAAAACTATGAATCAGTGACATTTTAAAACCATCGCCCTTCATCGTCTACATCCTCTATATTATTTCCATGTACGTAGTTCTTATGTCAGTAAAATCTGTGGATTTTTTTTTTTTTTTTTCCTGTGGCAGAGTTGCAAACATTCAGTACAAGCAATATCCTTTCTATTTATAGCAGATTACAATTGTAGCTCAGGTCCCTCATATTTTCTCATCTCATTGCAAGCAGAATTAACAGTTTGTGTTGAGATAAGTGCACCTCGATGCATAGATTCCAGGCTTTGATCTGACAAAGAAAAACAAATCCTGTCAGGGTGTAAATGGTGTAAATAACTTTCACATGTCACTTACTGTGATGCTTACCAATCATGGGTCTGTGAGCTGTGTATTGAGAAGAGGGTGAATAGCATTTTCCTGAGTGTATCACGCAGCATGAACAGCAGTTCAACAAAAGATGCAGTTCTTGTATGATCGAACAGAGTTGGCTTGTGGGTGGGAATTGCAGGTGACCAATTTGAGGAGAAAATAGGAAACAAAAAATGTCACAAAATACTTTTTTTTTTTTTTTCTCAAATATCTCCAGCAACAGTGGACGAAACCCGCTATGTATTTCAAGCACACAGACAGAGAAGGGATGAATTTGTATCGGCACATAATTAAGTCACAGTTGCAGGCATACATTTAAAGAACATGAGTGTGCGACATTTGCGCTTTGATACAATTGAGCTCTTCGTCCTTACAAACGGAAGCTTTTGGGAAACCGTTTGCCACACATTGAATGAAACAATTAATTCCAGCCCAACTCTTGTACTTTTTCATTTTTCCTTGCCAGATTCGATATTGTAGAATATCACTAAATGATGCTTCTTTTGCTTTGTCATAGTCTTCTACATAACTCTTCTTACCAGATGCCTAACCTTGTTTCCTCTTCGTATTTCCCTTCACCATGTAATCAGCAGTGATGTAGACAAGACATGCATCAGATAATTGGCCTGAAAATTAGTGGGTACGATACAAGCATATTTAAAACCATCTGTTTTTCAGGCTAGAGAGATCCCAGAGGAGCTGCAAGTGAAATGTTTTGCTGCTTCTTTTTTTTTTTTTTTTTTTTTTTTTTTTTTTCCCACCCTGAATTGGACGGTGGCTGATGCAGAGTGTAGGCTAAGATTGATACGCTTACAGCGGAGGAGCTGAGTGTTGCTGCGCTACGGATCGATGGCATAGGGAGGGAGATTTCGCCTCTCTCCTGTCTGTCACAGCTCAGCTGCTTTTAATTAAATGGCTCGTGGTAGCGGCAGAGTGTCAATGTGAATGGAGGGCAGCGTGGCTGGACATTTTTTTTTTTTTCTCTCTCTCTTTTTTTTTCCCTTCTCCTCCACACCAAAACCACCTCATCATCTTGCCTTCCTTCATTAGTCTCAGCATGGCCCTGTGGGTGTTTTGCATTGGGGAAGCAAAGTGACTTGCTTCCATTTTGTCTTTCACTTCTTCCTATTTTTAATCTTAATGTAAACCATGATTATCGCATAACGTATAATTTCATAAATCATCTACTCAGAGTTTTTTGTGATCATTGCAGCTTAAATTGTCAAATTTTGCAGCAGATTTTCAGAACAATTGTGATGCACATTGCGATGCTTTTAGGCATCTTGAAGATTACTTTGAAACTGGAAAAAATAATTGCACACATGTCCGCATCTTGACTTCTTTTAACGCATTATTGAGGAAGGTCATGGTTGGGGGTTCAAGCCCCAGTACCACCAAGCTGCCACTGCTGGGCCACTGAACAAGCCCTTAACCCTCAATTGCTCAGTTGTATAAAATGATGAATGCAAGTCACCCTGGATAATGGTGTCTGCCCAAATGCCATACATGTAAATGTATGGAGTGACATGTGGTGGCATATGGATTGATGTATTTGTGGAGGACTGCTGTGATTGGTGAAACTTGTGGTATAATACAATGATTAGCTAAATTTGAAGAAAAGATGCAGTGATTAACTAAAGTTGCGAGGCCGCCTGGAATGCATGCATATTGGCTGAATTTGTATGAATTGATTCAAACGTGAAATTGCAAATTTCTGAAAGGACCGTCTAAAGGACCAAAGAAGTTTGTTTAGATTATTATTGGATGCCAGATTACATTGAAATTTGTGTTGAAAGCACCATTCAGAGCTTAGAACTGCTTAGTCCTTTTAGGGTTGTGGGGAGGCTGAAGTCTATCTCGGCGAACACTAAGTGAAGGCAGGGTACACCTCACCATTTACACTCATACAACAAACCATTCACCCTCTCACCTTGGGTTGAGCTCAGATTAAATATGCAAACTTCACAAAAAATGCCCTTTACCAAGTACGAGACTCAAACCCAGGACTTTCTTGCGGTAAGACAAACATGTGAACCACTGCACCACTATGCTGCCTGAAATATATACATGTTTTACAGGAAGCAGTTGGCTCCAGAAATTTTGGTTTGGTTTTGTTTGTTCTTACCGAAACCTGAAACCGGGTCCACATTAAAAACCAATATTTACAGTGTTCTAGATTTAATGGATACTGGTATCAGTCATCCTTATAGCATAATTTGTGCACATATAACATGTATAAGTGATACAGACGGTTTTAACATAAATGACTCTAAAATGTACAAATCTGGCAATTTAATCCGGTGGATTACTCGCGGGCTCTGAACTGCAGGGATTAGCACTTTTTTGCCTGGACGTGATGTTGAACGAGGTTGATGTCTCTTGTGGAGTCAATGAGACTTTACATTTTTCGTGACTCTGAGGACGAGATGAGCGTGATGGTAAATTCAAAAAAGGCTCATTCAGCTAACCTTTTGCCAACTCGTTTTTCCTGCCGTTAGTTGGTTTAGAACCAAAAAGAAATATTTACACCTCAATCTGTGCAGTTGTTTACAGACATGTTTGTACTCCATGATGATATGGAATATCACCGGTTTTGAACTGGGGTCAGTAAGGTAGGGAGACTACATTCTTTTTGAACGCTTCTGTTTATCTTTATGTAAACCTCATTTCACATGAAATATTCTTTGTTTCGTAAGAGAAAATGTATTTTGAGAAAAAATATATTATACTCAGATGCCTTCGATCTTTCGCCAGTATTCTGAGATTGCAAATCATTCAGTATAATTTAAAATAAATTCTGTAGAATTTGGCACTTTTCAATTCCAAAATTGATCTGAAACAAAACAAAACAAAAAAAAAAGGTTGCAAACTGAAAACCAGCCCCAAACCAAAATTATATAATCTCAGAATCTAGCATTCCTCTTGCTAATGCTTCATTAATACTACCAGGCTGAATGACTTAAATCTGATTGATGTTATCTGAATGTGATTTGTTGTTTTCAGGCTCATTCAGATTTTAGTCATGTTTATACGTGGTCCTTAATTGGAAACATATCCAATTTGTGTCCATCCGATATAAATTATCCCACCAGCCATGTCAAATATGTCTATATACATGTACTCAGCACTGATGTAATCACTTAGGCTCTTGAGTGTTGCATCGACAAGCTGCATAACTATTAACCCGGAGATCACAAGTTTGAATCTGGGTTATTGCAACAGCCATTCGTGACCGAGAGTCCATGGGAGCCAATTGGCTGATTTCTCACAAGAGGGAGGGATGGTATCGGAGCACTTCCCTTACACTCACTGTGATCGTCAGCCAATCATGGTCATCTGTGAGCTCGTTCATACAAGTGCTTTCCCTCCGAGTGTGTTACACCACATCCAAATACGAATGCGCAGTAGTTTGAAAAGAGGCAGGTGCTGTCACGGAGGAGGCATGTGCATGCTTTCTTTCCTCTCTGGTGGTCATGTGATAGGGAAAGGCAACTACTTACCACTTTTTTTTTACTGTCACTGCTGACATACTGGCAAGATGACAATAAAGGAGAACACCACGAGTGGAAGAATGAAGGAATTGGTGATTTACTAGATGAGCCATACAATGAAGTTATGGGAAAGAATAGTGGAAGCTAGACTAAGGGCAGAGGTCAGCATTTTTGAACAACAGTTTGGTGTATATATAGTTTGTGTATATATAGTTTATTACGAAAGCTCACAATGCAATGAATCGACTCATTCCGCAATTTCCATTCATTGACAACTAACCTCCGCACTCGGCCTGGGAAGCTAATGAGCTAAGAGTAGTAATACACAAGCGTGTTTGCTTGTCACGTGATCTAAAGTCGATCCAGCAAGTCAAGATGGCTGCTGTCATCATCCTGGCAAAATTGTTTAACCTTTACTGCAATATATGGGCTGAAATGTTGTACGATTTCGAAAGTTGATTAAACTATTTGAAATGTTAAGGTTGTTTGTCATGCTCTCTTCATTAGCATTTAATAATTGTTTACGTTAGAATTAGGAACTCATATTGTGTGCTGAGCAATTGCTGTATTATAAGCAATAGACCACTTTCATGATTGGTAATGTGGCGATGCTAATAGAGTATAGAACAAAACATTTCTAATGAGTCTTTAAAATACACATCTTGCATGAAAATGGAAATACCATATCCGACGTGAAAAATTGGAGTGAGTGGGCACTTATTAAAATGATAACCAGCGGAGTGGAACGGTAAGTGCGTATTAGCATCAAGGTGGAAAACATGAATAAGAACAGAACAATAAAGGAGTTCTGCTGGTGTTCGTTTTATTCATATTGTGGCATCAACCAAATTACTTACATAAAAGCTGAAAATAAACAGAAAACAGCATAATTAAAAAAAAAAAAAAAAAAAAAAAAGACCCTTTAATTTTCCCTCCCGGTGCTGTTCCTTTAAATATTTTCCCCAGATGTAAAATCGAGCCAATCAACACGAATGTCAACTTTAGCACATGGCACTTGGAAAAGCACATGGTCAGGAATGTCTTTAAATTTATGAAGTTAGTGAGCAGAAGAATTAGGTGAAAAATACTCGTCATCACTTTCTGAAAGATCCATATTTGGCTCATAGCTCCATTCATTCAGAGCATCCGATAGTTTTGCTGTAGCAGTTTCTAATGGTTCATCGGTTGTTGGACATTTACCAAGAGAACATAGCAAAATATTTTCCTGTTTTTTTAAAGCACGGCGGAACAATCAAATGTCTTATTACTGATGAACATTATAGACATTCCACAGTGGCAGGGGGTCTTGAAATACCATGTAAGCTCACTTTTACAGGCAGTGAACGCATCATTTTATGGTTACAGAGACTGATTGAATAAAATTGGTAAGTTTGATCTACCGTCTTGCCCCAGTACACATTGACGGTTATTAGACTTACGATAAAAAAAACAAAACAAAAAAAAAACACTAGGGGGCACTTATTGTATCAGGACGCTTATTATGTCAATACGGTATATTAATTTTAATTTATAAAACTTAATTTAAGCATTTTACAAAATTAGCTAAAATTAAGTAATTTGAGAGCCATTTGGGAACCAAACAGCATATACTTATATATAATATAATATAATATAATATAATATGTAAAATTATATTAATAAATAATAACTGTGTATATATTAGTAGGTTATTTATATGAATATGTTGAACTCCGATTAACTATCACAGAAGTAACAAATTACTAGATATACACTCATGCAGCCATGAGGTGGGGGGGGGGGGGGAACTAACCAGTGTCTCTCCCCCTCATGCCGGTCCCAAGTGCAGAGGGTTGTGTCAGGAAGGGCATCCGATGTAAAACCAATGCCAAACATTGATGATGAAAATCAGAAGTATTACCCCATACCGGATCGGTCGAGGCCCGGGTTAACAACGACCGCCATCAGTGCTGTCAATCAACAGGATGCTGATGGAAATTGGACTACTGTTGGTCGAAGACGTCGAAGAAGGAGAGGTGGGAGGCGTGTCTGTAGGCAGAGAGAGAAGAGGAAAGGCATGAGTCTAGGACTGAGAGTGGGGACTTTGAATGTTGGAACTATGCAAAGAAAAGGTAGAGAGCTGGCTGACATGATGCAGAGGAGGAAGGTGGACAAACTGTGTGTTCAGGAGACCAAGTGGAAAGGTAGCAAAGCTGAAAGCTTAGGAGCAGGGTTTAAGCTATTTTATCACGGTGTGGATGGGAAGAGAGATGGAGTAGGAGTCATCTTGAAGGAGGGGTTTGTCAGGAATGTTCTAAAAGTGAAAAGAGTGTCAGACAGAGTGATGAGTCTCAAGTTGGAAACTGAAGGTGTAATGCTCAATGTTGTTAGTGCTTATGCCCCACAGTCAGGATGTGAGCTAGATGAGAAGGAGAGATTCTGGAGTGAGTTAGATGAAGTGATGCAGAGTACCGCCAGAGGTGAAAGAGTGGTCATTGGTGCAGACTTCAATGGACATGTTGGTGCAGGCAACAGAGGGGACGAGGAAGTGATGGGCAGGTTTGGTATCCAGGACAGGAACGCAGAAGGACAGATGTTGATAGATTTTGCAAAAAGGATGGAAATGGCTGTGGTGAATACTTTCTTCCAGAAGAAACAGGAGCATAGGGTGACTTATAAAAGCGGAGGTAGGAGCACACAGGTAGACTACATCTTGTGTAGGCGATGTAATTTGAAGGAAGTCAGTGACTGCAAAGTAGTAGTGGGTGAGAGTGTTGCCAAACAGCATAGGATGGTGGTATGCAGGATGACGCTGATGGTGAGGAAGGTGAAGAAGGCAAAGACAGAGCAGAAGACAAAGTGGTGGAAGCTGAAACAGGCTTTGGGTGGCCAGGAAGTGCTTCCAAATGACTGGACAACCACAGCAAATGTGATCAGGGACACAGGTAGGATAGTACTTGGTGTGTCCTCTGGAAGGAAAGTAGATAAGGAGACTTGGTGGTGGAATGAGGAAGTGCAGGAGTGTGTACAAAGGAAGAGGTTAGCTAAGAAGAAGTGGGACATTGAGAGAACCCTTCGGTAGAGTAAACAGGAGTACAGGGAGACACAGCGTAAGGCGAAAGTAGCAGTGGCTAAGGCCAAACAGAGGGCATATGATGACTTGTATGATAGGTTGGATAGTAAAGAGGGAGAAAATGATCTATACAGGTTGGCACAGCAGAGAAATAGAGATGGGAAGGACGTGCAGCAAGTTAGAATGATAAAGAACAGAGAGGGGAATGTATTGACTGATGACAGAAGTGTGCTGGGAAGATGGAAAGAGTACTTTGAAGAGCTGATGAATGAGGAAACTGAGAGAGAAAAAAGAGTAGAAGAGGTGACCATTGAGGAGCAGGATGTAGCAAAGATCAGTAAGGGTGAAGTGAGAAGGGCATTGAAGAGGATGAAGAATGGAAAGGCAGTTGGTCCTGATGATATACCTGTGGAGGTATGGAAGTGTCTAGGAGCGGTAGCAGTAGATTTTCTGACAACATTCAACAAGGTACTAGAGAATGAGCAGATGCCGGAGGAGTGGAGTAGAAGTGTGCTGGTGCCCATTTTTAAGAACAAGGGAGATGTGCAGAGTTGCAGCAACTACAGAGGGATAAAGTTGATGATCCATACGATGAAGCTATGGGAAAGAATAGTGGAAGCTAGACTAAGGGCAGAGGTCAGCATTTGTGAACAACAGTTTGGTTTCATGCCAAGAAAGAGCACCACAGATGCAATGTTTGCTTTGAGGATGTTAATAGAGAAGTACAGAGAAGGTCAGAGGGAGCTACATTGTGCCTCTGTGGATCTGGAAAAAGCATATGACAGGGTGCCAAGAGAAGAACTGTGGTATTGCATGAGGAAGTCTGGAGTGGCAGAGAAGTATGTTAGAGTGGTGCAGGACATGTATGAGAGATGTAAGACATTGCTGAGGTGTGCTGTCTGTGTGACCGACGAATTCAAGGTGGAGGTGGGACTGCATCAAGGGTCAGCTCTGAGCCCCTTCTTGTTTGCTATGGTGATGGACAGGCTGACAGACGAGGTGAGACAAGAATCTCCATGGACTATGATGTTTGCAGATGACATTGTGATCTGTAGTGAGAGCAGAGAACAAGTGCAGGAAAATCTAGAGAGGTGGAGACATGCCCTGGAAAGGAGAGGAATGAAGGCTAGCCTCAGAGAATCAGAATACATGTGTGTGAATGAGAAGGACCCAGGAGGAACGTTGATGTTACAGGGAGCAGAGATAACGAAGGTGGAGGATTTTAAGTACTTAGGCTGAACAATCCAGAGCAATGGAGAGTGTGGAAAAGAGGTGAAGAAGCGTGTGCAGGCAGGCTGGAATGGTTGGAGAAAAGTGTCCGGTGTGATGTGCGATAGGAGAGTGTCAGCAAGAATGAAGGGAAAAGTGTACAAGACGGTGTTGAGGCCAGCGATGTTGTATGGCTTAGAAACAGTGGCGCTGAGGAAAAGGCAGGAGGCAGAGCTGGAGGTAGCGGAGATGAAAATGTTGAGGTTCTCTCTGGGAGTAACGAGGATGGATAGGATCAGAAATGAGTATATCAGAGGGACAGCCCACGTAAGATGTTTTGGAGACAAAGTCAGAGAGGCTAGATTGAGATGGTTTGGACATGTACAGAGGAGGGATAGTGAGTATATTGGCAGTAGGATGCTGAGGTTGGAACTACCAGGCAGAAGGCCTCGAGGAAGACCAAAGAAGAGATTTATGGATGTGGTGAAGGAAGACATGAAGGTCGTTGGAGTCAGAAAAGAAGATACGGAGGACAGGGTGAGGTGGAGGCGGATGATTTGCTGTGGCGACCCCTGAAGGGAGCAGCCGAAAGTAGAAGAAGAAGAAGAAGAAGAAGACACTGAGTTACTCACATATGGACTTGCAATTTGAAAACAAATGGTCTAATTTTGAATATAGAAATGGAAATTAAAAAATGTTTGTGCTCTTTCTGATTAATCGAAAAAATAATCGACTGATTCACTGATTATTAAAATAATCATTAGTTGCAGCCCCACTTAATTATGAAGAAGCAAACAGTAACAAGGCACAGGTTAGGGCGAGTGAAGGTCATATAAATCAGTCAGTCTTAACTGATGTAATAAATTCCAGGCATTTCAGGATTTTATGAGCATGCTTTAAAATGTCCAAAATTAGCAGCACAAGTGTCAGACTGGAATTAATACTGCTATTCGCTTTAGTTGATAATGAACATAAGTCATCAACATTCAGTGTCAGAATTGTGCGCAATACTTTTTTTTTTTTTCTCGTCAAATCTTACCCAATGTAAATGAAGTGTAATACTGCATATATATCATACAGCATCATTCTTTCTAGTTCTGTGACAACAGATTGGAAAACAAACATGAATGGACCTGATGCTCAGGTGTCTAGAAATTTTTTTTTTTTTTTTTTTTTTTTTTTTGTCCATGTTCTTGTTTTGTTGCCTTTGAGACACATCCCATGCAGGTTTTTCCTATAGGTAGAATATGGAGAATGTAATCAGGTGCTGAAAGTTTTCTCGGGGTTTATTTTTTCCTCCTGAGAAAAAAAAACCCCATCAGTATATGCATAATGAACTTGATCCGTAAAGAGCCAAGCAGTGTCATAAATCTCCCTGATTGGACTTGGTTCAGTGTCCAATAATGACATAAGCATCAAAGGACAAAGTTAGCATGGCCTCAATAAAATCAATAAAAGCAATCACAGTAGTGTTTATATTGTAGTGTGTACTTTATTTTAAATGGTCAATGGTTTTGTAAAATGCTTTACTTTCTCCTTTTTTTGTAATAACATGACTAGCAGGCTGTAAAATTAGAAAAGATGCTTGCAGATATTTTAGGATGCCTTTTTTTTTTATACAATAAAGAAATATTAATGTGAATATCTGCAGAATGAGAGAGGTCTTTCATTCAAATAAGACGTTTCCCAGGGCTAAGATTTTATTGGCTGGTATAACAGGGTTTAACTGGTGCTCAGCCTTTTTTTGATGCTCCATTAAACACCTGGTTGTAATTTTCCACGGAAGCTGTGACTACTGACATTACGCTATATGTCTTCTTTACTGAATTTTTTTTCGTTTATGTCATGATAAGCTGGGATTTTATACTTAATACTGTACTTCTGAAACAAACTGAATGGTATGAGATGTAAAACTCTGAATATCTGTTCTTTTCTTGACTTTCACTGTCATTTCATAGAAGACACAGAGGATGCATTAATAAATCCCCAATGCCTGGTGGTGTTTAATTGCACTATTAACCATTTTCAAATGCATTCTAAATCGGTGAGAACAATGTTCGCTGAGATTGTATCTGTGTTTGTGAAATCATAACAATTTCCTGTGGCTTTTCTAAAGGGGAAACAACTAAGCTCACAAAATCATTACATTAAGAGACGAAGCAAAGATTTGCTTCCGATGCCTGCAGATCTCAATTCCACTACAAAGCACAGTGACTAATCAACCCTACTTATTTCAAGTCATGAAAAGGATCCACTCAAGCAGAACAGTGGTTGAATAAACTGCAGCTGCGAGCCAAATAATATTGCCCATCTTAACATTCCTTTCTCTCTCTCTTTTCTTCTAGGTAAGCACTTTTCAGTAACAGCGGGTAGTAGATTCTGATCTCGACTGGTGCCAATGAAGGTAGGCAAGTCTGATTAAGGTGACATATCGCAGTGCTGAAGGCTTAATGCATAGAGGATAGATGTGTACACCTACCAGGACTGCTGACTTGGAAGCTTTTATTTATGAGCGATATCTACTCATCAAAAGCTGACCACAGTCACAGCACCTGGCACTCTAAAATCTGAACGCTTCCGTTTAAGACAAATGCTTCCTTATCACAAAGGTGACTATTGTTCTTCAGCACTGCAGCTTTTTGTTGGCAGAGTTTCCAGTGGTGCCACAAGAAATGTGATGTTTCTTTTGTCTAAACTGTACTTTAACAGTACGAGAATAAAATGGAACAAAACCAATTGGAAATCTTTAGCAAATGGCAACAATGAGGATCTGAAAAGATAGTGCGTAATAGGCGTCAGCGGAAAACACTTAGATCGAAGCTTCAAGTTGTTATCAGTGGATTAGTAGGGATATGACACTGTATAAATGAGTTTCACCTCGTTTTAATTCCCATCTGTGTTTATGTCCTAGCGGTACAATTTTCCTGCTGCATGCTGCCGTGTGATATCCACATCATTATCCATTTTGTAACTTGTCCAGAGTTGCTGCGCAAACAGATGGCACAGGATGCAGGAGGTGCAGTTGTGTGTGCCACATTTTTATTATTTATTTATTTATTGGATAATGTACAAGAAGTTAGCTTTCTGAAAAAGTTGCAGATTTCAAGTGAAGCAGCTTTTTTTTTTTTTTTTTTTTTTTTTTACTGTCATGTCATTCAAATACAGCCGCACAGCTGCACCGTACAGAGAAATGAAAAAAGGGACTATTTCCCACTCTTTTCTTAAATATTTGTGGTTAAAATAGTAATACTGTACTAATATCTACAACCACAAGTACTACAGAAGGTGGCTAGTATCATATCTTTCACTTGTTTAATTATATTATAAAAATTTCTTTAAATTATGGTAATAACTAAACATCTGAGTTCGGCGTATCGTACAATTAAAATGTATATCCGCTTACTTTTTTCAAATATATTTATTTTTAATAAAAACAGTCAACTCTTTAAAGTAGAGCTGCATCTCCTGACAAAAAAATTTGAAACTTTTTTCCATCAAAATTCACAGCGACTGTGTTGCCACTGAGATGTCATGAACTGCTGACTAGTCTTTGGTTGTGTAACTTGTTCCTGTTATAAATACAGTGTTACCTCACTTACGGAATTAATCCGTTCCAGAGCCTTTTTCGTAACCTGTATTTTTCGTAAATTGAACCGCATTGTGTAAAATGTAAAATGTGTGATTTGTTCAAAGGCTCCCAATACTAGAAGACCTCTTTCTGCTTCAATATCGTACCGATGGTTGATGGGTCTGGACATATTCCTTTGCGATATCACTCGTGCATTGTTTGAATGTTTGAACGGTGCATTTGAATAGCGCATTTTAATGTTTGAACGGCGTGTTTTAATTTTTAAGATGGCGCTTTCGTAACATGAACTTGTTTCGTATCCAGAGACAAAAATTTTAGGAACATGCATTTCATAACCTGCATTTTTCATTTGGCGAGATTTTCGTAAAGTGAGGTACCACTGTACGTTACAGTGTTATATGTTACATCATTTAACACCACACACCCAGCACACCACAATTCCTCTGTTCTTCTTTCTTCTCTTTCATCTGTGATTTAAAATATAAATACTGAAAGAGTACGAAGAAAAATAATGCAACCTATACTTTCTCAAAAATATATTTTTCAGAATGAAGAACAATTAGGGGACTTGCTACGTTTGTGTCCTTTTATTGGGTTTTCCAGTTGTCTATCGATGCTAATGTCTTTCTGTCTTTCACCTGAGTATCTCATTTAACAATTGGTTAGATGTTCGTTGGGTTTATCTGGAATGATCATTATATTCAGAAGATTTGAACTGTTTTTTTTATTTATTTATTTATTTTTTTATTTTTTGGAATTGATCCAACTGCATCAAGGCCACAGCAAGGTAGTATCTGAAATACCATTATCTATACTGCTTATCTATTAAGGTCATAGGGAAACCTTATTTATCCAAGGTCCGCTAATTTTATGGGAGGAGCAGAGTACATCTTGTATGGGCAATATGGCAAGTTTGTTATATTTGCAGTTCCCCTTGTGGTCAAAGCCTACAAAATTTATTTCAGACTATCAAGGTGTCTTCTTGTGGCAGTGGTGGCCCAGTGGCAGGGTGCTGGATTACTTTTCCCAAGGAATGGGCGCAAGCCCCACTATCAACGGGTTGGCAGCTAACTGAATTATCAAAGGCCGACCACGTCTCTCACTCTATAGTGAGAGGCATGTAAAGGAACCAGTGTTCACTTTTGTCAAGCGCAGCAGCATAGTCGTCAGTATGCTTCTGCCCTGTGATGGCCTGGCGAGCTGTCGTACTCTGCCCTTGTCCCGAGTCGGAGATGGGTGGCAGCCTTCCCGCGACCCTAATTAGGATTAAGCGGTATCTCAAACAAGCTTGTTAAGTTTTATATTGATAGCATTTAGCTTGACAACAATGTTGAGCACTTTTTATTTACCATAACTTCGAAGATCTGTTCATTAATAATTAGTACATTTCAAATGGTAGAAAAATTTCTTTGCTAACATTTTTGTCAGGTTACTCTCAAATTGAATGTATATCAGGTAGAAACTTTAGGGCGAGTTTGAAAAAGTAGGTTTCACATAATTTGTGATTTTTCCAAAAGCCTTTCTTACAAAAATTTGTGGTGAGAAATACGTCACCTGATTCAGCTTGACATAGGGATCGTGAGAAATGTAAAGCTTTTGAATGTGCACATTTGGTTAGGGAGTTATGGAACAAAATGCATTTACATTGATTATAAACCACCCAGTGGTGCACATTCAAAATCTTTCATGCCTGCATTCGCGAGATTTAGCTGAATCACATGACATTTTCCACATCACCAATTTATAAATGTTCCATTTTTAGTATGTCAAGTCCAGTAAGCTGTCGCTGAACACGCTGGAAATTTGACTGCAAGACTTCAATTCATATCATAATTGGTCTTGTCTACTTTTACAACGCCATTGCAGTTCTGGCCACATAAGTATCAATTTCACCCACCAAGATTCAAACAAATCAGATAAACCAGACTTAAGATAAAGACTTGTGGTTAATAGCAACCAAATTTGATCCCAAGCATCGGTGTGTCGTCACAAATAAGAGTCTTAAGTTTTATGCTGGGCAGCATGGTGGCGTAGTGGTGAGCACATCCGCCTCACAGCAAGAAGGTCCTGGGTTCAATTCCCAGCTCGGGTGTTTCTGTATGGAGTTCGCATGTTCTCACCGTGTTTATGTGGGTTACTTCTGGGTACTCCAGTTTTCTCCCTATTTCATAGTCATATTTAAAGATTTGGCCAATTTAGAGTTCTCTGAATAATGTTAAGGCGATACATTAGCAACAAATCATGAAATTTGCTGCTGTTGACACAAGGGTTTATTTTGTTACACGATTTGCAAGATATTATAGTTATATTTAATTACCGTTGATAGTTTTAGACCAAAAGAAAATGTGGGTTAGATACCAATAAATCATGTGTGTGTGTGTGTGTGTGTGTGTGTGTGTGTGTGTGTACGTGTGTGAGTGTGTGTGTGCATGTTTGTGTTGTAATAGTACGACAGAAAGAGATGCCACTTTGTGGTTTAAACCAGCATTATGGTTGAACTACGACCATGTTGTGCGGTTGTAGTGTGCCTTTCAATTTTTATGCTATGAGTCCATGCAGAAGGTAATTCACTGGTTCTTTTATTGTTTTATGTGAACAGTATCCGCAGCGCCGTAAGAGCTGACTTTATATGGTCGACAGTATGATCTGCGAAATAAAGCTGCAGTGTAGAAATATATCTACTTTATCTATGTCGTGTGTGTGTGTGTCTCTGTGTGTGTGTGTGTGTGTGTGTGTGTGTGTGTGTGTGTGTGGGTGTGTATTTGCTAAAGAACAATGGCATGATGAAAAAATGTTCTGGTAAAAACAGACCCATCAGCCAAAATTAGACACATGTTATGTGTGTGTATTTGCTAAAGAACAATGGCATGATGAAAAAATGTTCTGGTAAAAACAGACCCATCAGCCAAAATTAGACACATGTTAAATTCAACTGGATTTACAGCATTGAAAAGTCTCTGATGGTTAAAATGAATGAACAGATGATATTCATTTGACCATTGAACATGCTCCTTCTTCATTATTCCATAGTTATTTTCCCTTTATGGATTTTCTAGAAGATGAAGTGGACTTTAATTGGAGGGGAGAAAAGGTGCATTAATTATGTAGTACAGTGAGAGCTGAGCTATGTAGAGCTGCTTCATCTTTGTGAATAATACAGTGTAGCAGAATGTGCTTGATGTTATACTGGGAAACACTTCAGCCTCTTACTACCAATGTCAAACAAGTCACACTTGAGGATAATTTCAAGTTTTTCTTGAATATTTTTTCTTCATACCACAGTACAAACTTTTCTTTTATGGTTGGTTAGGTGTTAGGCTGTGACACCAGTGACGGGTGTAATTCCAATTGAATAATTATATTATTATACTTAACTAGCTGACAGGGATTTGCCAGACATACACTGCACTTGACCTAAGCCGAAGAACAAACAGATTAAAACATGCTATAGTATGTAAAAATTGAATGTAAAAAAAAAAAAAAATATATATATATATATATATATATATATATATATATATATATATATATATATATATATTTTTTTTTTTATAGTGACACCTTTTTCCATTTTTGATAGGAAATTAGATTATATCTACTAACAAAAATAAACACTGAAAAGGTACCACAAAAACAGCATATCCTTGCAGTAACTGTAAATATTAATGGATAAAATCACAAAAAGACATCCAAATCGGATCGGTCAAGGCCCGGATTAACAATGACCGCCATCAGTGCTGTTAACGAGCAGTGTACTGGTTGAGACTGAACTATTGTTGGTCAAAGAAGGAGAGGCGGTAGGCGTGTCCGTAGGCAGAGAGAGAAGAGGAAAGGCATGAGTCCAGGACTGAGAGTTGGGACTTTGAATGTTGGAACTACGACAGGAAAAGATAGAGAGCTGGCTGACATGATGCAGAGGAGGAAGGTGGACATACTGTGTGTTCAGGAGACCAGGTGGAAAGGTAGCAAGGCTAGAAGCTTAGGAGCAGGGTTTAAGCTGTTTTATCATGGTTTAGATGGGAAGAGAAATGTAGGAGGAGTCATCTTGAAGGAGGGGTTTGCCAGGAATGTTCTAGAAGTGAAAAGAGTGTCAGACAGAGTGATGAGTCTCAAGTTAGAAATTGAAGGCGTGATGTTCAATGTTGTTAGTGCTTATGCCCCACAGGCAGGATGTGAGCTAGAAGAGAAGGAGAGATTCTGGAGTGAGTTAGATGAAGTGATGCAGAATACCCCCAGAGGTGAGAGAGTGGTCATTGGGGCAGACTTTAATGGACATGTTGGTGCAGGTAACAGAGGGGACGAGGAAGTGATGGGCAGGTTTGGTATCCAGAAAAGGAACGCAGAAGGACAGATGTTGATAGATTTTGCAAAAAGGATGGAAATGGCTGTGTTGAATACTTTCTTCCAGAAGAGACAGGAGCATAGGGTGACTTATAAAAGCGGAGGTAGGAGCACACAGGTCGACTACATCTTGTGTAGACGACGTAATTTGAAGGAAGTCAGTGACTGCAAAGTAGTAGTGGGTGAGAGTGTTGCCAGACAGCATAGGATGGTGGTGTGCAGGATGACGCTGATGGTGAGTAAGGCAAAGAATGCAAAGGCAGAGCAGAAGACAAAAAGGTGGAAGCTGAAAAAGGAAGTGTTGTGTTGTCTTCAAGGAGGAGTTGAAACAGGCTTTGAGTGGTCAGGAAGTGCTTTCAGATGAATGCACAACTACAGCTAATGTCATGAGGGACACAGGTAGGAGAGTACTTGGTGTGTCCTCTGGAAGGAAAGTAGATAAGGAGACTTGGTGGTGAAATAATGAAGTGCAGGGGTGTGAGGTGAGCTAAGAAGAAGTGGGACATTGAGAGGACTGAAGAGAGTAGACAGGAGTACAAGGAGACGCAGTGTAAGGGAAAGGTAGTGGTGTCAAAGGCCAAACAGAGGGCGTATGATGACTTGCGTGCTAGGATGGACAGTAAGGAGGGAGAAAATGATGTATACAGGTTGGCACAGCAGAGAAATAGAGAGGGGAAGGACGTGTAGGAAGTTAGGGTGATTAAGGCAAGAGAGCGAATGTATTGACTGATGACAAACGTGTGCTGGGAAGATGGAAAGAGTACTTTGAAGAGCTGATGAAGGAGGAAAATGAGAGCGAGAGAGAGAAAAAAAGAGTAGAAGAAGTCACTGTTGAGGACCAGGAAGTAGCAAAGATTAGTAAGGGTGAAGTGAAGAGGGAATTGAAGAGGATGAAGAGTGGAAAGGCAGTTGGTCGTGTGGAGGTATGGAAGTGTCTATGAGAGATAACAGTAGACTTTCTGACAAGAACATTCACCAAAGATCTTAGAGAGTGAGAGGATGCTGGAGGAATGGAGAAGTGTGCTGCTGCCCATTTTTAAGAACAGGAGAGACGAGCAGAGTTGTGGCAACTACAGAGGGATAAAGTTGATGAGCCATACGATGAAGTTATGGGAAAGAATAGTGGAAGCTAAACTAAGGGCAGAGGTCAGCATTTGTGAACAACAGTTTGGTTTCCTGCCAAGAAAGAGCATCTATGATGCAGTGTTTGTTTTGAGGATGTTAACAGAGAAGTACAGAGAAGGTCAGAAGGAGCTACATTGTGCCTTTGTGGATCTGGAGAAAGCATGTGACAGGGTGCCAAGAGAGGAACTGTGGTATTGTATGAGGAAGTCTGGAGTGGCAGAGAAGTATGTTAGAGTGATGCAGGACATGTATGAGAGATGTAAGACAGTGGTACGGTGTCCTGTTGGTGTGACAGAAGAGTTCAAGGTGGAGGTGGGACTGCATCAAGGGTCTGCTTTGAGCCCCTTCTTGTTTGCTATGGTGATGGACAGGCTGACAGACGAGGTTAGACAAGAATCTCTATGTACTATGATGTTTGCAGATGACATTGTGATCTGTAATGAGAGCAGAGCACAAGTGGAGGAATATCTAGAGAGATGGAGGTATGCCCTGGAAAGGAGAGGAATGAATGTTAGCCTCAGTAAGACAGAATGCATGTGTGTGAACAAGAAGCACCCAAGAGGAATGGTGAGGTTAAAGGGAGCAGAGATAAAGAAGGTGGAGTATTTTAAGTACTTAGGCTCAACTGTCCAGAGCAAAAGAAAGTGTGGAAAAGAGGTGAAGAAGTGTGTGCAGGCAGGTTGAAATGATTGGAGAAAAGTGTCCGGTGTGATGTGTGATAGGAGGGTATTGACAAGAATGAAAGGAAAAGTGTACAAGATGATGAGGCCAGCGATGTATGGTTTCGGATTCAGGATTTTTAATAGCCATTTGTGTTTTTTACACACGTAGGAATACTTGTGCGGCTGTGAAAGGAGTCAAGTTACAAACAGATAAGAAGGCTCAAGTCAACATCACACACACTGCTATAAAATAAATACATAAAAATTCTATATTCAAAAGGACCTTACACAGACCCAGTAAACAATATAATAATAATAATAATAATAATAATAATAATAATAATAATAATAATAATAATAATAATACAATAAATAAATCAGTAGATAACCACAATAAATGAAATTGCACTCAATTATATTATATTATATGATATATTATATTATACAGTATTATGTTATATTATATTTATATTGCACTATGCCCGTTGTTTTGTTGGAAAAAATGAACAGTTCTCTGTGTAAACAAAATGGCCGCAACTTCAAAGTTAGATGCTCTCCATTCTCAGAGCAAAGTTTAGAGATAATCTACAGTCAGTACACCAGGTTTATTTAACAAGAATCTGCACTTTGGTCCTTCCTGAAGGCCGTGTAGCCGGCTGGTGTAGTCGCTTCGTCGGGTGTACTCTCCTCGAGCCATGCTTCACAGAAACACAGCATTGAGTAGTCCTGTAGATCCCGCTGCGCTGCAATCCGAGCATGAAGCTGGTCCATTTTGTTTCGCAGAGACTGAACATTTTCAAGCAGTATGACCGCGAGTGCTAACCTTCCACTGTTAACCAAGCGCCGGAGTCGTCGTTTAGAAACAGTGGCACTGAGGAAAAGACAGGAGGCAGAGCTGGAGGTAGCAGAGATGAAAATGTTGAGGTTCTCTTTGTGAGTAATGAGGATGGATAGGATCAGGAACGAGTACATCAGAGGGACAGCACATGTAAGAGGTTTTGGAGACAAAGTCAGAGAGGCTAGATTGAGATGGTTTGGACATGTACAGAGGAGGGATAGTGAGTATATTGGTAATAGGATGCTAAGGTTGGAACTACCACGCAGAAAGCCTAGAGGAAGACCAAAGAGGAGATTTATGGATGTGGTGAAGGAGGACATGAAGGTAGTTGGTGTAAGAAAAGAAGATGCAGAGGATAGGGTGAGATGGAGGCAGATGATTTACTGTGGCAACCTCTGAAGGGAACAGCCGAAAGGAAAAGATTTTATTTATATATATATATATATATATATATATATATATATATATATATATATATATATATATATATATATATATATATATATAATCCTCGCCAACTTTGGTCAAAAGGCGGTGACCACACTGAACAGATTGCAAGTTTAGTTCAGGGATAAAACAGACACAAACAATCATTTACCCCATGGACAATTTATAAAGTAGCCAGTTGACCCAATGGGCATAATTAGAATGTGGGAAGAAGTGGATTTCCCAGAAGAAATCTACACAATCATGGTGAATATGTAAATTCCAGAGAGAAGGGCATACAGGGCCACACTGAGCAGTTTTAGGGATGTTCCAAGCAGTAATATTTCCCGGGGCACTTTCCCAATAATTAAAAATCAGCATTTAAAAAAAAGAAAACGTGCATCACTCGTGGTAATACTGAAGTGACATAACCTAGTAGCAATGTCACGTCTGCATTACCTGCAACAACAATTGCATGTAGTGACTGGAGCTGTGTTTTTGTTGTGTGTCTTGAGTTTCATGACAGTAATGCAGTTTATATTAAGATGATGGAATATTGTTAATAAAAGCCCAGGAAGTAGAGCTAAATCTGGGGTGGGGGTGGGGGTGGGGGGTGGGGGGCGACTTGCTGAGTGGTAGATGTCCAATTTAGAAAACTGAAAGTACATCCTCACAGAGATGTGTACACTTAACTAGGACTTTTAAAAATCTATGTATTTATTTGATTGCATTTATGCTCGGTAAAACCGTCACTTAATTTTCTGTCCATTTGAATTTTTCTTTCATTTTTTTTTAATATATAAGATAAGATAAGATGTAACTTAAGAACTGTTGGTTTAATGCATTTTGGAAGTTTTATACATGGCAGTTGCTGGCGCTGAGCTGGACCAGTATTTCTCATGCTGGTATACAGTCTCGCTATTGTAATCAATTGTTGTGTTCTTGAAATGTCCATATCTCCAGTTTCAATATGATGTATTTTTCATGTCGAGACTAAGATCGCATGTTTTGTTACCTTCATTTTATTCCCTTCTACAAACAAGTTGAGTTGTTAAAATGAATTAATGTTCATATATGGAGGATACGTGTATGGGGATAGAGTTCCCATGAAACACGTGTCAAGCAAGGGCAATCAAATAGGAGCTCTGCTTTTAGGCAGTGCCTGTATCTCTATATTATTGTTTACAGTTCCTGTAGAGGGAATACACAAAATAAGGGAACTTCCTTTCTTCCTTTACCAGTTATAGGTCCTAAGAACTGCTCCTTCTATTTCCACAGTGCCTTTTGTTGCCAGATAAGGGATTATAAGAATGGGAATATAATAGGAACTTAAACACTATATCACTTTTAGTTTGGACATAGCTGTGTCTGGGTTTTAAGCCCTTGAGAAGAAAAGCAAACTAAAGATTTTGATGGTTTACTTTTACATTTTTAAAGCACAGCGATGGTTATGCAACCTATTTTCAGTCATCGTTTCACAAGTTTAGAAGTGTTGTTATCCCACCCCCTAAAAATGTTGTATAGCTTTCCTTATACAGTGGTACCTCACCTTACGAAATTAATCCGTTCCAGAGCCTTTTTCTTAACCTGGATTTTTCATAAATTGAACCGCATTTTACATGTAAAACGTGTGATTTGTTCCAAGGCCCCAATACTACCCCCTAAACCCTTTAAAAATGATAAAATCATACCCTTTAAGACCTCCTTCTGCTTCAATATCGTACCGATGGTAGACGGGTTTGGCCGCGCGTGTGTGTGTGTGTGTGTGTGTGTGTGTGTGTGTGTGTGTGTGTGTAGACCATGTCTTCTTAGCAGAGTTATAATCTTACAAATGTTTATGGAAGGTTAAAAGCAATGAGCACACTCAAAAAAACTCATGAAACAACAGTAACTGTCCTTTGCATGAAAGCATTATGGGAGATGCAGCTCAATACTAGCCAATGGGAGGGAGCTGCGTC
The DNA here is from genome assembly GCA_024760905.1 of Plotosus lineatus. Classification (NCBI taxonomy): domain Eukaryota; kingdom Metazoa; phylum Chordata; class Actinopteri; order Siluriformes; family Plotosidae; genus Plotosus; species Plotosus lineatus. The sequence continues at coordinate 27,150,411 of CM045747.1, read as the reverse complement.
ATCCCTCCTAGCCAATGGGAGGCCAGCGGGGCAGGATGTTGGGAGAAAGCCAATGGGAGGGAGCTCCATTATTCCTCCTAGCCAATGGGAGGCCAGCAGGGCAGGATGTTCGAAGATAGTCAATGGGAGAGCAGCTCATGCATTGTTTGAATGGCGCGTTTGATTGTTTGAAAGGTGCGTTTGGCATGTTTCGTAAGGAGAACTTGTTTCGTATACAGAGACAAACAAATTTTGGAAAATGTTTTTCGTAACCTGGATTTTTTGTTTGCTGAGACTATCGTAAGGTGAGGTACCACTGTATTTTTCTTTTATATTTTCTATTTTTTTTCTGGGATGACATTCAATTAAATATTAAGGATGTCAGAATCAGTGACTGTGGTAAACCATGAGGTTTTGTCTTTTTTTTTTTTTTTTAAATTGCAGGTTTATTTGTCAGGGACAACATACATTAAAAGAACCTATGCTACAGAATTAGTTAAAAGTCTGCTGTTTTTATTCAAAGTAGATCGTAAACAATTATTGAATAAAGTGAAGTTCGATATGGATAATTTTTCAAATTGAAGAGCTTATAAAACACCTGCTGAGATTGGAATGATTCTCCATATCATACAAAAGCAGGGTGTATAGATTGAGATGGTTTGGACATGTACAGAGGAAGGATAGTGAGTATATTGGTAATAGGATGCTGAGGCTGAAACTACCAGGCAGAAGGCTTAGAGGAAGACCAAAGAGACGATTCATGGATGTGGTGAAGGAGGACATGAAGGTCGTTGGTGTAAGAGAAGATGATGCAAAGGATAGGGTGAGATGGAGGCAGATGATTCGCTGTGGCGACCCCTGAAGGGAAAAGCCGAAAGGAAAAGAAGATACAAAAGCAGGGTGTACTCTGTACAGCTCGCCAGGCCATTGTAGGGCATATTTTTTTTTTTTATTATTCATTCAATATATTTTCAACTTATTTAACGCAACCAACGTCAGTGACAAATAAGTCAGCTTGTACAAGAATACTGAGAATCATTTGATGACTATTTACAAATCAGAAATCGAAGAATATTTTGAATGAATAGCAACGTCCATAATCTTGAGGCCGCCTTCCTACGGTAAATACACATCTAAAGTGGTAAATCAATGAAAATGCTGCTTTTGAGGGACTTTCATGCAGTGTGTTTCACAGACATTGGTGTTCTACAATACACTAAATTGTAAATTTCGCAAACTTCGAATACATTTAAGGACCAATAAAACGTGTAATACTGATGTGCATGATTACACTGTACCCTTGAGTCCTCTTGGCGCCAAACAAACGCAGTCGTAAAGTGGTCATAAAAGAAGACAGTGGCCCCTCAGTGTAATGCAGCAGTAAATACTGTTAAATTAGGGATCAAATTGCAGAAGACCACACTATTCATTGTTCATTTTACAGTTCACTTTATAGACCTTTCTGAAGAGAGAACTTTAAATGAAGAAATCCAGAAGGAGACGTATACATTAGTCCTGTACGCCAGCTTGTCGGAAGACTCTGTTTCCAGATTTAAACACTGATTTACTAGTTGTAGTGTAATGGGCCTTTCAATCTTCGACGTTTGGAGCTGTAAGATAAAGCTCCTGGCACTTCATTCTGCTCTTTTTATCCACTTTAAAATTGCAAACAAGCATAGATTATTGGATTGGAGAATCTGATTGAAATAGATGTTCATTAAGCCCTTCGGGGTGTCAAGCTGAAGCTACGTCAATTAAGTAAAAGCACCTGTCAGTCAATGGTAAATAGTTTCCATCTGTGATGCTTTTAATGAATAGTGTTTTGTAACCACACGTTATTCATATCTGTCCTTCTGAAAAGGTACAGGCAGAGGAAGTGCAAAAATCACATCAATCATTAACACCATGTTTGAAAGGCACCATGCAAAATACCGACAAAGATGTTGTCGACTGATGGTTTAAAAAAAATAAAATAAATAAATAATAATAATAATAAAAGAAGGCTGCTAAAAAATGTTTTGAGAGTCCGCTCAGGCTGAGTGAGAGGGAGATCATGGCCCCCGTAGCATGTCAGGGAAAGGGCACGTGAATGTTCCGGACCTGTGCTGATTTCCAAATGGCAGTCATGACCTTTATGCAGTGTTAAAATAAACAAGCGAAGGGTAATAGGATGGGTTGAAATGAGGGAGTAACCCTGACATTACACGCCATCTGTTTTAGAAGCAGCTCGCAGATATGGATGTCAGTGTACCTTGTCATTTTACATGCAAAGATGACAGCATTTTGATCAGGGATCCTGTTTGAGTGCAGCACACAGGTTACAGATAGAATTTAGTTATTTATTTTAGAATAACCAGTTTTAATAGGTATGACCCTTTTATACCAAATTATTTTTTTTTTCTTCTGCAGATCTTTCTGACAATTTCAGTCATTTAACTGTGGATATGAAGATCCTGTCTTGGTTATGGATCATGATATTCTCTTACATGAATTACAATCATTTTGTACATGGTGGGGTAGAGCTTAGCACTTCCACCTTACAGTAAGAAGGGCATTCTGCGTGGAGTTTGCATCTTCTCCCCATGCTTGTGTATGTTTCTCCAGGTACTCCGGTATCTACGGCGATATCCACAGTCTAAAAACGCGCCAACCGTGGACCAAGTGCCTCCTCTAAATTGCCCTGAGGTGTACACGTGAGCCTGAGTAGTTGTCTATGTGTTATGGCACTGTGACAGAGTAATAGACTGGCCTTTGCCTGGAGTTCGCTGGGATGAGTAGTTCTGAAAATGGAATGAAAAAGAACAGACAATAGAATCGGTAGAATAGAATTATTCCATTAAAATCATTGGTTGTAATTCAGGCAGTGCAATCTTCGAAAACAGCGTTCATAGCACTGTTTGCTGCACATTTTCTACCAGTAAAGAGATTGCATTAGTGAAAGAATAAGCAAGTTTCCTCTGAGCAGTGAGAATTCCATTCACACTTTTTCCTCTGCATCCTGTGGCATTCTCCTAACCTTATTCAGGCTTTCTATGTGGAGAAGATCATGGACAGTACCAAGCCGCGTAGTATTTCTTTAGATGTGACATTACCAAGTATTAGTCAGAAATTGTAAAGTTTTCCTGATTTTCCGAAGTGGATGGTTGGTATCATTTTGGTATTATCTTGTCTTAATTTATAAGCAAGAAACAAAATACAATGAGGTGTGATGTTATAAGACACAATAGCACAGCAGGGTGACTAAGGACAGGCATGAAATTAAGTCCATGTTTAGCATTGGCAATCGTCCTTTCATAACAGAGGGAACTGCCTATGCTAGCCATGGGCTTAATTTATTAAGCTGGATTTATTCATGAACCATTTGTAAAAACATTAACTCAAGCAATTCATTAGTCACGAAATACATGTACTTTCATAAAAAAAGAAATTAAAATTTACACATTGAAAATCAAAACCCTCTTGACTAATAACCTACAATTTTTAATAGCAGGAATTAAACGGAGCTTCAGCAGAAAGGACTCGTAGATTTGGGGAGAAATTTGAACACTCAGTACAGCTCAGGGTCTAAGACAGTCCCGTGGGTCTCATATAGCGAAATCACAGGTCTATTATTATAAAACTGTGTGATTCTGAGTGCATCTGATGACCCAAAACGGGTATTAACATTATTTTGTCTATTACCGCTGAGTGTTCGATTGACTTTATCTATTCATTCATTCATTTTCTGAACTGCATAATCTTAATTAGGGTCGCGGGGAGGCTGGCGCCCATATCAGCCTGTTCTGGGCGAGCGCAGAGTACACCCTGAACAGCTCACCAGTCCATCGCAGGGCAAAAACATGCTGACGGCTATGCAGCGTACTGTTTACGAAAGTCAGCAATGGTTCTTTAACATGCCTCACACCACGGACAGTGAGAGACATGGCCGGCCTTTGATAACCCAGTTAGCTGCTCTGGAGGACACAAGGTTCATTAATATATTAAATTAAGATATTAAATAAAATCAACACCAAATATAAACTTTTAATTCAAAGCTATTTTATTGACGGAGCTGCACCCATCTACGCAGCACTACAAGTAAAAAAAAAAAAAATAGCATGCCTCAATCTTTTCTTGCTAAATAAATAAAATGATCAAACAGTCAAATAAATAAAAGGACTTGGAAATTAATTACAAAATTAACTCATGTCTTGTTATACTTTTACAGCTCTTTAGTCCAAAGTTTAAGGCTTTTATCCCAATTAACATTTTTTCGTAATTTATTAATTAATTTATTTAAATTTGTTTACATGAGTTTGCATTTTCTTGATCCTAAAGAAGACAATAAATTGAGGAGCTACTTCAGTGGTACCTCACCTTACGATAGTCCCAGCAAACGAAAAATCCAAGTTACGAAAAACATTTTCCAAATTTCTGTATACGAAACAAGTTCTCCGTACGAAACGTGCCAAACGAACCTTTCAAACATTAAAACGCGCCATTCAAACAATGCACGAGCTGCTCTCCCATTGCTATCTTCCAACATCCCGTCCCGCTGGCCTCTCATTGGCTAGGAGGGATGACTCAGCTCCCTCCCATTGGCTATCCCCCAACATCCCGCCCCGCTGGCCTCCCATTGGCTAGAAGGGATGGCACAGCGAATTTCCATTGGCTATTATGGAGCTGCATCTTCCATAATGCTTTTCATGTAAGGGACAGAGTTACTGTTGTTTCATGAGTGTGTTTAACCTTCCATTAACATTTGTAAGATTATAACTCTGCTTAGAAGACATGGTCAACACATGCGCACTCACATACACACACACACACACACACACACACACACACACACACACACACACACGCGCGCGCATGTGATTTCCAGTGCGAGTGAAAAGAAGAAGCGGGCTCATGGCATGCGGTTGAGTGATATCGCAAAGGAATATGGCCAAACCTGTCTACCATCGGTACGATATTGAAGCAGAAGGAAATCTTAAAAGGTATACTTTTATAATTTTTAAAGGGTTTAGGGGGTAGTATTGGGGACCTTCGAACGAATCACATGTTTTACATGTAAAATGCGGTTCAATTTACGAAAAATCTAGGTTAAGAAAAAAAGGCTCTGGAACGGATTAAGTTGGTAAGGTGAGGTACCACTGTACAAACAATTCCAATTATAAACCAATTACAAAATCTGTTCGCTTCATTTATCTTGTGGCATTGTTAAAAAAATAATTTCAATAATAATAATGCAAGATAATTTTCTTGCCTTGATGCTCATTTATAAGTTTTTGTCTATATCCATTATTTTTTTTTTTACTGCTTTGCTATCTTTACTTTTAAAAGTGACCCCCACATGTGTACAAGAGGGTTTCCTATCTGAATGAACGTGGGCCTAAACAATCAGCTGGCACTGCTGTGGATAAAGGAATGAATGAAACAATACAAGCTACTGATTTCCAAAGGCATCTTTAAATTTTCTCAAAAAGATTCGTCATATTTTGTGAAGGAAAGGAAAAAAGAATTTGCATTTTCTTTTCTTTTTTTTTTTTTTTTTTTTTTTTTAACTAAAATAATCTCACTTACTTGCAGTTAATTCATTTCACTTCTCTCTTAAATTATTTCATCAGGTGTGAATTTTGAATAACATGAGTTTTCATAATCGTACACATGCAAACAAAAATGATTTCATGAGAACTCAGCTAAACAGAAAGACTTATCAATATTCTACATCTAATAAAAAGTGGTTTCCAAACAGTGGGCTCCTTCCATAACTGTGAGATGTACTCACCAAATAAATCAAATGTACTGAATATCCTGCAAACTTGAGCAATCTCAACCTGTCTCCATATGGAAATGCTTCACACCGGTATGTAAGAGTGCACTTTTGAATTCATTGATTTTGTTTGTAGCTATAACAATACAAGAAAATTTAGTTGAATGCCAGAATGCCATGTGTGAGTGTTGTGAAATTTGCAGCCAAATGACGTTATTCTACCAACAGAACATAGTGTGCAAACATGAAAGGCAGATAACAATACAATAAAATTAAAAACTCACCACTAATATTTTTCATTGAAACACAATACTCCAGAGAAATTGACTTCAACACTATATCTGTATGTAAATCTCTACACTTAGATTTTGTAAATGGCTGTGAAACCAAAAAGCAGCTGACTTTTGTTTGGTCGGTTTTTATTTTAATTTGGTAGGCATTCAGTTGAAAAAAAACTGTCAAAAAATAAAACAACTGCCTTAACTTTTTGTTTAAAATGACTTCTTAGACATGCAACCTGATCTTTATCAGTAAGGCATCACAGCTCTGCACCCTTGCAAGCTTCTTCAGATCTCAGCACTGCTCAAAATCTTGGTAATGACCTGAGCAGCAATTTCTGAGCTGGATGCTGTGTTTTAGAATTCAAGAAAAATCAGAATCCTTGCAAAGAAAGACTGGAGATCAGCATTGCTGTGTCCTTTCACACTGCTTTAGAGTTGCTAAATTAATGTTCTGACTAAGTGCTTGTATATTACAGAGACTTAAAGTGTAATGAGTAAATTGCATCCAATAGAATTCCAGTCCAAATAACTTGTCCAGAACACAAATGCACTGCTCAATTATAATACATGAACCTCCTATAATAGGCCGTTTTTTTTTTTTTTTTAATTAAGAAATGCATGGAAGTGATACAATCCTGACTTTCCTGCCATCACCAGTACATTTAGCACCATATTCCAGTGTTCATCTGCTTTATCCTTGTCTTACTCCCATGTAACCTAACACCAATTAATCTGCCAGTGTTCCCCAGCACTGTCTTGACTATATCTCTGTGTATTCTAAGACAATTTCCATCCTCTTCCAGTGTTCCCCAACTTCATCACTGCATTGATATGCAACCTAACACCATCCCCATCCTACTCCATTGCATTTACCCATCTAAATAACTCCAACCTTAACGATAAAATATTTTTAAATTGCCAAAACTGAATTATCTAGCACATACCGGACTTTCCCTGCAGAGTACAAGTCGCATTGACCAAAAAATGCATAATAAAGAAGATGAAGAAGAAGAAAAAAAAAAACCATATAAGTCGCACTGGAGTATAAGTCGCAAACTCATGGAAACTGTCTACCTTGGCTTGGAAATCTGCTGGCACTTTACCTGACGTTGTGGTCCTCGCTCTGATAGAGAGATGGTTGCGTTGCATGAAGCAGTAACACCAAGAAAAGTCCTCACGCAAAGTTATTTATATTCATCTTCTTGACAACTTCCTAGACATGGACACGAGGGATGTCATTGACAATCGGAATATCACCGATATAATTATGTCGATCGATAATCGATACCTGTAAAAGGGATAACGATACTTCTAACGTTATAGCTTCCTGTGTTCATGACAGCGTCTGTAGTAAATGTAATTTCAATGACACCCCGAGTAAATGGTATGTCCCGCCTCTCTGTATGGTAAATGGTACGTCCCGCCTCTCTGTATGGTAAATGGTACGTCCCACCTCTTTGTATGGTAAATGGTACGTCCCTGCTTCTAGTGTGCTGTCGGAGCGCGTGTTCTCAACAGCACAGAACATTTTGAACAAGAAGAGACACTTATCACCGGATAATGCAGATATGTGCATCTTCTGAATCTATACATCTATTTTCGATTCCACGTCACTGTGACACGCAGCAGAGAGCCAATCCTTTCTGTATTCCACTGTGTGGGCGGGTCCGATACCTTCAAACTCCAATTTTATTGGATTATAACAACAGCCACAGACTGCGCGTGTTGTTTGAGTAAAGAGATAAATTTCCCTCGTTTTGATCGGGTCATTTCCACGAAGCCAATTACAGCTGGCAAGCAAACACAAAAACTTCAACCCGCAGAGCAGCTGATTGGCAAAACTTCAGAAGCGCTTCCTGTCACATAAATACTGCAGCGTGTGAGTCCAATAAAATTAGAGCTTCAAGGTATTGGACCCGCCCACACAGAAAGGACTGACTCTCAGCTTCGCGCCACAGTGACGTGGCATTGAAAGTAGATGAATAGATTTGATCTGAGCAGTAAGAAAGTGACTATGCATCATCTCCTGCTTGGCCTTTTAAGATGCTGGCGCTGCCGGCAGCACAAACAACCGTCAACACTCGCGCTGCACTGCCATGAATCATGCTTCACCACTTTTGCGGTCGTAAAGTCGATCAGAAGAAACTCGCATAGGTCGTAAGTCGACGACTCGCTGTATTCAATGCATTATACAAACTACTGTAATATATCTTACTCTGTTCTATTTAATGCATTTATGGAACAGTACAGCAATATTCCAATGTATCGATGCATCGGAATTTTTTTTTAATCAATATATCGATACCAATAATAGGTTTTCAATGACACCCCTAATGGACACGTAACTGCAATGTTGACAAGCCTCTCCCTGAGGCACTTTGCTTAAGCACTCATGTGTGAACTTGTTCCTCTAGCTGTGGCCATCTAGCTTTTAGCCCGCGATTAGATTTTTTTTGTTTTCTTCATTGCGGTAATAATAATCTCTGATTTTCTGCCCTCTTGTTGCCTTCTTACGGTTGTAAGTGTCAAAATAAATATGTGAAATTATGTTCGTTATAATTCTGAAAAACAGAATTATATGTCATAATTTCACTACCTGGATGTGGACATGCAACTGCACTGTTGGCAAGCCTCTTCCTGCAGCACGTTGCTCAAGCACCCATGTGCGAGCTGATTCCTCAAGCTGTGGTCATCTAGCTTTTAGGCCACGATTAGCTTTTTTTTTGTTTTCTTCATTGCAGTAATAATATTGTCTGCTTTTCTCCAGGTCCTCACAAGTTTCTCATTCACTTCAAACTTTGTTTCTGCTGCTTGATTGCCATTTTTTTCTGCATATTTCACTACTTGCAGCTTGTAATCCGCAGAATTGGATTTTCTTTTTGGGGGCATTTCTTCAGTGGTGGATGAGCAGGTACTGGTCCCCAAGCCTAGAGTGCCCTCTTGTGGTTGTGAGTGTAAAACTAACAAACATGTGAACTTATGTCTTATTATTATGACGAACAGAATTATATGTAATTTCACATAGAAATTGCTCTGGAGTCGCACTTTCAGCCAAAGTATGAAAAAGTGTGACATAGTCGGACAAATATGGCAATCAATTTTTTCATAAAGTACACTAACAGTCTTTAAAAACTTTGGGACAATAATTTTGACATTTTTTAAAATTCTGTTACACAAAGCTGAATTTTTGTAACGTGTTTACAAAATATAATTTGTTCAGAATCTGGGCTTTATGTGTAGAGTTTGCATATGTTTGTTAGTGTTGGCCCTGCGATGGTCTTACGAGCTGTCCAGGGTATACGTGTCCTCTCCCAGAGTCAGCTCAACCTTAATTGGGATTAAGAAAATTCATTCATTTATTCATTTTCTGAACCGCTTAATCCTAATTAGGGTCACAGGGAGGCTGGTGCCCATACCAGCCAACTTCGGGCAAGGGCAGAGTACAACCTGGACAGCTCACCAGGGCATCGCAGGGCAGAAACACGCTGACGGCTATGCAGCCTAATCTTGTCGAAAGTCAGCAAGGTTTTTTTTTATGTGCCTTATACCAATTACAGTGAGAGACATGGCCGGCCTTTGATAATCCAGTATATATTTATGTGTATATATATATGTGTATGTATGTATGTATATGTGTGTGTGTGTGTGTGTGTGTGTATATATATATATATATAAAATATGTGTATATATGTGTATATATATATATGTATATATATGTATATATATATATATATATATATATATATATATATATATATATATATATATATATATATATATATATATGTTATTAGTTCACGTTGAACACAGACCTAGTTTATTAAAGAAGGATTTGAAAAAGAGAAGATATACCCTTGTTTGTCATAGTTGCTATAGATTGATGTTACAGCTGCACATGAACCAGTTCATGTAATACTTGGACAAATTATGAGAAGTTGCATATTGTGGTTGGCCTATAAATACTTACAGTAGACGTATAAAATATCACAGATGCGGAACAGATAATAGAAATTCATAAAGCAAAGAAAGTACAAATATATGTTTTAGCTGACCCTTTTTTTATTCACTTCGGTAATTATGCTAAGCATACTGCAGAAGGCAGTGCATTCCCAGCGTGATCCATGCTCAAGGCAATGAGTCTCCACAACGTTCATCTTGTTAATTTTACTTTCTCATGACAAGACGGCACTCAGACGGGTCTGGGAGTTAATGAATGCTGGAAAAAGGTTAAACCAACAGGAGGAGCCAACCCTGCAGTGTAATAATATCCCTGATTGTTGCAGTGCAACCCAAAGGCTTTCATCTTTATAGTATTGCTCAATCAATCTGCTGATGAGTTGGGGCTGGAGTTTGCCTCATACTGCCAAAAAAGCAGAATAATGCCAGGAACTAGCGTCATTATACTGATTGAGTTTAAGACTGGTTGGAGCTGCATTAATACTACTGAAGCTTGAGGATATGAAATACTTTGATGTTGTCAAATTCTCAAATTCTGTGATGACCACTGGTCAGAGCGACCTTTCTGAAATCATGATTCTGAATAATAATTTCCTAGAGAGACATTTATTTATAACCATCAAATACTTTAGCTTTTACAAAAGAGTTGTTGAATTTGCAATCTGACAGATGAGAAGGTGTTAATTAATTGTCTATAATAGCAGCATGGGCAATAGTGCTATCTCCGTATCATGTCGTATTCTCCTGGACAAACATCCAATCACACTCACATTCACACTTACGGGCGATTTGGAATCGGACGTGAACCCGACATACATGCCTTTGGACTCTGAGGAAACGGAGCGCCCAGAGGAAACAAAACACGGGGGAACATGTAAACACAGATCTTCCCTATACTGTGTATAACAAAGAAAAATATATCGTCACTGATATATTTATGGATTGAGTCACCAGCATCAGCAGTTTTTAACAGTAGGTCTCTTCATATCATCTTCGATTATTATCCTACATTAGCACATCCAGATTTGTTTTATTGCCGCATTATATGTTTAATAAATCTGGGAATTCATTCGGTATTATCACATAACTCCCAAGGTGAATTTTTTCACACCCATGCATGAGTAGCTCGGGCATTCTCATGAAGTTCTCCATTGTATTTAATGTGCTCAGTTGTTAGAAGTGATTGCAGCAAACCTTTAATTTACAATTCTGATTGATCTCCATCTTGGCACTCAGGGCTCCTTGTGTCTGGTAGATTTGATGTTATACTACACTTAAGGTTATAGCTACTATGAACTATCACTTTCCGGTGTAGCGTTTCACTGTCTGGTAGTATCTTACCTGGCTGGCCTTTAATAATAGACAGAATAGACAGGTCTGTAGGGTGATATCTAGAGTAACCTTCCCTTTTGTTTGTTTAATTACAAATGAAGACAGGGTGTGCTGGTATCTGAGTGGCCCAGCTAGATCTATCCACTTCTGCCCTAATTTGTGGAATCCACACAGTGCTTCGCTGTTATGTAAAGCTCAAAAAAAAAAAAAAAAAAAAAAAAAAAAGCTTGTATAACTAGTAAATTCATTTTTTTTCATCCTGGCTGAAACCCAGGTTTAAGCAATTATCTATACATAAAAAAAAAAAAAAAAAAAAAAAAAAAAAATCAGAAAAAATACCGTATAAGGCATTTATTTTTACTAAGTGAAATCTTTACTCTTGTAAATGAATAAAGAATATGTTTATATTTATAGCTTATGATGTTTAATACCATTACATAGAGAAAGCCCATGAAATAGTCACTGCAGCAAATAGGTTCTGTGCAGATTCTGAGCTGGATGGAGGGATGTCATTAATACTGAAATAAATATCGAACAGTTATACCGTATATGATCTCGTGCCTGTTTCCATGTAATCAATTCTTTTTGCATTCATAATTCAAATCATAGGTTTATGTTAGTGTATTAATTTTACTGTGTTATCATTTCTATATAGTGTGTGTGTGTGTGTGTGTGTGTGTGTCTATCTCTGTCTAATTGATGGTTGTTTATTGTGTCATGTAACACAATACCACTCACTCCTGCCAAACCTACTATTTTATTCTCCCCTTCCTCAGCTGATGCTCCATCATGCCACCTCTGTCATAAATGCCTAATTTACCATCACTTACGCCGCAGATTCTCCATCTTATAATAATAATAATAATAATAATAATAATAATAATAATAATAATAATAGCATCTACTAAAGTACCACCTTTGGTAGGTACTTACGACTGCACTCCAGGAACACCCCACACGACCTACCGTTTTTCAGTACAGAGTTCTGACTGCTCACGTTCATCATCCATTTTCTGTGTAATTTACTATACCTGCAAGTGATCATTGTTTTAGTTCGAAATGTTGGAAAAAAGAAATATTAGCAAGTGTTCGGATCTGGGTGACTTTGAAAAGGGCCACATTGTGAAGGCTAAAGAACTGTAATGCGGTCTATTCTAGATTCATGGGGCTGCCGAGAAGGAGACTAATCAGGAGGTTTTATTGTTATGGCTGATTGGTGTATGTAGATTTTTCAAAAATCAAGGTGTTTTGTCAAGTTTAAAGGTCAAAGTGAGCAATTATATAAGTCTCTCTAAGTTCTTTGGCAAAGTAAAGTTTGCAGAACTGGCCCAGTTCCTCCCAGGACATCAAATGTTGGCTGAAAACCGTCCTCTACCTCTCAGCATGCCATGATGGATTATGCCATTGTTATTCAGCATTTCTCCAAGTGTACACCTCTGCCAAAAGAAAGTCTCCTCCGATGTCTATTGTTCTTCATACGCAGTGAGAGTCACCTCTGTGATTTTGATATCAATGAGAGATAATAAAATTAAAACATTAATTAGGTGCTTTCTCTCCAGGAAAATCTGTACCTACCGAAATATGTGTGTAACAGGCATCCATCAGGATGAGGTCAGTAAACAAGGGTCACATGAAACAAATGATACACAATACATGGTTAGACTAATTACAAATGATGGACACTGCGATATACTCCCATGCTGATGTATTTCATCTCATTTTTATTTGATGGAAAGTTCACTGTCGAGACTTTTATCTTTTTAGTAAATGTCAGTGATTAGCTACAGCTGAAACATGGTTACTTATTGTTAGAAGTCTTTAAACAAACTATTCATGCATGTTGTCTCTCGCTCCGTTTGCATATGATGATTAAGGCAATGCATGACATTTATCAATTATGTTACAATATTGTCACAATAAAAATGAAAATATATTATACTATAAACTTTCAACAGAAAAAAGTTTATTTCACTGTTTTTGATCTCTCTTGAAACACTGAAATACAGACACTTCCCAACTTGCGTTCATCCGTTTTATGTTTTTTTTTTTTTTTTTTTTTAATTTTATAATTTTTTTTGAGTTTAGATGTACCTATGTCGTACGCTGACGATGCATTCATTGTTTACAAACTACAGACTGAGTGTGTGTGTGTGTGTGTATGTATATGTGTGTGTATATATATATATATATATATATATATATATATATATATATAAAAGTGTATATATATATATATATATATATATATATATATATATATATATATATATATATATATATATATATATATATATATATATATATATATATATATATATATATATATATTAGTGTGTATGTATATATATATATATATATATATATATATATATATATTATATATGTGTGTGTGTGTGTATATATATATATATCTTAGTTATATAGCGTGTTACCCTTATGTTAAGACGTCGTCTCTGTGATCTTTGTGTTTACACTGTTTTGCGGACTTTTGTAACCCAAAGCAAATCTGGTTGGTCAGAAGTGTAAGCCTACTAGCATGAATGCAAGTCTCATACACAGAGATGAATTAACTATCTGCGCAGATCGGCACAATCTTTATATTTATTATCTTTTAGCAGAATCCTAAGAGTGTATACTTATTTTTATCTTAATATTCATTAGGATTTGTACTTGTTCTTTGTATGCATCTCTTGAATAAAGTTTACTTACTTACACAAAAGAACTACCCGCTTTGCTGGGATTCACGTGCAGGCTGTGTTCTAAACAAGTTCAACGTCACCCTTGCGCACTTGAAAGACCAGAAGTCTGTATAACCCACAGCAAGTACACTACTTTCGCAAGTACACTACTTTCGGTATTGAGCGCCTCACATATTATTGATTGACTGTTTTAAGCTTCATGTAAAGTGACTCAGTATAAATAAGTGACTTATTTGAAATTAATGTTGATATTATTTGATATTATTTTACAATATTATGTTTATAATAATTGATTTAGGGGTGTTTTATGAGATACGGTAATGGTATTTATGGATGTATGGTACAGTATGAGCGTCACACGTCGTACGTCACTGTAACAACTTACGTTCTTATGTTCGGCCGTCCGGAACCAATTAAAAATGTAAGTCAGGGAGCGTGTGTAGTACTTTCGATAAAGTGTCAGACACACCCACTCGGCTTGTTCCCTGCTCTGTATGTTAATCTATGTGTCATTATGAAAAATCACAGAAACAACAAGAAATAAAAAAAAAAATCATACCATGTATTTTTAAAAGCTTTCCTCAAAATTTGTTCTATTTATCTTCACAACCAATTCGTGACTTCTTGATTACCTGTATTTGTTAATTTTATACATTTAATTGCTTTCCACAGCTAAAAGGGTAATTATATTTTCAGAAATTGATTACTGTTCCGTGTACATAGAATTCTATATTGAAAATGCCATCTGATATTTTGAATCTCGTGGTGTTCTCTTGATTAATGGTGCAAAAATTATTTTCCCGTTAAACTTTTTTGAGAACAAATATTTTTATGCTACTATAAAAAGATAAACACTGTCATGCATATTTCATTTGACAAAGGCCAATTTACATAACTAGATTAATTATAGCGGAGCTCCTGCTCGGCGTAAAGCGGAGCCCCATAAATAAAGGCTAAGTGTCTTGAATGTCATGAAGTGTCCATCCGTTCATCCCTCCAGCGTACAAGTATATCCCATCGGGAATTCGATGGTGAAATTCGTCATGAATGTCTGAGTGATGGTAACTTCTACCTTCTCCTGCAAACCGTTACTTGTGTCAAACCTCTTCTTCTTCTTTTACTTTCGGCTGCTCCCTTCAGGGGTCGCCACAGCAAATCATCCGCCTCCACCTCACCCTGTCCTCCGCATCTTCTTTTCTGACTCCAACGACCTTCATGTCTTCCTTCACCACATCCATAAATCTCTTCTTTGGTCTTCCTCGAGGCCTTCTGCCTGGTAGTTCCAACCTCAGCATCCTACTGCCAATATACTCACTATCCCTCCTCTGTACATGTCCAAACCATCTCAATCTAGCCTCTCTGACTTTGTCTCCAAAACATCTTACGTGGGCTGTCCCTCTGATATACTCATTTCTGATCCTATCCATCCTCGTTACTCCCAGGGAGAACCTCAACATTTTCATCTCCGCTACCTCCAGCTCTGCCTGCTGCCTTTTCCTCAGTGCCACTGTTTCTAAGCCATACAACATCGCTGGCCTCAACACCGTCTTGTACACTTTTCCCTTCATTCTTGCTGACACTCTCCTATCGCACATCACACCGGACACTTTTCTCCAACCATTCCAGCCTGCCTGCACACGCTTCTTCACCTCTTTTCCACACTCTCCATTGCTCTGGATTGTTGAGCCTAAGTACTTAAAATCCTCCACCTTCGTTATCTCTGCTCCCTGTAACATCACCGTTCCTCCTGGGTCCTTCTCATTCACACACATGTATTCTGATTTTCTGAGGCTAACCTTCATTCCTCTCCTTTCCAGGGCATACCACCACCTCTCTAGATTTTCCTGCACTTGTTCTCTTCTCTCACTACAGATCACGATGTCATCTGCAAACATCATAGTCCATGGAGATTCTTGTCTCACCTCGTCTGTCAGCCTGTCCATCACCATAGCAAACAAGAAGGGGCTCAGAGCTGACCCTTGATGCAGTCCCACCTCCACCTTGAATTCGTCGGTCACACCGACAGCACACCTCACCACTGTCTTACATCTCTCATACATGTCCTGCACCACTCTAACATACTTCTCTGCCACTCCAGACTTCCTCATGCAATACCACAGTTCTTCTCTTGGCACCCTGTCATATGCTTTTTCCAGATCCACAAAGGCACAATGTAGCTCCCTCTGACCTTCTCTGTACTTCTCTATTAACATCCTCAAGGCAAACATTGCATCTGTGGTGCTCTTTCTTGGCATGAAACCAAACTGTTGTTCACAAATGCTGACCTCTGCCCTTAGTCTAGCTTCCACTATTCTTTCCCATAACTTCATCGTATGGCTCATCAACTTTATCCCTCTGTAGTTGCCACAACTCTGCACGTCTCCCTTGTTCTTAAAAATGGGCACCAGCACACTTCTCCTCCACTCTTCCGGCATCTGCTCACTCTCTAGTACCTTGTTGAA
Organism: Plotosus lineatus; assembly: GCA_024760905.1. Lineage (NCBI taxonomy): Eukaryota > Metazoa > Chordata > Actinopteri > Siluriformes > Plotosidae > Plotosus > Plotosus lineatus. The sequence continues at coordinate 27,133,946 of CM045747.1, read as the reverse complement.
TGTTCTTGTCAGAAAATCTACTGCTACCTCTCCTAGACACTTCCATACCTCCACAGGTATATCATCAGGACCAACTGCCTTTCCATTCTTCATCCTCTTCAATGCCCTTCTCACTTCACCCTTACTGATCTTTGCTACATCCTGCTCCTCAATCGTTACCTCTTCTACTCTTTTTTCTCTCTCTCATTTTCCTCATTCATCAGCTCTTCAAAGTACTCTTTCCATCTTCCCAGCACACTTCTGTCATCAGTCAATACAGTTCCCTCTCTGTCCTTTATCAATCTAACTTGCTGCACGTCCTTCCCATCTCTATTTCTCTGCTGTGCCAACCTGTATAGATCATTTTCTCCCTCTTTACTATCCAACCTATCATACAAGTCATCATCGCCCTCTGTTTGGCCTTAGCCACTGCTACTTTCGCCTTACGCTGTGTCTCCCTGTACTCCTGTTTACTCTCTTCGGTCCTCTCAATGTCCCACTTCTTCTTGGCTAACCTCTTCCTTTGTACACACTCCTGCACTTCCTCATTCCACCACTAAGTCTCCTTATCTACTTTCCTTCCAGAGGACACACCAAGTACTCTCCTACCTGTGTCCCTGATCACATTTGCTGTGGTTGTCCAGTCATTTGGAAGCACTTCCTGGCCACCCAAAGCCTGTTTCAACTCCTCCTTGAAGACAACACGACACTCTTCCTTTTTCAGCTTCCACCACTTTGTCTTCTGCTCTGCCTTTGCCTTTTCATCTTTCTCACCATCAGAGTCATCCTGCACACCACCATCCTATGCTGTTTGGCAACACTCTCACCCACGATGACTTTGCAGTCACTGACTTCCTTCAAATTACATCGCCTACACAAGATGTAGTCTACCTGTGTGCTCCTACCTCCGCTTTTATAAGTCACCCTATGCTCCTGTTTCTTCTCAAAGAAAGTATTCACCACAGCCATTTCCATCCTTTTTGCAAAATCTATCAACATCTGTCCTTCTGCGTTCCTGTCCTGGATACCAAACCTGCCCATCACTTCCTCGTCCCCTCTGTTGCCTGAACCAACATGTCCATTGAAGTCTGCACCTATGACCACTCTTTCACCTCTGGTGGTACTCTGCATCACTTCATCTAAGTCACTCCAGAATCTCTCCTTCTCTTCTCGCTCACATCCTGCCTGTGGGGCATAAGCACTAACAACATTGAGCATTACACCTTCAATTTCTAACTTGAGACTCATCACTCTGTGTGACACTCTTTTCACTTTTAGAACATTCCTGACAAACTCCTCCTTCAAGATGACTCCAACTCCATTTCTCTTCCCATCCACACCGTGATAAAACAGCTTAAACCCTGCTCCTAAGCTTTTAGCTTTGCTACCTTTCCACCTGGTCTCCTGAACACACAGTATGTCCACCTTCCTCCTCTGCATCATGTCAACCAGCTCTCTACCTTTTCTGTGCATAGTTCCAACATTCAAAGTCCCCACTCTCAGTCCTAGACTCATGCCTTTCCTCTTCTCTCTCTGCCTACGGACACGCCTCCCACCTCTCCTTCTTCGACGTCTTCGACCAACAGTAGTCCAATTGTTACTTGTGTCAAACCATAGGATTTATTATCCTATCCTATCCTACTTGTGTCAAACCATAGGATAAAATACACTTTTTTGAAAAAAAACAAACAAACAAAAAAAAACAAAACAAAACACAACAAAGTAGTTTCTTTTTTTCCATCTGGCAAAGCAAACTATTACTGCCATGCAATGCATTACTTGTTTGAATAGAAAGGCTTTTAACCCAATCAGATTGAGGAATCACATGACGTTTCCGGGTCTCTGGCGCTTATAGCATAAGTGAATGTATTGAAGTGAGCAACCTATTTTTCTCTCTCTCTCTCTCTCTCTCTCTCTAACACTCACACACACACACACACACACACACACACACACACACACACACACACACACACACAGAAAAAACATGAATTAGTCTATAAGCCAAAGCAGAGAACTTCAGACCAAAGAGTGGCAATAATATGTTAATACAATCCACAATGACTATTAAAAAAAAAACAAAAAGCAGGCAAGCAAATAAAAAAAAACAAAGACGACTGGCATCTCACTACCCTGTGATGACAGTGGGGCTTGGATTCGGATTTTTTCATCCTATGCATCCTCACCCACACTCCTACTAGGATGAATGATTTCTTAGATGCTTTGAAGTTAATTGTTATTGATTCTGTCATCAAATCATCCATTTAACAAACGAAGCAATTCACAAATAAACAACTAATTATATTCTTGTATTATTGAAATGTTGACTTCACCTATGGTTTCTAAACAGTGTATTTTACATGTCGAGACGAAGATTGCATGTTTGGTTGCCTCATTTTTATGACAAATATTGTCATGACAAAACAAATAAATCGTGATATACGTCGGCTACATCTTTATCTGAGAGTTCCCACGAAGAACTTGCCAAGTAAGGGCAATCATATAGGAGTTATGTACAGTATATAGAATATATAATATGTATATATGTATATATAGCTATTATATTTCATTAGTTAGGGCAGTGGTGGTCTGGTGGTATAGGGCGCTGGATCGCTGATCCTAAGGTTGGGGGTTCGAGTCCCACTGTCCACAAGGTTGTCACTGTTCCCCCAGTGCAGCTGACTGGGTCATCAAAGATCACAGTCTATAGTGAGAGGCATGTAAAAGAACCATTGCTGACTTTCGTAAAGAGTAGGCTGTATAGCCGTCAGCGTGTTTCTGTTTCTTGCTAAAAGGGTTGTGTCAGGAAGGGCATCGGACATAAAAATCTATGCCAAATCAAACATACGAGTCAGATGATTCTGATGATCCCCTGAAAAAAAAAAAGTGAAAAAGCTGAAATGAAAAGACCTAAAATTGAACCTTATATCAGCATTAAGCTCAGTTAAGTTAGCTTAAGAACACATTTCCCAATGTGATAACTTTTTCAACCAGCATGAGTAGTTATAATGTGCTCTTGTTACTACGTTTGCTGTATTATTGCTAATACATTTGCGATTAGCCTCAGTATCAGAGAAAACAAGCCATCGCATACAATTCCTTCTCAAGGACAATGCCAATAACATGTTTCAATGAAACCTTGAGTCATTTACTTATCGTCACAGCTTCTTTTTCTGATATCTTAATCAGTCTTACTTTCACTGCCTCCTGTTTATACATGCACTCCATCATTACAGGAACTGATGTATGGACGCCAGGAAGATTTTTTGAAAATATTATCTGATATTGGAGGCTTATTTTATTTTGATGACAAAGAGCTTTTCTGTTTTGATCGCAGGGAAATAAGAATATTTATTAAGTTTGAGATTATTATCTGATCGCATACATTTGAGATTTTTGTGATGTCATTCTGATATTGTTAATATACAGTATCATCGCATGACTTGGAAATGCTTGTTAAAAATAAAACATATAATATTACCAGTTGAACTGGCAAAGCAGGCCAATGGGCAGATAATTAACTTGTAAAGACTGAGTGCAATAATATTTAACATAAATAAAACCTGTTCAGTGCAAGTTTTTCTTAATGCGGGGTATAATGCTGTATATCTGGTAGTGTGGAGGTTTGGGGGATACTGGAGCATTTGTGCAGAGATTATAGCACAAATTATTTATATACAATGGTACCTCATCTTATAAAATTAATCCGTTCCAGAGCCTTTTTCTTAACCTGCATTTTTCGTAAATTGAACCGCATTTTACATGTAAAACGTGTGATTCGTTCCAAGGCCCCAACACTACCCCCTAAACCCTTTAAAAATGATAAAAGCATCCCTTTTAAGACCTTCTGATTCAATATTGTACCAATGGTAGACGGCTTTGGCCATATTCCTTTGCGATATTAGGAGCCCACTTCCTCTTTTCACTTGCACCGGAAATCACACGCGCGCGTGTGTGCACATGTGTTGACCGTGTCTTCTTAGTAGAGTTATAATCTTAAAAATGTTTACAAAAAAGAGTAACTGTCCTTTGCACTAAAAGCATTATGGGAGATGCAGCTCCATAATAGCCAATGGGAGGGAGCTGCATCATACCGCCTAGCCAATGGGAGGGATGTTGGGAGATAGCCAATGGGAGGGAGATGCGTCATCTTTCCTAGCCAATGGGAGGCCAGCGGGGCGGGATGTTGGAAGATAGTCAATGGGGGAAAGCATTGTTTGAATGGTGCATTTGAATGGCATGTTTGGCTCGTTTCTTAAGGAGAACTTGTTTCGTATACAGAGACAAAAAAACTTGGAAAATATTTTTCATAACCTGGATTTTTCGTTTGCTGGGACTATCGTAAGGTGAGGTACCACTGTATTTGTTTAAACCCATGAATGTGTCCATTTGACCAAATCGGTAAAATCCAGGGGCATGTTGATGTAGTAGGTAGCACTGTCACCATAGTGAGACGGTTTGGAGATTGTACCCTGGCCGAAGGCCTTTCTATGGCGGGTTTGTATGGTCTCCTTGTGCTTGTGTTGATTTCCTTCAACAGTTCAAAGACATGGACATTATCTACTCTAAATTAACCATAGGTGTGAATGTTAATGAGAATGGCTGTTTGTGTTTGCTTTAGGCTCAAGAGTCTGAGAACCTCTTTAGGGGGTACCCTGCTTCTTGCCTGAAATCAGTTTGCCTGATGCAGGTTTCAGATCCCCTAAAACTTTAATAGGTAAGCAGGATAGATAATTGATGAAATTCCAAGTTGAAGACATTTCTGTCATTAATCTTTAGGAAGCAGTTTACTCTATTTTTAGGCAAGAATCTGAGCTGAAGGGCAGTGGTGGCCTATTTGGAGGGTGCTGGATTACTGATCCCAAAGTCATTGGTAAAGACCCACTATCAATGGGTTGTCACTGCTGTCCCCCCAGTGCAGCTCACTGGGTGATCAAAGGTCAGTCATGTCTCTCACTGCCTTTGCTGAAAGGCATGTAAAGGAACCATTGCTGACTTTCGTGAAGAGTATCCTGCATAGCCGTCAGTGAGATTCTGCCCTGCGATGGCCTGGTGAGCTGTCCAGAGTGTACTCCGCCCTTGCCCAGAGTCGGCTGATATGGGCGCCAGCCACCCCGCGACCCTAATTAGGATTAAGCGGTTCAGAAATGAATGGAGCCTGAGTTTAGGATTGAACCACAGGCTCCGGATTTGCGCAGCAACACAGAAGTCCAGCAAGTCGCACTGCAGCCTGATGAGAAGAGATGTAGTTTTTAAACAATGTTAATTTCACTTTCAATTTAAATTGCTATCTATGTTGTACTCTTAAATTTGCATTCATTTTTAACAGAAGACCTCTTTCTGCTGTGTACAGTCTGTTAGATATGTAAAGCATTGTCTCAGATTATGCACAAAGAGCTTGTCTTTTCATTATATGTGTATATCTCAGGCAACCAATCCAAACACTCGTCCGCCCAGCCAATTAAATAGCAATTGTTCTTCATTTAAGCAATTACAGTTGACAATACAGCTTTCAAAAAGGTAGTTAGAAATAATGGCATGCAACAAGCTATCTTATCTTACTTCTGTTACATAGATATTTCAAAAGGCTGGAGCAGAGAGAGAGGATGTGCAATCTAACGTGCTGATCGCAGGCTCTCAGGAGCTGTCTAATGAAGAGCTGCCATGCCAGACGGCTTGACACATGGAGCTCAATGGGGTAGTTTTTAAGCTTCATACCATAAAAATCACCCATTTTCTATGATTTTATGTAATTCTACTTATATAGGCTAGATTTGTTTGTTGCTTCAGATGGCTTCAGTCAGCATTCGTTTTTCTGCCCATACAACAACTACATTACGACATTACTGTGTGTCACTGGAGTATAAAAAAAAAAAAAAAAATGGACAGATACTGCATGGATAAGCAACCTTCCTGCTTGTCATGTCATCATCCATATTAAACTCTTGTTTGATGCATAACAGTAGTGAATCTTTCTGAGGAAAATGACAGTGATGTGCCAAGATTCACACTCGTCCCAATTTATGAGATACACAGGTAATTTATAACATATCTTGGAAAACACCATGCTGCGCAGTCTATCTTTCACTCAGATTACATGCTGAGGGATATATTGGTCTTCCATGGATCTAGAAAGAGTTAGAGCGTTCAGCTTGAGAGGTCATTCAGCACCTTGATCATAGCTGGTCTTTGAAGAACATTGCCACTTTTACTGTGTGTGTGTGTGCGCGCGTGTGCGCGTGTGTGCGTGTGCGCGTGTGCGTGTGTGTGAGTGAGAGAGAGAGAGAGAGAGAGAGAGAGAGACAGACAGACAGACACACAGAGACAGACAGACAGCCAGACAGACAGCTAGCTAGACAGACATACAGAGACAGACAGCCAGCTAGACAGACATATAGAGACAGACAGCCAGCTAGACAGACATATAGAGACAGACAGACAGCCAGACAGACATACAGAGACAGACAGCCAGCCAGACAGACATACAGAGACAGACAGCCAGCCAGATAGACAGACATACAGAGACAGACATACAGAGACAGACATACAGAGACAGCCAGCCAGACAGACAGAAAGAGAGAAAGAGAGAGAGAGAGAGAGTGTTAAATTGGAGTGAGAAGCAGCAGACTTGTGTGTCTTTTTCAGATGGAACACTGATATATTGTCAGAGAGCTGCCAAGAGTGACAAGTCAGTCTCACAGGAGTCTGTACAGGAGTGCTGTACATTTTTTTTCTATAGTCACAACAGAATGATGATGATTTCTCAATCTGTGCGTGTGAAGCGATTTTCAGACTCTATACGGCATCAAAATAGAAGTCAAAGAGCCTTCCTTTTCTATTCATTGCTAAATTATATTACCTGGGACTTTGTCCACTTCAGTATGCTTTGCTTTTATGCTCGATAATGATCTATTAAAGCACCATTTACCTAGTTTGCCCTTGACCTGCAGACAATGCTGTTAGAGCCCATAAGAGCTGTTGGTTTATTTAGTCCATATTTTTAAACTGGCACGTTTACAAAGGCTGCTGCTATTTATTCAGCGTTTGAATTGTGGGGCCAATTCATCAATATCTGCTCATCCTGAGATGAATAATTGTTTTAGTAGATACCACACAGGAATATATGAAAAGCAAATAAAAATGACATTTTTATACTTCCGGGGTCTGATGCCACGCTCTTTGTCACCTTGTTCTTGATGTTGTTGTGGTCAGTTGCCTCTAAATGTTCTACTCCACTGTTATTAATGATCAAAAATCACATGGCAAACTTGGCAAAATTGTTGTTGGACATAATGTCTAGAATTTCATGGAGCCAGATTTTTCAACAGAAACAGAATTATTTCATATGAAACAGAATGAGGTCATAACTGAAATAACAAGGTCCAACTGCTCCACAATGCACAGACACCGTTGCATGAAATTCGGCATAATAATAATAATAATACTATGTGGCAGTAACATCAATTTTGTGTGGTCAGTTTTTTTGTGGGGGTGAATGTTTTTCTTGTGTGTGCTTGTGTGGGTTCTTCCTGGTGCTCCGGTTTCCTCCCATTGTCCCAAGACATTCGGTTAATTGGACATTCTTGATTACCCTTACGAAACAATGGATGGTGTAGGGGCATTGGTGGCCCAGTGGTAGGGTACTGGGTTGCTTATCCCAAGGTCTGGGGTTCAAGCCCCACTATCAACAGTTGTTACTACTGCCTCCTCCTACTGCAGCTAACTGGGTTCTCAAAGGCTGACCATGTTTCTCTGTATATGATGGGAGACATGTAAAAGAACCATTGTTGTCTTTTGTCAAGAGTAGGCTGCATAGGCAACAGTATGTTTCTGCCCTGCGGTGGCTTGGCAAGCTGTCCAGGGTGTACTCTGCCCTCACCCAGAGTTGGCTGAGATGGGTGCCAGCCTCCCCACGACCCTAATTAGGATTAAGCGGTTCAGAAAATGAATGAATAGATGTCAGGTTGCTTCCAGACTCAACATTTTAAAGGTGAATTACACCTTTTCCCATCACCATCTGCACCTATTGTGAAATTTGATGGTTTGTTGGTGAGGATTCTTGCTTTAGCAAAGCTGGAATGGAACAAATTGTTTGTTTCTAAAGGTAATCTTGGAAGAAAACTCGCTTCAACTTAAACCTGTTCCCTTACTCTAAGGATGTCATGACATTGGTCATTTTCTGAAACAATTTATTCTTTATTAGGGTCACAGATAAGCTGGAGCCCATCCAAGCTGATTCTGAAGTCGAACACAGGACCTTCTTAGAGGGAGCAGAAGTGCTAGCATGTGTATTAAAATAATAAAAAAGACATGAGTAAAGGATATGTTACTATTTTCCCAAAGTAGACTGTAACCATGGACATCGGTGTATTGACGCTCCCCGCTTTATGTCCATTCGTTTTACATATTTTTCGATTTTACGTTTAAAAAAAAAAGTCAAAATTTGAGTTCAGCATGCTCTCTGTAGTACGAGACGTACCTACGTAGTACGCTGATGTAATACGCTACTTCCACATGATGCTGCGTCCTTGTTTACAAACAACAGACTGAACATACTCTCCTTCTACCCAGGTCACTGTGTGTTACCCTTGTTTTAAGACGTCGTCTCTGTGATCTTTGTGTTTACACTGTTTTGCAAACTTTTATAACCCTAAGCAAATATGGCTGGTCAGAAGCGTAAGCCTACTAGTGATAGTGGTAATCAGAAAAAGCGGAAAGCCATCTTGTGAGAAATGAAGACGGCTATTATCAAGAAAATCGATGCTGGTGAAAAACATGTGAATGTTGCACGTTTCTTCCGAATGGCTCCGTAGACCATCGGAACCATTTATAAGCAGAAAGATCGCATCACAGAGAATGTTAAAGGTTATAATTGATACTGTATTTGATATTTGATGAGTGAATTTGATTAAAATTTATCTACTTGAAACTATTTTGCTTGAATTAAATTATTTGAAATTAATGTTGATATTATTTGATGTATTTCATAATTTACAAGGTTATGTTTATAATAATTGATTTATGGGTGTTTTATGAGATACGGTAATGGTATTTATGGATGTATAGTAAGTATGAACGTCATACGTCACTGGAACATACAGTAACAACTTACGTTTTTTTTTCACCTTATGTTCGGCCATCTGAAACCGAACTAAAACGTTAGTCGGGGAGCGTCTGTATTCTTTTTTGTTTGTTTAATTTTTCTAAGATCAGTAGTTGTTGGGTTTTTTTTGTTTTGCTTTTTTGTACAAAAGTTTGAATACTGCATTGAAATTAGAGTCTCAGAGAACTCTATGGAAAGTGAATTCCTATCAGGCTATATTTTTACAATAATTTTGCACTGAGACCTACCACTAGTGTCCATGGAGCCATGTTTACCTGAACTTACAAGTTTGACACTTTTGCCCAGGGCACGGTGCATTTATTTCTCTGGAGGCATCCCTGTATGTCTGTTGGTTTATCAAAGTTTTGACCCGGGGTTTTTGCCTGAAGACATTTAAATCTGTTTTTAAAGATCAGGAGCTAAATTATTTTGCCAAATGGAAGAAATGTTAAGGTCTAGAAGTCAAACAGAGTTGTGTATTTTCTTTTCTTTCTTTCTTTTTTTTTTTTTTAGTGGTATACCTCAGGGAGAGACTTTTTGACCATTTGAAAAGTGATTTTGCAAGAAGTGCAGTAAGCAGTAGTCTTATTTATATTAATACTCTTCTTAGAATCTTAAGAACCAAATCATCTCTAAACTCAAAAGGGCATTTATAAATCTGAATTTGCAGTGTGTTTTTTTTTGTTGTTGTTGTTGTTTCTATGAACTGAAGCTATATTAAAAAGGAATCTGTGATGAAATAGTCTTGTCTTGACTTGACAAGATGGTCCAAAACCCAAGCACAGATCAGCACAACCAATCTTTTAGCCTCAAAAAGATGCAAAAAAAACCAAAACAAAAAAAAACCGTGAAGCATGAAATAGTCTCACAGAGATGCTGCATCGGTGGCTTCAAATCCTGTGATATGCAAAAAAATTTGAATTGAAATCATAGGATGCCTAGACAATAAAAAAGGTACAAAATATGTACCTTTATATATATATATATATATATATATATATATATATATATATATATATATATATATATATATACGTCTTATATATATTTTCTGCAAATGACAAGTCACTATAGATTGTTTTTTTTTTTTTTGCTGCACATCCACTGAAAATACATCAGCCTGCTTTGTAACAGAGGTAGGACATTTTATTGATGGGCCTTTTAGATTATTTGAAAAAAAAACAAAAAACAAATTGATCTGCATAACAAAATGTACCCTTTAAGAAAACTTAATAATATTTCTTTTCAACGCTAAGATGTTTTGGGGCAAATGTGAGATGAATTTCTTCAGAAAATTCCTCTTCCCTCAAAAATTTTTGGATGAAAGTTTGTCATATAGTATTAAAATTTTGTCTTCAATTTTAATGCGACCTTCATGGCAAAGTGCTCAAACTTTAAAATACAATCAATATCAAAATTGGACTTTTTCAAAGAACCAAAACCAGGGAGAGCTACTGCATCACTTGGTGCAATGAATATGTTTTGAGCTTTATATGACCAATTTATTAGGAACACCTTTTCATGCAATTATTGAATTACAAAATAATATAGCAGCAGTGACATGCATGCAATCAGGCGGATACAGGTCGGGAAATTATACACATTTTCTATTTGATAGTGGACTAGTTTCTGATGCTATATGGTTCAGGAATTTTTTTAACGGATGGTTAATTGGAATTGTTATGCAGACTGGTGAGGGGGAAAAAAGGGTGGGAGCATCAGTTTCTAAACAGGAAAACGTATATTTTTAAGAGAGGTTGAAGCAGAATGGCCAGAATTATTTCAGCTGACAAGATTGCTACGCTTCTTCATATACCTCCATAGTAAACAGAAAAGCATGTCAATGTGTACAATAAACAAACCTTGGCAAGGACAGATTACAAAAGCAGAAGACAACAAGAGTGTACGTTTCCGTCAGTCGAGAATAAGAGCAAGGTCGCTAAATTTTGGGTAGTTGAAGAGGAAAAAGACAAGGGAATATTTTTCCAATCTTCAATTGTCCAGTCTTAGTGACACAGCCACTGAAACATGACACAGTTTAAGACTGGACAAATATGTTCCACTTTAGCCACTGTAGGTTGTTGTCTGACCAGGGTGGAACAAGATTGGTTGATTGGATAATCAGTGATCATGCAAATCTGTAAATATTCCTAGTACAGTACAATGGTCAGGGAATGACAGCCATTATTATAACAAACTTAGCATACATACATACAAACTTATATGTCATACATGTCCAATGTTCATTTGAACCTGATCTCAAAAAACAACTATAAAAAAAAATTAACGAACGATAATGTGCAAGATAATTGTGCACTTGCACCGAAAGTTATGAAAATGTTAACTCTAACCCAAATTTTTCAAATCAAATTGACGGTTTATGTATTCATATAAGACTACATTGTATTAGTCACTGCATCGATATGTTTGTGCTTCAGTACTCTAAAGCACACACTTTACCCCCCCCCCATTTTAAAACCTCTCTCATATAAGCTTTAAAATGTGAGAACCACATCATCCATCTTAAAAGTAAAATTGTAGGTCATTACAGAAGCCTATCTCCAAGTGTCATCTTTGTCAAATACTCTTTGAACTATGTGCAGTGAAAGTCTGGAAAAAAGGAGGTTTCCATCCACAAAGGCTCATTCGGGATGAATTAATAATCACGCAGACTAACGACATGCAGAATGTAAAATGTTTTGAGTCTTGTTGCAATTTATTATTCAGTTTAGAAGCTGACTCTTAATTGTGCCTTGCAGTCAGAGGACTGGATATGGTGCGTCACATCTTAACTAATCCCTTCTGAACATTTCCGCTTGTCAAGATCCTGCCATCATGGGATTTCTGGGTTTAGTCAGAGACTTTTAGTGTAGAGAGGAGAAAATCTGATGGATTTGGAACTTTGGAAATAGACACTGATATGGGGTTTTGCAGATTTACAGGTTCGCAGGATATACAGAACTTAGACACTGTATACTTCATAACTATAGCTTCAATTGGATTTTTACTTCATCAGATTGACTATTAAAAATAATTATGAATTGGAAGTAATAATTATAAACATGACCACAGAAAAATATCCAGTATTGAATTAACTTTTTCTGAATTTACTTGGGCTCAAATGTCCTTTTAAGCTTATTTTTATTTTATTTTTTATAGATAACAATTATTTGTTTAGCTTGACAGGAATAATTGCTTTACTTTACTGAATATGTTGGGAGTGCTAATAATATATCACTCCAATATATCCAGAGATTTTTCAACAAGATTGAGATCCACTCAGTGTAAATGCAACACTATATGACTTATGCTGTTTTAATTGTAGTCAGATTATACTTTGATCCCTCAAGCCCTGTGGATGGGAGCAGGATCATGTCACAATTTGTCACATCTGTATGCACGTTTATAAATTTCTAATATTGCTTATATCAAATTTCTTAAAAACAATAATACAGTGGTACCTCACCTTACGAAATTAATCTGTTCCAGAGCCTTTTTCTTAACCTGGATTTTTCGTAAATTGAAGCACATTTTACATGCAAAACGTGTGTTGACCATGTCTTCTTAGCAGAGTTATAATCTTACAAACGTTTATGGACGATTAAAAGCAATGAGCACACTCAAAAACTCATGAAACAACAGTAATTATGTTATGGGAGATTATGGGAGATGCAGCTCCATAATAGCCAATGGGTGGGAGCTGCGTCATCCCTCCTAGCCAATGGGAGGCCAGCGGGGTGGGATGTTGGGAGATAACCACTAGGAGGCCAGTGGGGAGGGATGTTGGGAGATAGCCAATGGGAGAGCAACTCATGCATTGTTTGAATGGCGCGTTTGGCGCGTTTCGTAAGGAGAACTTGTTTCGTATACAGAGACAAACAATTTTGGAAAATGTTTTTCGTAACCTGGATTTTTTGAGTGCTGGGACTATCGTAAGGTGAGGTACCACTGTACTAATAATGATTAAAAAACTAACTAAAATATGTGTAGTAAATAAGACTAAAATGAGGCATTTACCATAAACACTTTAAACAAAGCATTATTATTCCACGGTCTTGACTGTTCAAATGTGTTCACTAATTTGGACTAAAAAGGGTCTCGCATAACTGCAGTTCCACCAAAGTAAATGAGTAAATAAATAAACGAGAAAAGAAAAGAAATAACTATTTATTCTCAGTATTTTTATGATGAGTTTTTTCTGGTGCATTCTATTGATTAATATGCCATGTTACAAATGAACAACAGTTTAAGAGCTGTTCTGTGCTGAAAGCTATCCATCCAGGATTGTGTGCATAATTATTTTAAGTGTAATATGATACTGGACTTACCCTATGTGAATGTTTTAGCTTTGAGATGTGATCTAATGTACAAATAATATGTTGTAATGAATTTTAATAATTCATGATGGGTTCAAGCCTACAGTGTCCTCCAGAGGTATTGGCACACTGACTGAAAGTAAACACACTCACACACCTGCACGCACATGTGCACACACACACACACACACACACACACACACACACACACCGGGTACAAATACAGAAATAACACATTAGAATGAGAACAATCAAATGAACATATTTTCAGAATTAAGCAAATACTTTCAAAAATAGATCAACACAATAAAAGTAATCACTCAGCAGTACTGGTAATAAATTATAACTGGATTAAAGCTAAATGTAAAGTGGGACCAAACTAGACCATAAGAGGCTTTCTTTTCAATAATATTTCTATATGGGTAGCAATCACACTATAAAAAAATCTTGTTCTTGGTCTGAGCCATTGATTATATAGAAATACACAGGAGATCATGTACAGTAAAGCTCTATAGCAAACTTTATTTCATTATTAGTAACATCCCTCTATCCCACTAAAATAATCTATTCAAAATCCTTTTTTCAAGAAGAAAGAATTCACTTATCGAAAAAAGTAATGCAATAAAAACTGGTAACTCAACTACTGTTAGCGCAGATGAAAAAAAAAAATATATTAAAATTGAGATTATGTATTTACTTATTTATGTATAATTGCATTATACTTCTTTTTCTGCTTGTTTTTTGTATAGAGAAGTGCATACCCTCAAGCCTTGTTCACACAGGAAATGACAAGCAATCATGCAAAGTTAATGATCGTGTGCTATGTGCGATGAAAGGTGAAATTTTCTTGCGTTATAAATAGAAGCGTACTTTCACGATATAGAATTTGGCGAACGTTCTTTAAGTCTTATTCTTGATTCATTTATAATCTTAAAGTTCTAAAAAAGCCTAAAGATACTGTGGAATGACAGGTGTTTCCAGATACAGAGTTTGTCATCATGGTTCTGTATGGAAACCATAAACACTGCTTTAAGGTCCCACTAACATCACCGTAGAAGAGCAGCTTCTTATACTCGTGTGTAAATATCCTGTACTTAATGTCTGCACACAGAAATTTTTACTACAAGGATAATAACGTGATATGGGATGCCTGGGTACATGTTTCTGAAATGGTCAGCATTTCCTGTGAGTTTATTAATAATTTAATATAAATTTGTAATATACGTTTATTTAGAGCTATATAAAATGTGCATTATGTGGTTGGGTAATAACCCACGAACACTGTTTTGCTAACGTCCTTTCATCCAGAATCGTGCAAATAGCTAAATTTTAATGAAAATAAATCAGTAGAAAAGAATTACTGTTGAACGTGTTCTCCATCTAAATGTAGCATGAACAAGTCTGTGATTCTTCCTGTGCTGATCATCGGGCTGGTATCATTGGGTGAACTTAGCAGGAGCAGTGAGGTTACTGATGCTTTTTCTCAACTAGAGTGCAGAAATATCAGGGAGAGAGAACTGTTCTTGGTTGATGACACACAAGTGTTTCTCTTCTATAATAACTGTGTTATAATGATAATAATAAGCTATATGTAACGATAATATATATATCAGTTATTTATTTATATATATAATGTGTGTATGTATATATATATGTATATATATATGTATATATATATATATATATATGTATATATATATATATATATATATATATATATATATATATATATATATATATATATATATATATATATATATATATATATATATATATATATATATATATATATATATATATATATATATATGTATATATATATATGTATATATATATGTATATATATATATATATATATCAGTTATATGGCATATTACTCTTGTGTTAAGACGTCGTCTCTGTGATCTTTGTGTTTACACTGTTTTGCGGACTTTTGTAATCCGAAGCAAATATGGTTGGTCAGAAGCGTAAGCCTACTAGCATGGGTGCAAGTCTCATACACAGAGATGAATTAACTATCTGCTCAGATCGGCGCAATCTACCATGCATACTCAGTTAAGCAAAGAGAGTTGTAATATGAATGAAAACCTGAATCCAGGAAGGAGAACTCTCTGTTCTGCTGATGATTCACATCAGTGCCTGCTGAGTACTAAACGAGTTCAACGACGCTCTTGCTCACTTGAAAGACCGGAAGTCCGCATAACCCGCGCTTTGTTTTAAGCAAGTAAACTACTTTCAGGAAGTGCACTACTTTTGGTATTGAGCGCCTCACATGTTGTAAGCATTGATTGGCTGTTTTAAGCTTCATGTAAAGTGAGTCGGCTCAGTTTCATGTCATGTGACCATCCGTCGACCATCGGAACCATTTACAAGCAGAAAGGTCGCATCATAGAGAATGTGAAAGGTTATATTTGATACTGTATTTGATGTTTGATGAGTGAATTTGATGAAAATTTATCAATTTGAAATTATTTTTCTTGAATTTAATTTATTTGAAATTAATGTTGATATTATTTGATATATTCAATATTATTTTACAATGTTGTGTTTATAATAATTGATTTAGGGGTGTTTTATGAGCTACGGTAATAGTATTTATGGCTGTATAGTACAGTATGAGCGTCATACGTCACTGTAACAACTTACGTTCACTTTCAACTTACGTTCGGCCGTCCGGAACCAATTAAAAACGTAAGTCGGGGAGCGTCTGTATACACACATATATATATATATATATATATATATATATATATATATATATATATATATATATATATATATATTCATTACACAATGGCGTCCGACTGCAGCATAACTTTTTTCTTCCTGTATCATATCAAGCAGTTCTACTTTTTCATGCAGCATCATTACCTTTTTCTGGCACTTAGGCTCCTTACCAGAAACCTGAGAAGATGCACGGCGTTTGGGTGGCATCATAGAGCTTAACTGGTAATTAAAAACACACAAAAAAATGAACATTGACAACTTGTGTGCGAATGAGAAAAAAGTGGTGTATCCATCATTTCGACCAATCAGCAAGAGGGAGAAACAAAAGCTCTCAGCCACTGGCTAAATTTGAATCATGTGCCAGTTACTTCCGGGTTTGGCGGTAATCCACGAGTATGTGCAAAAACGCAAATGGTCAAGGGACTAGTGTATGGAACATTTACAATTAATGTTACTGGCTATAAAACTTAAATTAACTGCAATTAAAAGCTTAACAAAACTGCAAACCTGAAAAAAAGTTGGCCTCATCTCCACAAGCTCGATGTAGTTCCTTTAAGTAGCATCATGAGACCTGAGATCAGTTTAAAACACTGGGTTTAGTTACATCTGTCCAACCCTTGAGAAATCATGGCTGCACTATAATAGGGGCTAATTATTAACTATTTTGCACTTTCTGTTGCAGCACTACGATGCTTTTTCAGGTTGTGCATCGACTAAAATGTGTCGCGCAGAAACAGCAGGCAGGTGGGAACCAATTTGTTTTATTTATATTAAACAGAATAAATTAACTAAATGGGTAGCAAGGTAGTTCCACTGGATGAGAAAGACAACTGATTAACATTTTTTCTGTTTCTTTAACTGCATATTTAGCGCAGACCCTAAAAATAAACCATCCAGTTTGCCTGTTTTTTTTTTTTTTTTTTTTTTTTTTTTTTTTTATTTCTGTCACCAAAATTCTCCAGTTTCTGCCGAACCGCTAACTCTATCTCAGACAAGAATGTGTGAAGGTGGGGTACACCATAATCAGCCTGCCCGACCAAGTCTAAGGTAAAAGTATTTGAACTGTTGTTCAAACTGAAGTATCTGGAGGAAACCCATGCAGGCACAGGAAGAACACTCAAAGTCCACACAGAAAAGCCCAGGGCCCTTTCTCTTCATAACCATGGCCAAACAAACTGCTGTTTTTTCCCCCTCTCTCATTCATCTCTGTCACTCATCCTTGCTCTTCTTTACCTCTGTCGTCACTGTTCGCCCTCCAGGCAGCAATCTCTGGAGAGAATTATCCAGTCCTCATTTCCATTCAAGTCAGGGTTATATGTGAGTAATGACCACAGGCAGCCTGGATCCGGTACTATTCTGCTGCCTCAAAATAAACCTCTTTATCTACTGATTATCCAACCTGAACTCTCCACCTCCAGAAAGACTCCATTCCAACATACTCCGAGCAAGGCCGGAGTGCACAGGGCACGCCTTCTTTGTTTAAAAAAAAATAAAAAAATTGTAACCTTTTATCGTTATAAAACTCTCATTAAGGTAAAATGGAAATGTATGGCTTGTGTACTTTTTTGTTCCAATATTTGTCTATTCACTTATGAAGGAATAAACATTCAGATAGCACTGATGCCCAAATCAGGCAAAATAAATATGCTCTTTCTTTCAAATAAGAAAAAGACAGCGTGTCTGGAAATACAGTTACCATTTCGTGTCATTTTTCATAGCTTTTTTGTATTCTAAAAAGCCAGCAGGGCTTGCGAGTCCTTCCTGTCACCTTCATTTTTGTGTTTTCCAAACTGTCGTCCTTTCGGCAGCCTGAGACCTGTGCATTTTGCCATCCAATCAATGGCATGCTCTGACAGGCTGTTCAATCAGAACCCTGGAGCCAATGCTTCTCAGCTGAGAAAAACAGATGGTCTTTGGGGTTGTCTGGAGAAATCCTCAGGATTATATAGACAAAACCTACAACTCTGTTTTAACTGCCCTGATGTGACTGTTTGGCAAATTAGCGCTGGGAGAGTACAGTGCTGACAGAGTCCAGACACAGAGCACTGCCAAGGCTCTAATTCTAACTCTGACACTTTAAAACAGTTTAGATTTTTCTCCTTGGGGCCATGCCACATTGATGTCACCAGGGGAAGCTGAGCTGAAATCAAGTAAATGCCCTATCATAGCATCAATCCCTGAGAAGTAAAATCAATTTTGACTTATTTGAGGCAGACATGAAATGAGTTATCTCATGAATGAAGTAAAGTCATTGAAGTAATTAGCAAATATGTACATTATGGAACAGGGGGCCAAGGAGGTGAGAATAGTCAAGACTTAGAATCACAATCAAAGTGCACAGTGGCACTGGAAGATGCTCACAAGGTAAGTTCATTCTGTAGTTTCAGGACAAAATCTTAACTGGGATGCTCGAGAGACGAGAGAAAAAAAATTGTGCTCATTGTATAAATAAAGTTAATAAATCAGACAATTCTTGACACAGTAATTTACAGTTACAAACAAAAGGTCATATGGGATTACGTACTTGATTTAAATTATTATGTCTATCAAACATCACTAGATAAGAATATTCTGTGCTGGATGAATGCCACTCATAATACTGCTTTGTATCCTAAAGCACAAAATGTTCTTCTGAAGTGTTTTTGATACATGTGATAATTTTTTTCACTACATGAGTACAAATCCTCAAAACTACGATACAAAATCAAGTGAAAAGTGTCCCCAGGAGTGCAGAGGTTAAACCAATAATAACTGTCTGAAAGTGAGCTTTATTTTTCATTCATTCATTTACTGACTATCATTAAAGTCATTGCAATTTAGTTCTTTATGGCAGTCATTTTGGCAGCTATTTTATTGAAAGTGATAAGAAAAAAAAAATAGAGCAGTTATAACTCGTGCGCTCGCGCTCTCTCTCTATATATATATATATATATATATATATATATATACATATATATATATATATATATATATATATATATATATATATATATATATATATATATATATATATATATAGTGGAATCTCAATTTACGAAAGCCCCAACAAACGAAAAATCCAAGTTACGAAAAACATTTTCCTGAAATTTTTGTCTCTGGATACGAAACAACTTCACGTTACGAAAGCAGCATCTCAAAAATTCAAACAATGCACGAGTTGCTCTCCCACTGACTACATTACCCAACATCCCACCCCGCTGGCCTCCCATTGGCTATCTCCCAACATCCCGCCCCGCTGGCCTCCCATTAGCTAAGAGTGATAACGCAGCTCCCTCCCATTGGCTATTATGGAGCACCCATAATACTTTTCGTGTAAAGGGCAGAGTTACTGTTGTTTCATGAGTTTTTCGAGTATGCTCATTGCAACTTTATCTTTTGGCTCAGGCTTTTAATGTTGCATAAACATTTGTAAGATTATAACTCTGCTAAGAAGACATGGTCAACACACACGCATGCACACGCGCACGCACACACACACACACACACACACACACACACACACACACACACACACACACACACACACGTGTGCGATTCCCAGTGCAAGTGAAAAGAAGAAGTGGGCTCGTGGCATGCGGTTGAGTGATATCGCAAAGGAATATGGCCAAAACTTATCTACCTTCGGTACGATATTGAAGCAGAAGGAGGCCTTAAAAGGTATACTTTTATAATTTTTAAAGGGTTTAGGGGGTAGTTTTAGGGGCCTTGGAACGAATCACACATTTTGAAATGCGGTTCAATTTACGAAAAATCCAGGTTACAAAAAAGGCTCTGGAACGGATATATACGTGTGTGTGTGTGTGTGTGTGTGTGTGTGTGTGTGTGTGCGCGTGTGTGTGTATATATATATATATATAATATGATTTTCTGAGTAGATCCTTCCGTAGGAGAGTGGTCAAAACTTTTTGGGAGAGCAAATAACAATAACAATAATAATATATGTATAAAACTATGAAGAACGAGGGGCACGTTCAGTCCGTCGTTTGTAAACAATGGACGCAGCGTCATTGCGTCAATACGTCAGCATACTACGTAGGTACGTCTAAATTCAAAATTTGACTTTTTTTTGGGCGAATGGTCAGGGACCTACTTTATGGAACCTCTAATAATCAATAAATATTTTCACAGTACAAAGTACACAGTACAGTACAAAATAAAAAGTTTTCACTTAATCATTACTACATTTTACTACATTATTATTGTATTAATGAGTAAGACTGTCTATAGAATGTGTTTAAGAAACATATTTTAGCGCATGTAATACCATATGTATAGGGTTTTACTTCCAGGTAAACAACTTGTGAAATTTCTTGATCCGCGAGAAGGGCCGGAACTGAAAACCCCAAGAAAAACGGGAGCCTACTCTGTCTCTTGGCTGAAGGTCTATTTAAATCTTCTGGGCTTTGGGTGGCACAGTAGCTTAGTGGAAATGGTTGGATTTTTGATGGAATATCTACATACTATAGATGTACATTTTCAGCAGTTAAAATAATTTGGTTGCAATGGTACATTGTGTTTAGTGAATCTCTGTTCAACATTTTAAAAGCCTAATGGAAAATTAGAAAACCTTTCAGCAATTATGTCAGCACAGCTGAAAAACTGTTGTGCTTGTTAAGGAAGCAAACATTTGCCCCTACTTAGTCTGGTTGAGAAGCTGGAGAATCATTATTTGTGGGTTTGATTCTTCTTCTTTTCCTTTCGACTGTTCCCTTCAGGGGTCGCCACAGCAAATGATCTTCCTCTATCTCACCCGATCCTCATCATCTTCGACTCTTACTCCAACTACCTTCATGTCCTACTTCACCACATCCATAAATCTCTTTGGTCTTCCTCTAGGCCTTCTGCCTCAGCATCCTTCTACCAATATACTTACTATCCCGCCTCTGTACATGTCCAAACCATCTCAATCTAGCCTCTCTGACTTTGTCTCCAAAACGTCTTACATGTACTGTCCCTCTGATGTACTCATTCCTGATCCTATCCATCCTCGTTACTCCCAAAGAGAAGCTCAACATTTTCATCTCTGCTACCTCCAGCTCTGCCTCCTCTCTTTTCCAGGGCCACTGTTTCTAAACCATACAACATCACTGGCCTCAACACCATCTTGTACACTTTTCCTTTCATTCTTGTATTTGTGGGTTTGATTATAGATTCAAAATAGCCAGAAAAAAAAAAAAAAAAACTTCTGAAATTTATAAGTATATATTTTTTGTTATTCCATTCAAGAAACTGCCAATGGTGTGAACAACTCCCTTCACAGAACAGTGTAAACTGGCTCTAACCAGCATGGAAGTCTAAGATACAGCTGAGCCAGAGGATGAGTACATCATCGTCTCTAGTTTGAGAAACAGATGTCTGACAGGTCCTCAATTGGCCGCTTTGTTAAGTAGTATTCAAAAAACGTTTGTCTCAATTTCAACTGTGAAAAGGTGACTACTGTAGTAGAAATAAAATACCGTACCTGAGACTGGTTAGTTCAAGCAAAAAGATTAAGATCGGCAACACAACGCAGACATTGGACTGGGAAGACTGGAAAAAGTAATAAAGACAGATGAATCTATGCTTAAGATTTTCAGGTTATGAAGAAGAAGAAGAACATTTGTAGTGGAGCTCCTCCGAGGCACACCCTTGAAAATTAAAAGAGATCGAACCATCGAGTTGCTTTTGGAACGTCGAGAAAACCTATAGCGTTCATCCGTCTGTCGCTCATATTTGGTAGAAAATAATAGAGAACAAGAGGTGACTAATACTCAGGTCATATGTTGTGACATCATCAATTATAACATGACATAAAAAAAACAACTACTTGTATTCTTGTGTAAGTGAAATGCTCTACAAACCAATGTTTTTTAAATAATGTACTTTACATCCCAAGACTAAGATTGCAAGTTTGGTTACCTCATTTTTATTTCCTTCTATAAACAAGTTATTAAAATCAATTATTCTTGATATATGTAGGATACGTGTATGGGGATTTAGAGTTTCTACAAAAAACGTGTCAAGTAAGGAATATCATATGAGTGCTCTGGTTTTAGGCAATGCTTAAATCTATGCATTATGGCACAGAATAAAGGAATAGCTGCTGAAGGAGTGATTGACACCATCTGTCAAGCATAATAGGGAAATGTGATGGTCTTTAGGTCCTTTGGTGATGGTAAAGTGGGAGGTTTGCTCAGGGTAAAAGGGAAAAAGGAAGTCTATCTTGAACAAGGAAGGCTGTCACTCCATTTTGCAACAGCATGCCATACTCTGTGGATGATGCTTAGAGCCTCTTTCTTCCGACAACAGGACAGTGATCCCAAAGCACTTTCAATTACGCAATTTTTTTTTTTTTTTTTTTTTTTTTTTTTTTTTTTTTTTAAAGTCAGCTTGTATTTTGTTAGTATGTACTGGATCTCAACCTTACTGAACTGTTGTGGGAGCAGCTTAACCATATGATACAAAAACGTGTGTCTCAAGTCAGTCTAACTAGTGTGTTGTGCCTTCAGGAAGCATGAAGTCAAATTTTTTTGTGACCCCAAACCTCTGAATGGTCGTAGTATATACAGTATGTATGAACATCATAAATTGTTTCAAATTTAAATCAGAAAATTAATCATTTAACTTGATGGACAGTAGGGGATCCAAACAAATCAAGAGGAGGTAAAATGTGGTATCCGCCAAGATAAGTAAATTTAAGGAGCTCAAGAACTTATTTTCGACTCGCATGTTTTATCTGGAATTAATGAATGACTCTTTTGCCACAATTCGAGTGATGACTCATATTACACTACTCCAGTGTTAAATGCCTTAAATTAGCTTAAAGTAGTTTCATTTTTGTGATTGAAGTACTGCATCTACTCTTTGCCCATAGCACAGTATACATTCCTGTACATTTTAGAGAGTTATATATCATCAACTGCGAATTAACAAGGTCTCTCTGGCATTTCATTCAAATGGCAGATAGACCTTGTTAATTTTCGGTTGACGATATATGAACAGAGGAAAATACGGGTACGCACATGCCCAGTCATACCTGAAGAAATACCAGTGGATTTAGCATTCAATGCATAAACTAATTGCTCTGTCATTCAACTGTGGAAGAAACTTTGAGGGGAAGCGAGCTCTCTGCAGGCTCTCGAGCTATAATGGCATGAGAGCACATTACATTAATCTGACTAATGATCTATCGCATTGAATAAATAAATCTACAAGAGCAATAATGTACTTTAATAAGAAAAGCTAAAGGCCATTTAGATGAATAATTACCTCTCAAAAGTCTTAAATCAAATAATAAATCAGATTTTCCTCAAATGTGTGAAAAGCAAGCCATTTGGAGCTTATTTTAATAATTGATCACATGAATATACTTCCTAAGATTCATTGACATTTTTGAGCTAATATGAGCGTAATCATGCAGCAATGGCTTGTACACTGTAAATAATGTGCACAGTGTTTGAAGAATTTTTTTATGGGCTGTTGTTCACTCTTTTTACACACCAATGTGCATTTTATTTCCTACATTCAAGAAAATATATGTTCATTTGAGTGTTCTTAATCTGTCCTTGTCTCCGCTAATACTATTTCATTAACTGAGGATAATGAACTACGAACCAACAAACTGCAGTCTTTTGACTTTGAGTACTTTGAGCATTATTTTTAAATTATCTGGACATTCAAGAGATATTTGCCTAATCCTGCTCCACCGTTTGACAGCAAAGTTCAGTTAGCTATTATATTTATCTACATTATGTATAAAAAATATATATATATATTTTTTGTATCTCAAACTAAAGTGTTTTTTGTTAATTGTTATTTTCTTTATAATTATATAGGGCTGTGTAATATGAGAAAATAATATTGATATTATGGTAAACGAAAACACAATACATTCAGGTTAACCACAGAAAGATAATTGCTGAATTATCAGGTTTTTTAAAGTAAATACAGTCATGGCTCACCTTACGAAATTAATCCGTTCCAGAAGTGGTTTCGTAACCTGATTTTTTTCATAGCTTGAGTCGCATTTTCCATGTAAAAGGCTTGATTCGTTCAATGGCCTCCAATACTACCCCCTAAACCCTTTAAAAATGATAAAAGTATACCTTTTAAGACCTCCTGCTTCAATATCATACCGATGGTAGACGGGTTTCGGCCATATTCCTTTGTGATATCACTCAACCGCATGTCACGAGCCCGGTTCTTCTTTTCACTCGCATCGGGAATCCCTTTCTTGGGGCTCATGATGAATAACAAAGAATAAAGTTGCTATGAGCACACTCGAAAAACTCACGAAACAACAGTAACTCTGTCCTTTACACGTGTTAGAACTCCGTGAGGAACAATGGGTAGAAGGCACTCGAAATCATGGGTATCATGGAGATGCTGTTCCCTCCTAGCCAATGGGAGGCCAGCGGGGCGGGGTTTTCGGAGATAGCCAATGGGAGAGCAACTCTATCGCACCAATTTCAAAACAAAATACAGGATGCTACAAGTGTATTTACATTTTGTAACGTGAATTCTTTTCGTATCCAGATATGTAAATTTTATGTAAATGCGTTTCGGAACTTGCATTTTTAATTAGTTGGGTCTTTCTTAAAGTGAGGTATGACTTTATTGTGAACTCTGGAACTAGACTTGATAAAGCTTTTCATTGTTCTGAATGATAAACCCTGTCAGCCCCAATGTTGTAAAATAACAAATCACTTTTTTGCTGTCCTAGAACCTGAGTGTTTTTTAAATAGTTTAAGGATATCTGCTTTTTGCAGATGTTGTAGGAATTTGCAGCTGAGTGTGAAGTGGCGGGATGAGAATCAGCACCTCCAAGTCCAAGGCCATGGTTTGTAGCCGGAAAAGGGTGGAATGCACCCTATGGGACTGGAATGAGATCCTACCCCAAGTGTTGGAGTTTAAGTATCTCAATGTCTTGTTCACTAGTGAGAGGAGGGATTGAGATTGGAGATCGCCAGGCGGATCAGTGCAGCCTCTGTAGTAAAGCAGAGCTTGTACCGGTTCATCATGGTGAAGAGGGAGCTGAGCCGGAAGGCAAACCTCGCAATGCGACTGAAAGGACAAGAACGCGGATACAAGTGGCTGAAATGAACTTCCTTCACAGGATGGTGGTGCTTTCTCTGAGAGATAGGGTGAGAAGCTCAGACATCTGTGATGAGCTCGGAGTAGAGCTGCTGCTCCTCTGCATTGAGAGGAGCCAGTTGAGGTGGCTCAGAGTGCCTGCTGAAAGGCTTCCTGGTGTGATGTTTTGGGCTTGTCCAACCAGGAAGAGGCTCCGGGTTCAATTCAGAACACTCTGGACGGATTGTGTCTCTCAGCTGGTCTGGGAACACCTTGGTGTCAAGCCCGAAGAATTGGAGTAAGTGACTGGGGAGAGGAATGTCTGTATCTCACTACTTAAGCTGCTTCACCGCAACCTGACCCCGGATTAAGTGGAAGAAGATGATCATTTTAAGAACCGCATTTACAATGTCACTGGGTCCTATGATTTAACCTTTAGATGGTAATGGATAGTATAGTGGTATTGAATAGTATTGGGTAGTAGATCTGTGTATTTAGCTTTGGCACTCTGTTGATAACATTGCACAACCTTCTTTATAGCTCATCTTCTTATACTGGACTGGATAAATCAAGATTCACATAAGTACATTGGCTAAAATATTCCTTTTGCATTTATTATACTACAGTGGTACCTCACTTTATAGAAATTAATCCATTCCAGCGCCTTTTTCATAACCTGCATTTTTCGTAAGTCGAACCGCATTTTACATGTAAAACACGTGATTCGCTCCAAGGCTCCCAATACTACCCCCTAAATCCTTTTAAAAAAAGGTAAATCATTTTCATTACTTTAGACACATATTTCATACAAAATGGGTGTACTTTTATAATTTTTAATCTCTCAAACCACCCATGCGACGCTTTAAAGTCCGCGGGTTGCTGATCTAAAGAACCCTCACCCCCATCTCCACCCTCCTTCACGAGGTCCTTCAATATGGCAGATGATTTTTCCGAAATAATCGCCTCCGTCACTGTATCTCCACTTTTAATGCCTCCATCTGCTTCATTATTGTCCTGATTGTAGAGGGGTTCCGGCCATACTCCTTTGCGATTTCACTCAACCGAATCCCACTTTCATATTTTTTATCATCTCCTGATTCACTTTTATTGATAACGGAGCCCGCTTCTTCTTTTCAGTCTCACTGGGAATCACTTTCTTGGGACTCATGATTAATAACAAAAAATAACGCTGCAATAAGCACACTCAAAAAAAAAAAACAAAAACAAAAAAAACTCACGAACCAACAGTACAACTCCCCTTCACGCGTGTGTCCACCAATGAGTCGAAGGCACACGAAAAGCATTATGGGTACAGTACTGTATTATAGAGATTCAGCTCCCTCCTAGCCAATGGGAGGCCAGCGGGGTGGGGTGTTGGGAGACAACCAATGGGAAAGCAACTCACGCATTGTTTGAATGTTTGAAAGGCGCGGTTGAATTTTTAAAATGGCGCTTTGGTAACATGAACTTGTTTTGTATCCAAAGACAAAAATTTTAGGAAAATATGTTTCGTAACCTGAATTTTTCGTTTGGTGACACTTTCGTAAAGTGAGGTACCACTGTATTTAGTACACTTAGTTGATTTTTAAAGTCCATAATCAAATTTATAGATTGTTAGATCTGTGTTGCAAATAAGAGAGCACTGGGTTAATTCAGGCAATATTGGGCAAATTATGAAGACATTTGTTTACCACAAGCCAGTTTTTTCACTGTGGTTAGGTAATTCTCAAAGTAAACTCCATGGCCTATATCTACTGTGATGATCTAGGACAGGGGTCGGGAACCTTTTTGACGAAGAGAGGCAAAAAAAAAGACATTTTAAAATCTAATTCTCTGAGAGCTATAATATATATATATATATATATATATATATATATATATATATATATATATATATATATATATGTGTATATATATATATGTATATATATATATATATATATATATATATGTATATGTATATATATATATATGTATATGTGTATATATATATATATATATATATATATATATATATATATATATATATATATATATATATGTGTGTGTGTGTGTGTGTGTGTGTGTATATATATATATATATATATATATATATATATATATATATATATATATATAAAGACTGAATACAACTAAATTGAAAAAGAAGACCAACAATTTTAGAGTATAATAGGACTCTGAATTTATTTTAAACGACATTGTCATAATGAAATTATTTATTAATAAGAAAAGTACTTCTTACTATCAGTGCTGTAGTGGTCAAAAAATAAGTGGGTACACAATGACGGCGAAGTGACCGACGCGCACAGCAGCAGGTGCACGAAGCCAAAGCCACACCCTCCTTACGCTCCGTGCACCTGCTGCCGTGCACAGCAGCAGGTGCACGGAGCGTAAGGAGGGTGTGGCTTTGGCTTTGAAACTATTCATGACTTCATCTCCGCTTTTTATTTACACATGCGTGGAAATTTACGTTGATCAACTATAAATTACACCAAATTAAGTCAGTACACACAACTTGGCCACTAAAACAAGTGGATAGACGGCGTCGGCATTCACCACTACAGCATTGCTTACTATTAATGCGACTTCTGGTGCTGCATGGTTTTGCTGATGGCTTTATATCTGGTTGATACGGGGTAAGGACTAGACATGACTGGACTTGCACGCTGCAGTGTTTATGTAACAGGAAGCGCGTCCCAAGTTTTGTCAATCAGCTGCTCTACGGGTTGAAGTTTTTCCATGTCTGTCCATTTATGTTTGCTTGCCAAGTGTGCTTGGCTTCGTGAAAATGAGCCGATCAGAAACGAGGGAAATTTATCTCTTTTCTCATAAACAACACACGCAGTCTGAGGCTGTTGTTATAATCCAATAAAATTAGAGTTTCAAGGTATCGGACCCGCCCACAAAGTGGCTGGCTCTCCGCTTCGTGCTCCAGTGACATGGCATTGAAAATAGATGTATAGATTTTAATGCGCGAGATTTATTCATCTATTTTTGTTTCATTTGATGGCTTTTTTTTGTATTTTTATTTAAATGACAGTGAAATTATGTATCCGTTACTCTGTTAAGAAAGGCCACCTGATTTATCTGAGAGCCAGATACAGTCATCAAAACAGCCACATCTGGCTCACGAGCCATAGGTTCCCGACCCCTGATCTAGGACATCCTACAGCTGTATTTTGAGAAACAAATTGTAGTCATAAGATTTTGGGGGTAATACATTACACTTTTCTTACAGTAGTCCTCTGCCTGTCATTAAATCCACAGGACTTCCTTCTACCTATGTATATCATATCACTTTTTTATGAAAGTGTTAGGTGGAGCTAGTCAGCAGTCATACATTAATGACCATTATAATAATTCGTAGTGCAGCAATTGTATCACTTTTTTGCTCGATGAAGTTTCCTTAAGGCCTGAACTCCTTTGGCTGATTCTTTAACAAGTGCATGTGAGTTGCCAACTGTCTCAGACCATCCACAACTATATGTGTGATGTCTTAAATGACTCAAATAAAATAATGCTCAGATGAAAATCTGTGATGGTCGACAATTAGGTCTGACTGTCTTCAGCTAGGATCCCCAACTCTTCTTGTCTATTTGCGAATGACCACAACGGTCTCAGACTGTAAGCAATATAACTGTGGATAGTTGGCGACAGTGACAGATTAGTAGATAGATTATCATGTGTAATCATCCAAGATTTGGAAACAGGTTTCAAAAAATGGAACGATTGTCCACAATGGCTGGATTTTTTGATGAGTGTCATGGACAGTCGCAGACCCCTCATTCTCACTCTTGACCTAAAAATTGATTGAAACGTCGTCATTACTGACCATGATTGCCCAAATAAGGTCAGAGTTTTAAACATATCTATTCATTCATTCATTTTCTAAGCTGCTGAATCCTAATTAGGGTTGCGGGGAGGCTGGCTCCTATCTCAGTCGACTCTGGGCGAGGGCGCCATATATCCTTGACAGCTCGCCAGATCAGTGTAGGGACAATACTCACATGACCATTTAAACATAGATATACAACTTATTTTTCATGTGAACGTAAATACACAGCTTTCAAATCCACTTCACACAAACCTAGGTCGGTCCCACAGTTTTCATAAAAATTGTGTGCAGTTGAGAAAACCTCAAACAACTACGTAGTTAAACCTCACATTGAAAATCTAATTGTATAATTGTAGTAACTCTTGATATGGTTTGAAGCCAGTTCAATCTTGTCAGAAAGTGATCCCAAAGAGGCATTATGAATTTTCTGTGATCAAAAGCCTTCACTCTGTTAGTGAGACTCGCCTCTGTGTGCCACGTTTGTCGAGTTTTGATTTTGTTTTTTCTAGTTATTCTGTCTGTCTTTTCCCAGTCCAGTCTGTTTGTAAATTGTCTGATCATGTATAACATTTACATTTTTTTTCTGACCATTTTTGCTGCTTTGCTTAATATAATCATTTCGTTTGATTCAAACTTTCATAGATCTATAAGATTTGAAATGTTAGTCTTAAAAGGGAGTGTGATTTGCTCTGAAAAGCCCATGATAGTGTTAATATAACAGCTGTAATTTTCAGTAATTGGTGAGCTAATTTCCTTCCTTTTTTTTCTTTTGTTCAAAAGCAAAGTTGTGCTGTGAAGCAACACTGCTGGAACTCATTTATCATTTTCTTTAGCTGCACTGCACTTGCCACTTATGTCATCTGTCCAAAACAATCTGGTGGTAATTTGGAAACGTAGAAAACATATGTTCTAAATAGGATTTTTTTTTTTTTTTTTTTTTTTTTTGCAGCGGCATTTTAAAGTGGACAGTGGTTCCCCAAGAAAGCAAAAGGGTTGAAAATGAAGAACTCTTAATGCTTTTCTCACAATAACTTAAAAATAGAAGCTTCATAAATGTTTTAAATTGTCATAACGTATTTAAATGCAATGCACTAGGTCCATGTATATATAACAGTGTCATTTGCAATGAAGTGACCAAGAAATTAAATAAATATTCATACCTAGTTTGTTGGTCAATATATTGTTAGAAAATAAACAGTGTGTTAATCTATTACAAATAAAAGGGTGACAATTCAGGGTTTTATTATTGTTACTATTTTTGAGACCACTTAACTGTCACTTCACGTACCGTATTTTCTGGACTATAAATTGCACTTTTTTATACTTTGGCGGAAGGTGCGACTTATACTCCAGAGTGACTTATATGTGAGATTATTACATATGGTGAGAGGCATGTAAAAGAACCATTGCTGACTTTCTTAAAGAGTACGCTGCAAAACAGTCAGTGTGTTTCTGTCCCTTGCTAAAAGGTTGTGTCAGGAAGGGCATCTGACATAAAAACCTATGCCAAATCAAACATGTGAATCATTCGCTGTGGCGATCCCTCATAAAGGGAAAAAGCTGAAAGGAAATCTCTCTCTCTCTGTTCATCATAATAATAACAAACATAATTTCATATGTTTGTTATTTTTACACTCTCAACCACAAGAGGGCACTCTAGGATTGGGTACCAGTACCTGCTCATCCACCATTGAAGAAATGGCCCCAATAAGAAAATCATATTCTGCAGATTACAAGTAGTGAAAGATCCATCAGAAAATGGTAATCGAGCAGCAGAAAGAAAGTTTGGAGTGAACGAGAAACTTGTGAGGGACTGGAGAAAAGCAGAGATTACTATTACTTCAATGACGTAATCGCAGGCTAAAGGCTAGATGGCCACAGCTAGGAGAATGAACTCGCACATGGGTGCTTGAGCAACGTGCTGCAGGGAGAGGCTTGTCAACCGTGCATCTGCGTCTCCATTTCCAGATAGTGAAATTATTACATATAATTTTGTTCGTCATAATAATAAGGAACACAATTTCACATATTTATTTTTTACAATCACAACCGCAAGAGGGCAAAAAAGCGGAAATTATTATTATAGACGCTTCCCGACTTACCATCCATCCATTTTACGTTTTTTTCGATTTTGTTTTTTTTTTCCAAAAAAAAAGTCAAATTTTGAATTTAGATGTACCTACGTAGTACGCTAACGTAATGACGTAATGACGCTGCGTCCATTGTTTACAAATGACAGATTGAACGTGCTCCTCCTTCTTCCCAGTTCAGTTATATATATATATATATATATATATATATATATATATATATATATATATATATATATATATATATATATATATAATAAAAATAAAGACTTTCTATTTAAACTCCATTTATCAGTACAGAGCTGTTTCGAGGGGTGGTGAAACCATCCTCTCTCTTCAGGTGATTATAGAAGTTATATGAAATTATATTCTTCTATAATCACCTAAAGAGAGAGGATGGTTTCACCACCCCTCAAAACAGATCTGTAGTGATAAATGGAGTTTCAATAGAAAGTCTTTGTCCTGTCCTTTTATTTTTATTGTTATTTGCTCTACCAAAAAGTATTGAGCACTCTCCTACGGAAGGATCTACTCAGAAAATCCTCCACACATATATATATATATATATATATATATATATATATATATATATATATATATATATATGTCTTCCTTTCGGCCTTTTCCCTTTTACTCGGGAGTCACCACAGCGAATCATCTGATTCTCACGTTTGATTTGGCAGAGGACAGAAACACGCTGACGACTTTGCAGCCTACTCTTTACGAAAGTCAGCAATGGTTCTTTTACATGCCTCACACCATAGACAGTGAGAGACATGGCCCGCCTTTGATAACCCAGTTAGCTGCACTGGGGGGGACAGTGACAACCTTGTGGAGAGTGGTACTTGAACCCCCAACCTTTGGATGAGCAATCCAGCGCCCTATACCACTGGACCACCACAATACGGTATTTAAAAAACCCCTATTATCAGTCTGTTAGACATGTTACAATGCTAACCCATGTTAGCCCTGAATTACTAAATAAATAGCAAGTTAATTAAATTTAAAATAGTACACCACATTCATAGATCACATCAACTGCATTCACCTGGGCACTTGCACCAGAATAGCTTGCACCTGGAACCTTTTGCCCTGGCGAATATAAAGACTATTTGTTCCAGAATAACTTGACAGTGATTGGTGTAACTTTTTCAGTTTTTGAGGTGGCAAGAGTTGTACCAGTAAAATTCGTTCTGAGAATTACTGTCTGACTGAACACAATCAGTATCAAGTAGCGCAGTATTGTCCACCCAAGTTATTAGGTCCTTTTGTAGGGTTTTGATTTCAATGGGAGATTATTCAACAGTTGTTTGAAATTTCGTGGTTCTCTTTGTTGCTGTTATTGACACATTTTGAAACAATACTGTGCATTTATATTCATGATTCTTTTACACTGCCTTGTCCTTACTGGAGTCTTGTAATCACTGAAAAATGTGAAAGCATGTCTTATGTCCTCACTGGACATTTTGTGTCTGATTACTTATTTGCACACATGTACTTGTGTGCTGACTCTCTAACAACACTGTGAGTGTGACAGTGACGACCCATAGGCAAGTGGTTGCCATTATGTCAGTGCACAAGTTGTTCTGGGTGCAAACTGCTTCCGTTGTCCATGGTAAAGTAGCCTGCATCCAAACTATCACTTGGCAGGCTAGTGCAAGGCCTAAGTCCTGTAACCCCATCCCTGAGTTTAACCGTAATTTACTTTCTGGCTGAAAAGGCATTTGTGCTGGTGTTGTGGATTCATTTGACTCTGGTTAGTTTTCATCAGCCAGTTTCACATTGGAAAACCTTTGATGTACAGGGAGAAAAAAGCACACAGCAGATAAGAAAAGAAAATAAGATAAGGTAAGATAAGACAAGAAAATTCCTGTTTATCCTACTTAATCTTCTGTACTGGTAAAGTAACAATGGTCATATATTCCCCCCTGACTGTATGTGAGAGGATGGTACAGAAGGTCCCTGTGTGAGACATGTAACATATGAGAGACAAGATATGTCTGTTTTTTTTTTTTTCTTTTTCTTGTTGTTTAGAATTTTCTAGCTGTCACTTTACCCCCAGTGAAATTAACTGATTTATCAAAGGTCGGCAATGTCTCTCACTGTCTTTGGTGAGAGGCATGTAAAAGAACCATTACTGACTTTCGTCAAGAGTAGGCTGCGATAGCCTGGAAAGCTGTCCAGGGTGAACTCTGCTCTGAGATGGGCACCAGCCTCCCCGCGACCCTAATTTGAATTAAGCGTATCAAAAAATGCGTGGATGAACCTGTTGTTTTAGTGACAGGATTAAAAAAGAAAAGGAGCATTCATTCATTTTCTGAACCACTAAATCGCGCTCATCGCAACCAACTCTGGGTGAGGGCAGACCTGGACAGCTCACCAGGCCATTACAACGCAGAAACATGCTGATGGCTATGCAACCTGCCCTTGACCCTCACCACAGACAGTGAGATATATAGCTGACCTTTAATAACCCAGTTAGCTGCATGGGGGGGGGGGGCGGCAGCTGTGACAACCCGTTGACAGTGGGGCTTTCACCCCAACCTTGGTTTCAGTAATCCAGCATTTTACCACTGGGCCACCACTTCCCCACAAAACAAACAAATAGACAACAACAAAAAACCCTACCCCTTTTACACATGTTTCTTTCTCACAAATACAGTACTAATAAACGAACACACACACACACACACACACACACACACACACACACACAGAGTATGCGCATGCACTCCATCGTAATTGATGATTGTGCACTCTAAGATCTAAGGAAAAATGCAC
The DNA here is from genome assembly GCA_024760905.1 of Plotosus lineatus. Classification (NCBI taxonomy): domain Eukaryota; kingdom Metazoa; phylum Chordata; class Actinopteri; order Siluriformes; family Plotosidae; genus Plotosus; species Plotosus lineatus. The sequence continues at coordinate 27,100,064 of CM045747.1, read as the reverse complement.
GTTACACAATGTTGTATCTGCGTCACAATTAAAAAGGGGACATTTGTGATGAGCTGTGTTGTCGGGGGTATTATGCCCCTGATAGGGTCACCCAAGACAAACAGGCCCTTGGTGACGGTACTGATGAAGCATGGTTCAAAAACCCCTATGGCAAACGTAACAGGACACAAGTCACCGAGACCAACTCTTGGAGCCAAGCCTGGGGGAGGGGCCGGAAGGCGAGCGCCTGGTGGTTGGGGTTCTGCCTATGGAACCCGGCTGGGCCCAGCCACCTGTGAGAGGGGCTATAGGGGTCCAGTGCAGTGTGAGTTGAGTGGCAGCCGAAGGCATGAGTTCAGTCGGTTCGATCTTCAGCTACTGACTCTGACTCTTGGGACATGGAATGTCACATCTCTGGTGGGGAAGGAGCCTGAGTTGGTGCATGAGGTTTATAGGTACTGAGAAGGGAGGCAGCTTGATTCCAGGAAATGAAACTTGAAAGAATTGTGTTACCAAGTACAGTACTGTGGTACCTTGACTTACAAGTGTCCCTTATAATGAATTTTCATTTCTCATATTCTTCCGGGTGTATTCCTCCGTACTCCAAGAACGCCTTGTGCAGTGCTTCTCAATTATTTTCTGTGACGCCTCCTCTCGAAAGAAAAACAAACAAACATTCCACGCCCCCTCAGCGCCCCACGTACGACTATAAATATTGTTTACTTCATATCATTTGCTCGGTGATTTGTCCCTACACCATAACGCGACAATGAGAGCGCCACTGTCAAATACTGTAGTGGATGCGCATTTATACTTAATTCTAGTACAGTATGGCAAAAAGCATGTTCCCCAGGGTAACACCCCCTCAAAAAAAAGGGACCACGCCCCACTATTTGATGAGAACTGGCCTTGTGGGAGCTTACCAGATTTTCCTTGCTGGCATTCGTAGCGTGCCCACGCACAAAATTCTCCTCTTCTGTTATGCACCACCTCCTGTCTGCCCACAGGAAATCATCATTGCAGTCGATGAACGGAAGGGTTAGTCGAATTATTGTTTATTTTTGTTTTATTATTATTTATTATTCATTATTACTAATGTTAATTTACATGTATTATTATTATGAAATATTTATTCTTTTTACATGTTTATCTTTAATATATTAGGTCAAATATGTGTTTGTGGCAGGTTATATGAGTTTGGGAGTGGGTTGGAATGGATTAATTGGTTTTCTGTTATTTCTTATGGGAATAATTGTTTCATCTAACAAACCTTTCGGCTTATGAGCTCGCCCTCGGAACGGATTAAATTCATTAGACAAGGTACCACTGTACTTCAATATACAATGACACATCAAGATCTCTTACACGCTGTTAGGGTCTAGTAAGGCCTCTTAAGTATCACGGCGCTCTTTTGCACTTCGATGTTCCTTTACAAATGGTGTCAAATCGTAACACATCATAAGAATCATGGCACAATTTTTCACAGTCAATATTTTCAGTAAAAAAAAAAAAAAAAGCTTCCCTCAAATCATCACGAATACAAGTTCTTTCAAGAGCATCATCATTCGGTCTCATATCCCCCCCATGCTCATTACAATTTTCTCAAATCATTGAGATCATGGACCTTGTGCCACAGTATACAATAGCATACACCTTAGGCTGGCTGGCTGTTTCCAATTGCCCCTAGGTGTGAATGTGAATGATGGTGTGTGTTGGCCTTGTCATGACCTGGTGAGCTGTTCAGGGTGTACGCCACCTTCGTCCAGTAGCATCTGAGATGGGTTCCAGCAACCCTGACTAGGAGAATTAAATTCCATTTTAGCAACTAGATAACTAACCAAAGAGAAGATTTATGGACGTGGTGAAGGAGGACATGAAGGTAGTTGGAGTAAGAGTAGAAGATGCAGAGGATAGGGTGAGGTGGAGGCAGATGATTCGCTGTGGCGACCCTTGAAGGGAAAAGCCGAAAAGAAAAGAAGAAGAAGAATAAGTAACTAGATAACTAGAATTTTTTAGTTATTTATTCTGGCGCCACGCAAAGATTTAATATCAGACTGCAGCACATTTCAGTTTTAGAAATTCACTACAATATGTAAGCAGCTTCTTTCAACCAGTGCTTGGAATTGTTGTGAAACACTGACAAAAAATATAATATTATGTGACATTACTGATCACAGTTCCTGAATTTTAAATGCTCTCCAAGTCCCAACAATCCAATCCTGTCACCAGGGCAGCCATGGCCTAAAGTTAAGAGAAGCAGGGTTGTGTTAGAAAGCTTGCTGGTTCAGTTGCCAGGACTGGCAGGAAAACATCTACCGACCCTGAATTTCCCCTGTCGCATGTTTGCTGCTTACTGCTCCCATGCCTAGTGTTTGTGTCTGATCATTAATGGTGTGTAAGGATGGGTCAAATTTACTGCTCACAGTTCACTGTGTATATGCATTCACAATGATTTAATTAACCAATTAACTGACTCACTACTCGGAGTTATTCTGTTGTGAAGCATGACTATAATAAATGTGACTTTAAAAGTGCAATCTTTTCCACCCCAGAGGGATTTAAGCTACTTCTGAAAACATTGTTTTTATACTTTGTAAGATTATGAAAGACTATCAGTATGAGATTTATGTTTTAGTATGAGTGCTTTAGAGTCTCAGGATGAAAAAACCTGTAGACTTCCCAAATCTAATGTATACAGACGCTCCCCGCTTTACGTTCATTAATTTCACATATTTTTTTTGATTTTACATTTAAAAAAAAAAAAAAAGGCAAATTTTGAGTTTAGCGTGCTGTCTGTAGTATGAGACGTACCTACGTAGTACGCTGACGTAATACGCTACTTCTGCATGACGCTGCATCCATTGTTTACAAACAACAGACTGAACGTGCCCCTCCTTCTTCCCAGTTCACTGTGTGTTACCCTTGTGTTAAGACGTCATCTCTGCGATCTTTGTGTTTACACTGTTTTGCAGACTTTTGTAACCCTAAGCAAATATGGTTGGTCAGAAGCGTAAGCCGACTAGGGCTAGTGGTAATCAGAAAAAGCGGTAAGCCATCTTGTTATTATCAAGAAAATCGATTCTGGTGAAAAACATGTGAATGTTGCACGTTTTTCCAAATGGCTCCGTCGACCATCGGAACCATTTACAAGCAGAAAGATTGCATCACAGAGAATGTTAAAGGTTATATTTGATACTGTGTTGGATATTGGATGAGAGAATTTGATTAAAATTTATCTATTTGAAATGCTGATATTCTTTGATATATTTGATATTATTTTACAATGTTATCTTTATTATAATTGATTTAGGGGTGTTTTATGAGATACGGTAATGGTATTTATGGATGTATAGTACAGTATGAACGTCATACAGTAACAACTTACGTTTTTTTTTTTTGTTTTTTTGTTTTTTTTTTTCACCTTACGTTCGGCCGTCCGGAAACCCAACTAAAACATAAGTTGGGGAGCGTCTGTACTGTTATTCATTCATTCATTCACTTTCAGAACTGCTTAATCCTAATTAGGGTTGTGGGGAGGCTGACGCCCATCTCAGCCGACTCTGGGCAAGAGCAGAGTACACCCTGGACAGCCCACCAGGCCATCGCAGGGCAGAAACATGCTCATGGCTATACAGCCTTCTCTTGACAAAAGTCAGCAATGGTTCTTTAAGCATACCTCACACCACAGACAGTGAGACATATGGCCAGCCTTTGATATCCCAGTTAGCTGCACTGGGGGTGTATACTGTTGTGTATTATTCAACTTCTGTCAAATAATTCTTTGAAAGTCTTAGTTTCTAAATTCTTTCTTAATTTCTAAGAGCCATTGGTTAAACCTGTTGAACATAACTAAAAAGAGCAAACAAAAAATACACACACACACACACACACACACACACACACACACACACACACACACACACATATATATATATATATATATTGATGGTTACAGAAACGTTGCTTGAATTTATTTTCTGTCATTCATTCATTGTTTTTTTTACTTTTCAGCAATTTCAAAAATATTTGAATCTAGCATAAACTGTGATGTTCAGTTTTGAGCCAAATGCAAATTTACTTTGATAACTGCGCTCTTGTTGCTATGGCAATCTGTCAGGTTACGAGTTGGTGTGCTGTAGGTGGACCTGTTGATCACGGGGTCTTGCCGCTTTAATGTCAAGGATTACCATCTGTCTGAAGAAAAAGGGACTTCTTGTCTGTTTGGTTTTGACGAATACATTAATTAGGCATTTTTCTGATATCTAACATGTAATAATAGGGGCCATTAAAAGAACAATGGGTGGACATCTTTCTATGTCGGAGTAGTGCAGGTTCATAAGTCATATAGTTTGGTTTGCAATAAAAATGGAAATGTTTTCCCTCATTATGCTGAAGTCAAAGTCTAAAATGCTTGCTGGTTTTGGTCTTAACAATCAAGTGTGAAATGCCTTTATAAAAGTGGGAAAGTCTTTAAAAATGGTAGAAAATCGCAACTTCGGGTGCCCATTTTTGGTGTCCCTCATCACATCTTGGTGCAATTTACTCAACCCCATTCTAGAAATTACCCAGAAAGAGCCATCAGGCAAGTGGAAGCTCCTGACAATTTTGCTAGAAGATGCTGAGATCCCATTCAATTCAGTCATCAATTGGGAGCAGTGCCACTGCAATGTGTAGCCATGGCCAACTCTTAGTTTTTTCTTTCCTTCCCCTGGCAGCGCCCTGCAGAGATGGTAATTGCATTGAGCATGCTGAGGAAAGACAGCCTCATTTTTAAAAGTGATAGACACAAGCTACTTACCAGCCTCATTGTCATTTGCCTCCCTTGACGCCACCACTTATGATATTACAAGTGGATACTTGGCATCAACTGCTGTCATGGCATGTGAACCTCTTAGGACATGTGGATGAAGCGGGAGTTCTGCAAATATGAATTTCGATTTGATGCAATATTTGGTTTAATCATAAGAAGCAAAAGCAATTTTCAACCAGAGTTGAACCAAAAGATGCATATAATAATAAAAATGACACATAGTTTATAATGGGGAGATGGTAAGACTGCAGACCAAACCCCCCCCCCCAGACCCACAACCTCGTCTTCTGCAGCCATGTCTTTGTAATGTATGTGGGGGATGGTTTTACATTTTCTTGTTGGGTTTTGAAACTATTGCGAATAAACATGTAAATAATCTATGTTGTCTTAGGACCATAGCGCACAGCTTCTATTTCTCCATATAAGATTACAGTAACCCCCGTTATTCACGGGGGCTGAATTCCACTCCTTCCCGCGGATGTTGAGAATCCGCGAATTACTAATGTGGTTGTAAAACCCTATGTATGATATTACATGTGCTAAAATATGCTTCTTAAACACATTCTATGGACAGTGTTACTCATTAAGACGGTAATAATGCTGTAAAATGTAGTAATGATTAAGTAAAAACTTTAATTTTGTACTGCGATAATATTTATTAATAAAGCGCTTAGACTCTTTAACAGAAGCTAGAGAAGATGCAGGGCATTTGAGTGGCATCATAGGACTTAAATAATAATTACGTTGATGACATGTACGCGAAGGAGACAGCAAAGAGGTGTATATATCATCTGCAACCAATCAACAAGTGGGAGAAACAAAAGCTCTCAGCCACTGGCTAAATTTGAATCATGTGCCGGTAACTTCCGGGGCTGCCGCTAATCCACGAGTATGCGTGCAACCAGTGAACCACGAATGGGCGGGGGGCTCCTGTATAATTATAAGGATTTAAGCTCAACTTGGGTATTTCAATGGACTGCTGTTTTTGGTGCACTTGCATGAGATTGGAGGTGGATTTATTGGTAAAAGTGTATCCCACAGGGCAGTGGTGGCCTGGTAGTAAAGGTGCTGGATCACTGATCCTATGGTTGGGAGTTCAAGACCCGCTCTCATCGGGTTGTCACTATCCCCTCGTACAGCTAACTGGGTTATCAAAGGCCGGCCATGTGTCTCTCTGTCTATGGTGAGAGGCTGTAAAATAACCATTGCTGACTTTCGACAAGAATAACTGTATAGCTGTAAGCGTGTTTCCACCCTGCGATGGCCTGGCGAGCTGTCCACGGTGTACTCTGCCCTCGCCCAGAGTCGGCTGGGAAGGGTGCCAGCATTTCCGCGACCCTGATTAGGATTAAGCGGTTACAGAACATGAATGAATGAGTATATCCTACTCTGTTATCATAGTTTCAATACTGTGGTACCTCACTTTACGAAAGTCCCAACAAACAAAAAATCCAGGTTATGAAACGTATTTTCCTAAAATTTTTGTCTTTAGATACGAAACAAGTTCACGTTGCAAAAGCACCATCTCAAAAATTCAAACAATGCGCAAGTTGCTCTCCCATTGGCTATCTCCCAACATCCCGCCCCACTGGCCTCCCATTGGTTATCTCCCAACATACCATCGCGCTGGCCTTATATATATATATATATATATATATTTATATATATATATATATATATATATATATATATATATATATGTTTATTTATTTTGATGTGTGCTCCACTTTCTTGTTTTGATGTCTTTTTCTGAGACACATTTTTCCCCCTTATGATTTTTTTGGGTAGACATTAATTTAAAAAAAATAGGATTCACAGAAATGATCTCTGTCATGCCCTTTGTTGTGCTGTCCCTTCACTATCCAAGACTTCCCATACATGTGCTCACTATGTTTGTTACCATACACAACTATTTAGAAAATGTGAATCAAAATCCCAACATTACAGTTTCTACTTGGTGCACCTTTATCACGTAATTGTCATAAATAAGGAAGATCACAGTTCAGATTATTTTTTTTACATGAATTGAAATTAACCCATCTTAAATGTAATATCTTAAAATACAGCATGTAAATAATTAAAGGTGTCACTTTTAAAAAGGGTTGAAAGCTCACAGAGTTAGAAAGATGGTACTTAAATTTTAATACAGTGACATGTCACTTTAAAAATTGTATATAAATTATATTGTACAAAAAGCAAATTCTACCATGCTTTGAATTTTGGGTAAGAAATTTGCATGCTTGTTTTCGTGTTTTTTTTTTCCTGGTGTTGAAATTTTTTAAGTGCTCTTACATGAATACGGATTTGTTCACATGCCCTTTAAATTGCATTGTTATTTATCTTTTCTACCATTTTTTGAATTATTTAACTATTCCATATTTGTTTTTTTTAACCATTCATGTATTTAATTTTTTTTTTTTTTTTTTTTTTTTTTTCAGTTGGTACAGCATGAATTCTTATCCAGGCTAAAGTTAACTGGCCTTAGACATAGACTTCTTGCTCTATTTATGTAGTTTCTTTTGTTAGCTTAATTTTAAAGTGATGAAAGCAGCTCTAATGTGATCTACCCAACCACAATATATGAATGTGAGAAACAGTGGAATCATAATTCCACGACTTGAACTATCCATACTAACAATTTTTCATGAAGCAACAAATACCAATATTATCTGAATCTAGTCTATTTTTAATAAGTGGTGATAAACAATTGAATATTTGCTGTATAATCTATAAAGACGGTCCCCGACTTACGTTTTTAATTGGTTCCGGATGACCGAACGTAAGTTGAAAGTGAACGTAAGTTGAAAGTGAACGTAAGTTGTTACAGTGATGTATGACATATGACGCTCATACTGTACTATACATCCATAAATAGCATTACCGTATCTCATAAAACACCCCTAAATCTATTATCATCAACATAACATTGTAAAATAATATCAAATAATATCAACATTAATTTCAAATAAGTCACTTATTTATACCGAGTCACTTTAAATGAAGCTTAAAACAGTCAATCAACGCTTACAATATGTGAGGCGCTCAATACTGAAAGTAGTGTACTTGCGAAAGTAGTGTACTTGGTGTGGGTTATACAGACTTCTGGTCTTTCGAGTGCACAGAGGTGCCATTGAACTAGTTTAGAACACAGCCTGCACTGATGCAGTCTCCCAGCAAAGCGGAGAGTTCTTTCTTTTGTGTAAGTAAGGCTTACACTTCTGACCAACCATATTTGATTAGGGTTACAAAAGTCCACAAAACAGTGTGCCAGGTCGTGCTGAAAAATGAAATCTTCATCTCCATAAAGCTTTTCAGCAGATGGAAGCATGAAGTGCTCCAAAATTTCCTGATAGCTAGCTGCATTGACCCTGCCCTTGATAAAACACAGTAGACCAACACCAGCAGCTGACATGGCACCCCAGACCATCACTGACTGTGGGTACTGGACACTGGACTTCAGGCATTTTGGCATTTCCTTCTCCCCAGTCTTCCTCCATACTCTGGCACCTTGATTTCCGAATGACATGCAAAATTTGCTTTCATCTGAAAAAAGTACTTTGGACCACTGAGCAACAGTCCAGTGCTGCTTCTCTGTAGCCCAGGTCAGGCTCTTCTGCTGCTGTTTCTGGTTCAAAAGTGGCTTGACCTGGGGAATGCGGCACCTGTAGCCCAGTCCACTGCTTCCACAGGTCCCCCAAGGTCTGGAATCGGCCCTTCTCCACAATCATCCTCAGGGTCCGGTCACCTTTTCTGGTTGTGCAGCGTCTTCTGCCACACTTTTTCCTTCCCACAGACGTCCCACTGAGGTGCCTTGATAGAGCACTCTGGGAACAGCCTATTCACTCAGAGATTTCTTTCTGTGTCTTATCCTCTTGCTTGAGGGTGTCAATGATGGCCTTCTGGACAGCAGTCAGGTCGGCAGTCTTACCCATGATTGCGGTTTTGAGTAATGAACCAGGCTGGGAGTTTTTAATAACATAGATTATATACACTATACACAATTAATAACTATAACATAGACGAGCATGCAAACCATGAACAAACTAATTAAAACAAAGAAACAATTTGACTCTGAGAACTCCGCAACGTTGCGCTCTAGGCAGCGCCATCTTGGAGATGTCACTCCAAGACGTTACTCCGAGTTCAATGTAAAAGGACATGAAGCGTAATAAAGTTTATTCTTTTGGTATCATTTGTTAAACATGCTACAGAACATAAAATCTCATGCACAAACATTCTCAGAATTAACTGAGGTACTATACTGGAATATAATACAAAAAGACTTTAAAACGAATACTTTACAACAGTATATGCTGTAGAATGTTTATATATTTTATTACTAAATATCACAGAACAAAATTGAAAAGTTTTTATTAATCATGACTATATTTTACTACATTAATACTGTATTAATGAGTAAGACTGTCAGTAGAATGTTTAAGAAGCATAGTTTAGCGCATGTAATAGATACATAGTATTTTACTGCCGGCTGCTCATTCACGCATGTGACGTCATACATGGGGTTTTACTTCCGCGTACAGAACTCGCCGATTAACCCGATTCGCAGGAGGGCTCGAAACCGTACCCCCGTGAATGTCGAGGGCCTACTGTACAGGTGTTTTGAATTGAAGTATTCCAGAGTCTCTTAGCTCCACTCTGGCTTTGTCAAAAGAAGCCATCGCTAATCTTATACCATAGGCCTTTGACTATTCGCAGTTTTGCATTCATGGTTTGAGTGTTCGCGGACTGCCGAGCAACTCGTACGTGATTCAAATTCAGCCAATGGCTGTCCTCCTTCCTGCTGATTGGTTGAGATGATGTAATGCCCTTTTCCCTCATTCGCGCACAAGTGGGCAATGAGCCTTTTTTAGTGTGTTTTAATTACCAGTTAAGTTCTATCATATCACTCAAACGCCTGCTAAGCACCAGAAAAAGGTCATGACATTGGATGTCTCTTCTTAAGAAATAAGACTTTCTCCAGAAGAAACAACAGTTTTCTCTGAAGTCCTGCCATTGCTGAAGAGGAATAATTGTCTGAACTGTTGTAAAACACTCCACTATTAAAGTCTTTTTCAATTATTATTCCAGTCCATGACCTAAGGTAATGTTTAAAATGTTTGTGTGTTACGTTTTATTTAGTGTAGCATGTTTCTCATTTTGTTTTGTTTATTCAATTTATTACATTTCTTATTCTTTTATGTCCTTTTTGTTATGGTCTGTGTTTTGGGGGACTTTGATTCTGTTTAAGTCCCTTCGGCTGAGGGGCGTGGCTGAGCTGCTTGGTAGCTCACACCTGAATTCACTATTGTCATTTCCTCCCAATAAACAAAAGCAGGCTCACCTCTGCACCAGAGGATTAACTCACATCAACATCACGTCTTCTTTGGTTTGTAAAGCGCTCTACATCTCTCACTCTAAAATTCTGTTTTGTAGTACTCGCTTCGGCTGTGGGGCGTGGCTGAGCTGCTCGGACTTAATGCAGTTAATCCCTGAATTCAGTCATCTCATGCCTAATGCAATACGTTCCTCAAGTGGACATTTTTGAAAACTACAGTTCTAGATGTTTTTCAGAGGATGCTTTGAAAGGTGTTTTTATATGTATGCTGTATAATGTTTATATTTTATCATCAATAAATATAACAGTAAAAATTGAAAAGTTTTTCTTAATAATTACTACATTTTCTACATTAATACTGAATTAATGAGTAAGACTGTCTATAGAATGTGTTTAAGAAGCATATTTTAGCGTATGTAATGGATACATAGTATTTTACTTCTGGCTGCTCATTTGTGCATGTGACCTGATACATGGGGTTTTACTTCCGGAGGGCCCGGAACCGAACCCCGGCGAATGTCAAGGGCCTACTGTACTTGCCAATTAATTATCATAACCTGTAGTGAATGTTTTCACTGGCTGAAAATTATATCTTTACTTTGTCTTATACAGTAATAATATAAGAATATGATATTATATTAATACATTGCAATGCTATATATTGCTATCTTTATGTTATTTTATGAAACCCTCAGTGCAGCTAACTGGATTATCAAAGGCGGGCCATGTCTCTCACTGTCTATGGTGAGAGATTCATGTAAAAGAACCATTGTTGACTTTTGTAAAGAGGAGCTGCAACGCCGTCAGCGTGTTTCTGCCCCTTGCTAAAGGGTTGTGTCAGGAAGGGCATCCGATGTAAAAACCTATGCCACATCAAATGTGCGAATCAGCTGATTCGCTGTGGCGACCCCTGAAAAAAGGAAAAAGCCAAAAGGAAAAGATGTTATTTTATGAAAACAGGAAATGGGGAACAACACCTTCAGGCATTCAAAAAAGTAACAGGAAGGACTCAACATTGCTTTTATACTGTGATGGTTGGTTTTGATTTCTGACATTTTATGTAACATAATATATTCAATTAGTTAATTTAGAAATAAATTTAATGTATTAATTATGTAGCTGCTTAAGAGAAAATACATATTACTATACACACAGAGAAAGGATTCTCTTTAATGTTTTAATGTTCTTCTTTCTATTATTTTTCTTCCATTGCACTTAATATAGCCTGAACAGCAAAGTGCACCCACGCAATGTATTGCATATCATATCATATCATATCATATCATATTAAAACATGTCTTTCGGCACATTGAAGTGTGAGATTACTTTTAGTGACATTTTGCATTACCATGGCAACACAATTAGCCAGAAAGTACTCCAAAAATCCCTTTGAAATGAATGAGGAGAGGTCAACAAACAATCATGAAACTCACCTCTCTTCGATGCCTCACCCAAAAGCCATACTTTGACGTAAAATGACATTTCGATGGATGGCGAGATGGAGGAAAATCTGTGCTGGGTCTGACCTATAACTACAAAATAGAGCTTTTTAAAATCATTATATGGGTCATTTTTAAATCATAACTGTTTAAACACTTTTTACACTTTTTAATTTATATCACTGCATTCACCAACTTCGTGGCTTTCAAATGCTGTCACGCTCATTGCGATGGGAAACATAGTTTTCAAAATAGAAGACCAAAAGCAAGATATGGGCGAGTGCCTGTTTCACTCAAAAATGTATGTGTAACTGTAATGCGTAACTGTAATGTGTAACTGTAATGCATAACTGCCTGCTTAATCATTATAGCAATGCCCAGCTGTGCCGTGCACCTCATACACACCAGTTATAGTTCAAGCATTTACGTATGTTTTGATTTTTTTCACTTTTCAAAACTTGTTTTACCACTTACAATCCTCGTCAACCAAGAATTAGCAAAGTCTATCTGCCGTCTGAATGAAATGGTAGCGAGACCTTGTGAATTCTCGGTTGCGACCTGTGTAAACTGTGAGGAATTTTCCATTATTCTAGTTAAACACACACATTTTCTGGCTGCAGCTTTATCTAATTTTTTCCAGAAAGTTTCAACTTATTATTATTATTTTTTTTTTTACATTTTTACAGGTAATTGTTTGGGAATACATTTTTAAAGTAATTCTCCTTGGTAAAAACTAATTATGTCCATAACTGTTCCTGAAGTTAAAAATCTCTGGTGATTCAACAGATAAATGGCATGAAAGGAATACCAAGAGTGTTTTTAAGACACACTTGCCCCACATCCACATCGATAATATTTTTTATTCACTCAGTAGATGTTTCTCGATTTATGTGGGACCTAAAGAAGCATGTGCAGGTACTTCGCTCTGGTAACTGTATGTTGAGGTCAGTTTAGGTGTGGTTTGATATTTTACCATTCCTGCAATGTTAAGGTGATGGTAGGGGTGTCATTGAAAACCTATTATTGGTATCGATATATTGATAAAAAAAATTTCCAATGTAATGATACATTAGAATATTGCTGTACTGTTCCATAAATTAATTAAATAGAACAGACTAAGATATATTACAGTAGTTTGTATAATGCGTTGAATATTTTATAATAAAGTGATCAATTAACGAAGCGAAATCTGAAATAAATGGCATGATATGGACGGCGCTCGCTCATTCAACATTGCTCAACATTTTAAAATAAGTAATAGTGGTTCAACATTACCCAACTGGATGTTGTTTGCCGGTTACTAACTTCCCCGGAGTGATAGAAAATAACCAGTGAGTATGGTTATATCGTGTTGCGCCGTTGGCTGTGCAAATAGACAGAGGAGTAAGCCTGCACTGTCATTTTATCGTTTTCCATCTGACCTGGAGAAAAAAGCCAAGTGGATCGCAGTGGTAAATAGGAAAGACTGGAATCCTACAGAATACAGTAGAATATGCAGCGAACACTTTGTATCAGGTAAATATACATTATTATATAGGGCCTAGGGTCGCTATTGTCATTGAGGTAGCATCCGGTAAAAAAATATTAATGCTATTAAAAAAAAATATATATATATATATGTGTGTGTGTATATATGTGTATATATATATATATATATGTATATGCATATATGTATATGCATATGCATATATATGTACATATATATATATATATATATATATATATATATATATATATATATATATATATATATATATATATATATATATATATATATACTGTATAGGCTTATATGTAAATAAAATATGTGAATTTATACAACCATTATAAGAAGTGATAATTTTAATATATTATTGCATAAGCGCTTGTTTGTGTAGCTCTATTCGGGGATAGAACACGGACCTTAGCCATTATGAGGTGGTCGTCTCTCTTCCTGGTTCGTGGCTCCCATTGTTGCATACAGCTTACAAATCCAGCAACAAAATACTTGTAAGCTTCCATTGATTTGTAAGCTTTTAACTCTTTGCCAGTAAATGGAGATGGGTTGTGGACAAGATATGTACAAAGATATCATTATTGGTTGTTGTTGAAGTCATGCTTAGTGAAGCGTGTGTGTGTGTGTGTGTGTGTGTGTGTGTGTGTGTGTGTGTGTGTGTGTGTGTGTGTGTGTGTGTGTTCTGGATCACACTTGCCATCCAAGATGGCGCAAGAAGGTATTGGGGTCACGTGACTGCAAAACTTCAATATGTACATATATATGTGTATACTGTATAATATCAATAAATACATATTCTAAGCTATAAATGCTTATTAAGCTATAAAAGCTGCCACCGCTTGCTCGAGTGTTATTTAAATTAAAACAGCTTTGTATGAAATTTAATATAAGATGAATTTTATATAACGCTAGAAGTATCGATATCCCTTTTATAGGTATCGATTATAGATCGGCATAATTACAGTACATCAGCGATTTTTGATGAGTAGCTTAATTTAAATGTTTAAATTCTTTTGTACTTTGTAAGCTCCTACTTTTACTGTTTTACTGTGTAAAGCTGCGTTGCCACAATGTCAATTGTAAAAAGCGCTATACAAATAAAACTGTATTGGATCGAATTGAATTGAATTATTCTACATTCCTGGGAAGAGTCACCAAGTGTAAGTAATGACGGGGGACCGCACCTCACTGTTAATTATTTTCTCATAACAGCATGCCCTGTGTTTTTTCATTTCTTGCCTATCACCCATTCCTTGTGTGTGCAGTACATTATAGAATTGCTAAATCAGTTTGTACAGGGAAGTAATCCAATAGCCATGCTCTCTGTGGTGCGTTTGTTATTGTTTGATGAACAGATCCCTGCAGTGTGACACACTCCACTGACAGAAATTTGATTTTTTTTTTTTTTTTTTTTTTTCCCCTTCCCGTGGCTCCCCAAGACATACTGAGGCAGATAAAAAATGTGGAGCATCTCTAGTCAGAGGGATGAAGCTATTAGTTATGATGTGACTTCCTTCACTTAACAAACACCAGCACACAGCTGATAAAACAGCTTGTCTGTCAGGGGTAGTCTACCAGCAGAAGGTTCGGCTAAGTTAGCTATCGTAGCGGGAGCTTAAGAGAAAATGTGTCACATCAAAAGAAAGAAAAAGAAAATAGCAATTTTATAAGAGAGGAAGAGAGACAAGAAAGAAAAGTAAGGAAGACTGTGAACAAGAAGCAAATATTCCCTGGTGATCTCCAAGCCTCTTGCTTTATTCTCATCTCAGTGCTATCAAGAATGAAACGCCCCAAAAGCAATGTTTCTGACAAATCCTAAGAGTTTCCCTGCACGATCATGAGCTTGTCCCTTTCAAATGAGACCATCAGAAAAAAAGATGTGAACAGTAACCCACAGCCGAAGAGGAAATCCAGAAATAAAGGTTGAAATGTATGTGGGATGAACAGACCTCTCTGGAGGCAACGGCCCACACAGAGAAAGTGCAGAGATCAGAGCATGTAAACCAAGTTAAAAACAGGCTCAGGGATTGAAGGCTCAAACTTAAAGAATTGCCAGAAATGCTATATTTGTTTATTCAAGATAGGAGAATAAGTAGTTTGAAATTCTCGACTCGTCCATTGCACGCCATGCTAGATAGTGTAAAAAGAAAACGTGGCGACTTATACTTAGAGCGTTTAAGAATGTAATTCACACAGCAATGTGTTAATTAAGAAACCTAGACTGCGCTAAGAGTATGTTGTTCGTATTACATTACATATTAAACCCCCTTGAGATAAGTCAGAAGTGTAAATACAAATACAGTCGGCCCCCAACTCACGAAGACCCCTGTGCACGAAATCCCCGGGTTACGAAAAACATTTTCCTGAGTTTCCGTCCCCGAGATACGAGACAACCCCGTCTTACGAAAAGAAATTCAAAATTCAATTCAATTCGCCAATCAAAATTTCACACGATGCGCGAGTTGCTCTCTCATTGGCTGTTTCTCAACACCCCGCCCCGATGGCCTCCCAGATAGAGACAGAAGGAAGTTTCACTCTTTAGTTTTTAGTTTAGTTTTTTAAGTTGTTTAATTCAGTAAATGTTTAATAAATGTGGCGCATTTGAGCTCATCTGGAATTCCGATCCCTCAAGGAATCAAATTAAAGTTGAGTTTGTCAAGCAGGGAATGCGCTTTGAATTGTGGGCGTGACTTGCAGGGTGCGCGCGCGCACGAGGGCGAGAGAGAGAGAGAGAGAGAGAGAGAGAGAGAGGGAATAACGCTTTAGTTTTTAGTTTATTTTTTTAAGTTGTTTTAATTCAGTAAATGGTCAAGCAGGGAATGCGCTTTGAATTCATGTCTTGTGGGCGTGGCCCGCAGCGTGCGGCGAGAGAGAGACAGAAAGAGAGAGAGAGAGACAGAGAAAGGAGGAATAACATTTTAGTTTTTAGTTTTTAGTTTTTAAAGTTGTTTAATTCAGTAAATGTTTAATAAATGTGGGCGTATTTGAGCTCGTCTGGAATTCCGATTCCACAAGGAATCAAATTAAAGTTTGTCAAGCAGGTAATGCACTTTGAATCCACGTCTTGTGGGCGTGGCCGAGAGAGAGAGAGAGAGGAGAGAGAGGTGTGTGTGTGTGTGTGTGTGTGTGTGTGTGTGTGTGTGTGTGTGTGTGTGTGTGTGTGTTAATTAAAAATGTTAATAAAATGGTTTAATATGTTAATAAAATGTTTAAATGGTTTAATAAATAATTTTATTTTACTTTTAACACATATTTCATACAAAATTGGTGTACTTTTATCATTTTTAAAGGGTTTATGGGGTTTATCCAGTCCAAAGACTGGAGCCTTGGAACGGATTAGGCGTTTAACATGTAAGGTGCAACCCCTACTTACGAAATCCCCGCCATATGAAAATGGCTCTGGAACGGATTAATTTTGTAAATTTGGGGCCGACTGTACATTAAAGCTCACAGTTAATAGTCACACCCTTGGTCAAAGCCTGTTGCAGAACCACTTGCTGTATGTTGCACACTGAACTTAATTTTTAATTCCTAACCCTATTATAACACAAAGAACAAAGGGTGATTAAATATGCTATTTGTGCTGAGTCATCAATCAACATGGTGTGCTGTCAGAAAATTGCCGAAACAGGTACAAGAGACAGAAACAGGGCTAAAGGGCTGCTGATATGGCAGGTATTGATCAAAGTCTTAATTTCTTCTAATTTGTCCAGAGCCACACATCTGACTTCCAATCTTTAAGCTAAGCTTAGAGGGCGATCCCGCCCGCATCGCGGAACTGGAATTCTTTTTCATTTATTTTGTTGTATGCTTTCATCAGTAGTTATATGTATTCCATCATGGCTTTATAGGTTATACATTTAACTGCATATGTAATAGGAATCATAGAGGCAAATATGGTTGAGCAATTATCAAATGAAGTAATGAGCAGTCTAATGCTTGATGACAAAAATCTGAATTGGATCTTTAGCGGAATGGTTGCATTGTGGAGAGCACACGAGAGCCACATATGAACAATGTCCTGGCTTCAACTCCAGGGCTTTGTGAAAGTTTCTGTGGACTTTGCATGTTCTCTTCATACTTGTGTGGAAATCTTCATCATTATGAACAATGAATAGTTTATCCTATATATATATATATATATATGTGTGTGTGTGTGTGTGTGTGTGTGTGTGTGTGTGTGTGTGTGTGTGTATGTATATATATATATATATATATATATATATATATATATATATATAGGATAAACTATTCATTGTTCACTAGACCACCACTGCCCCTTTTTTTATACCTTGTATTATATATATATATATATATATATATATATATATATATATATATATATATATATATATATATATATACACACACACACACACATATATATGTGTGTATATAAACATATATATATATATATATATATATATATATATATATATATATATATATATATATATATATATTAAATACAAGGTATAAAAAAAGGGGCAGTGGTGGTCTAGTGGTTGGTATAGGGCGCTGGATCGCTGATCCAAAGGTTGGGGGTTCGAGTCCCACTCTCCACAAGGTTGTCACTGTCCCCCCCCAGTTTGGCTAACTGGGTTATCAAAGGCGGGCCATGTCTCTCACTGTCTATGGTGAGAGGCATGTAAAAGAACCATTGCTGACTTTTGTAAAGAGTAGCTGCAAAGTCGTCAGCGTGTTTCTGTCCCTTGCTAAAAAAAAAGGGTTGTGACAGGAAGGGCATCCGACGTAAAAACCTCTGCCAAATCAAACGTGCAATCAGATGATTCGCTGTGGCGACTCCTGAGTAAAAAAGGGAAAAAGCCGAAAGCAAGTAAGTACAAGGTATAAAAAAAAAAAGTTCACCACTCTAAGTCCAGGGCATTAGTCAAACCTGGTAATATAAAGTCTTCTTATTTTCCTTTCGGCTGTTCCCTTCAGGGGTCGCCACAGCAAATGATCTGCCTCCATCTCTCCCTATCCTCTGCATCTTCTACTCTTACTCAAACGACCTTCATGTCCGCCTTCACCGCATCCATAAATCTTCTCTTTGGTCTTTCTCTGGGCCTTTTGCCTGGTAGTTCCAACCTCAGCATCCTACGACCAATATACTCACTATCCCTCCTCTGTACATGTCCAAACCATCTCAATCTAGCCTCTCTGACTTTGTCTCCAAAACATCTAACATGTGCTGTCCCTCTGATGTACTCATTTCTGATCCTATCCATCCTCGTTACTCCCAAAGAGAACCTCAACATTAGGTTGACATCATCTCTGCTACCTCCAACTCTGACTCCTGTCTTTTCCCCAGGGCCACTGTCTCTAAACCATACAACATTGCTGGCCTCATCACCGTCTTGTACACTTTTCCCTTCATTCTTGCCGATACTCTCCTATCACACATCACACCGGACACTTTTCTCCATCCATTCCAACCTGCCTGCACGCGCTTCTTCACCTCTTTTCCACACTCTCCATTGCTCTGGATTGTTGAGCCTAAGTACTTAAAATCCTCCACCTTCTTTATCTCTGCCCCCTGTAACCTCAAAGTTCCTCTTGGGTCCTTGTCGTTCACACACATGTATTCTGTCTTACTGAGGCTAACCTTCAATCCCCTCCTTTCCAGGGCATACCTCCACCTCTCTAGATTTTCCTCCACTCGGTCTCTGCTCTCACTACAGATCACTATGTCATCTGCAAACATCATAGTCCATGGAGCTTCTTGTCTAACCTCATCTGTTAGCCTGTCCATCACCATAGCAAACAAGAAGGGGCTGAGAGCTGACCCTTGATGCAGTCCCACCTCCACCTTGAACTCTTCTGTCACACCGACAGCACACCTCACCACTGTCTTACATCTATCATACATGTCCTGCACCACTCTAACATACTTCTCTGCCACTCCAGGCTTCCTCATACAATACCACAGTTCTTCTCTCGGCACCCTGTCATATGCTTTCTCCAGAGCCACAAAGGCACAATGCAGCTCCTTCTGACCTTCTCTGTACTTCTCTATTAACATCCTCAAAGCAAACACTGCATCTGTGGTGCTCTTTCTGGGCATGAAACCAAACTGTTGTTCACAAATGCTGACCTCTGCCCTTAGTCTTGCTTCCACTATTCTTTCCCATAGCTTCATTGTATGGCTCATCAACTTTATCCCTCTGTAGTTGCCACAACTCTGTACATCGCCCTTGTTCTTAAAAATGGGCACAAGCACACTTCTCCTCCATTCCTCTGGCATCTGCTCACTTTCTAAAACCTTGTTGAATATTCTTGTCAGAAAATCTACTGCTACCTCCCTAGACACTTCCATACCTCAACTGGTATGTCATCAGGGACCAACTGCCTTTCCATTCTTCATCCTCTTCAATGCCCTCCTCACTTCTCCCTTACTAATCTTTGCTACTTCCTGCTCCTCAACGGTCACCCCTTCTACTCTTTTTTTCTCTCTCATTTTCCTCATTCATCAGCTCTTCAAAGTACTCTTTCCATCTTCCCAGCACACTTCTGTCATCAGTCAATACATTTCCCTCTCTGTCCTTTATCACTCTAACTTGCTGCACGTCTTTCCCATCTCTATTTCTCTGCTGTGCTAACCTGTATAGATCATTTTCTCCCTCCTTACTGTTCAACCTATCATACAAGTCATCATACGCCCTCTGTTTGGCCTTTGACACCGCTACCTTCGCCTTACGCTGTGTCTCCCTGTACTCCTGTTTACTCTCTTCGGTTCTCTCAATGTCCCACTTCTTCTTGGCTAACCTCTTCTTTTGTGCACACTCCTGCACTTCCTCATTCCACCACCAAGTCTCCTTATCTACTTTCCTTCCAGAGGACACACCAAGTACTCTCCTACCGGTCTCCCTGATCACATTGGCTGTGGTTGTCCAGTCCTCTGGAAGCACTTCCTGACTACCCAAAGCCTGTTTCAACTCCTCCTTGAAGACAACACGACACTCTTCCTTTTTCAGCTTCCACCACTTTGTCTTATGCTCTGCCTTTGCCTTTTTCACCTTTCTCACCATCAGTGTCATCCTGCACACCACCATCCTATGCTGTTTGGCAACACTCTCACCCACTACTACTTTGCAGTCACTGACTTCTTTCAAATTACATCGCCTACACAAGATGTAGTCTACCTGTGTGCTCTTACCTCCGCTTTCATAAGTCACCCTATGCTTCTGTTTCTTCTTGAAGAAAGTATTCACCACAGCCATTTCCATCCTTTTTGCAAAATCGATCAACATCTGTCCTTCTGTGTTCCTGTCCTGGATACCAAACCTGCCCATCACTTCCTCGTCCCCTCTGTTGCCTGCACCAACATGTCCATTGAAGTCTGCTCCAATGACCACTCTTTCACCTCTGGGGTACTCTGCATCACTTCATCTAACTCACTCCAGAATCTCTCCTTCTCTTCTCGCTTACATCCTGCCTGTGGGGCATAAGCACTAACAACATTGACCATCACGCCTTCAATTTCTAACTTGAGACTCATCACTCTGTCTGACACTCTTTTCACTTCTAGAACATTCCTGACAAACCCCTCCTTCAAGATGACTCCTACTCCATTTCTCTTCCCATCCACACCATTATAAAACAGTTTAAACCCTGCTCCTAAGCTTTTAGCCTTTCTACCTTTCCACCTTGTCTCCTGAACACACAGTATGTCCACCTTCCTCCTCTGCATCATGTCAGCCAGCTCCTAGCTTTTCCTTGCATAGTTCCAACATTCAAAGTCCCTACTCTCAGTCCGAGGCTCACGCATTTCCTCTTCTCTCTCTGCCTACGGACACGCCTCCCGCCTCTCCTTCTTCGACGTCTTCGACCAACAGTAGTCCAATTTCCATCAGCACCCTGTTGGTTGACAGCACTGATGGCGGTCGTTGTTAGCCCGGGCCTCCACCGATCCGGTATGAATTCTGTATTGATCATTTGCATTTTTTGGCAGAAGTTTTACGCCGGATGCCCTTCCTGTCGCAACCCTCTGCATTTATCCGGGCTTGGGACCGGCATAAGGGGGAGAGACACTGGTTAGTGCCCCCGCCTCATGGCTGCATTCTGGTAATATAAAGTATATACACAAAACAACTTCAAATGTGCTTTGCACCTTCCAGCTCGCCCACTGAGGACAAATTCAGGTTATCGCCTCGCTGTCATTTCAACCCAGGGAAACACTGACTATTAATGGCAGAGGTAAAGCTATAGAAAAAAAACAACTTCAAATGTTCTTTTCTATAGCTTTACCTCTGCCATTAATAGTCAGTGTTTCCCTGGGTTGAAATGACAGCGAGGCGATAACCTGAATTTGTCCTCAGTGGGCGAGCTGGAAGGTGCAAAGCCTTTCTGAGGGGTCCAGGTTTATGCCTCTTGGAAAGTTTTTGCATAAATAGATGTAAAATGGTACGTTCTCCTGTATTTTGAAATGTTATTTCTCTGTCAAATAAGTTGGTTACAGGTTTTTTTTTTTTTTTCCAAATAATAAACATAAAACAAAGCTTAACTATTTCTGTGACTTATTTTTATGTTTATACTGCAATTGTCAAATAGCCTGAATAGGCATAAAGATTTAGAACTTTTATTTTAATCATTTTATGAATCAGGCCGATCTGAAATGAAATGCTTCATGTATTTGATTCTAATTTAGTACCTGAGTAATGTTATATCTTGTGACCATATTGTATCGTAAACATACCTTCATCGAAAAAAGCTGTGAGCTGCCAAAAATGTGGGGCCTTATCAAAAACCTTCAATATAGATTATCACTGACGATCCATGGCCCTGCGCTGGTTGTCATGGATTGTATTGAACCGCCCCTTAAAATGTGAAGTTGGCAATTGAGAGACGTGGCTAGCTTTTAGCCAGTTAGTTACACTAGGGGGACGGTTTAGAAACAGTGGCACTGAGGAAGAGGCAGAGCTGGAGGTAGCAGAGATGAAAATGTTGAAGTTCTCTTTGGGAGTAACGAGAATGGATAGGATCAGGAATGAGTACATCAGAAGGATAGCAAATGTAAGAGGTTTTGAAGACAAAGTCAGAGAGGCTAGATTGAGATGGTTTGGACATGTACAGAGGAGGGATAGTGAGTACATTGGTAGTAGGATGCTGAGGTTGGAACTACCAGGCAGAAGGCCTAGAGGAAGACCAAAGAGAAGATTTACAGATGTGGTGAAGGAGGACATGAAGGTAGTTGGTGTAAGCGAAGAAGATGCAGAGGATAGGGTGAAATGGAGGCAGATGATTTGCTGTGGCGACCCCTGAAGGGAACAGCCGAAAGGAAAAGAAAAACAGGGTATAGCAGTGACAGCTCGGTGACGGTGGGACTTGAACACTCAACCTTCAGATCTGTAATCCAGCACCTTAACACCAAGACACCACTTCCCCAAGAAAGCACATCAATTTTATAATTTAATACAATTTACTTTTGGGCAGTTCTGCAGGCTTTTTCACACTAAAGGCCTTCTCACACTGAACCTGTGCTTTTCTTGAGATGAGGTCATTTAACACCATATTTTTTCAAATGAACAATTAATGAGTCATACATGAACACCCTCACATCAAAGATAAAATTTAGTGTGCAAAAGAGCAACATTCCTCTTTTTCTTTTTTCTTTTTGCCACAAGTTACATTTTTCCCAGCATTTAATTTGTAAAAGTAAAGCATTCGATCTATCTGACATTGCTTCTTGAAACATCCCACTTGCGCTCAATGATTGACAGCTGATGGAAGATGACGAAAACTGTTTGACGAAGTTAATAAATATTATAACAGCAGCAATTTTAAAAAGTGAACCACAGACATTCTCAAATAGGCCCAAAGTAGATGAGTGGAGTTTCAAGTCCTGAGAGAGGCAGTAAAGCACATTGTGTTCTCATCTCATTCTTAGAGTAAGATGTACCCAGAAACTTGGACTCAATTGGGGAACAGTGTAGATTGTATTGCATTCAGTGTGATTATTAATGTTTCATTAAATTTATCAACTTCCACCCATACACTTTTGCATTCTCTTTTACGTCGTAAACGTTCACGTTGTACATTGTAAAAGTCTTTAAGACTGAAATTCCAAGTTGTTATTGTTTGTTTTTCTTTATATTTTGTTTTAAAATATCATTAATCCATGGCTCCAAATTCTTGGTAGTCCGGTCCCCCAAGGCGACTAAATTTCTCATTTGGCAAGTTAGTTCAGTTATCAGCCAGCCCGGTTGGCTAGTTGAAAGAAAATTCTCTATGAGAAAAATTCTCAAATGAAAGAAATTTCTCAAATTTCTCAAATTTTTCAAATGAAAGAAATTTCTCAAATGAAAGAACTTTCTCAAATTTCTCAAATGAAAGAAATTTCTCATTTGGCGAGTTAGTTCAGCTACCAGCCAACCCGGTTGGCTTGTTGAAAGAAATGAAAGAAAAGAAGATTTTTATTTGCAGTACAATACAATACAATACAATACAATGCAATACAATACAGTCATACCTCACCTTACGAAAGACCCAACTATTGAAAAATCCAAGTTACGAGACGCCTTTACTTAAAATTTTCGTCTCTGAATATGAAAGAAAATTCAAGTTATGAAACGCGAAATCTCAAAAATTCAAACAATGCACGCTTGGCTTTGCAGCCACCTGAATCCCCCAAAACGTAAATACACTTGTAGCATCCTGTATTTTGTTTTGAAATTGACGCGATAGAGTTGCTCTCCCATTAGCTATCTCCCAACACCCCGCTGGCCTCCCATTGGCTAGGAGGGATCTGCATCTCCATGATACCCATGAAAAATGATAAAAAGTTTAATTTTAATTTAATGTTAAGGTCTTTTGAATTAATAATTTTAAGTTAAATTTGTTAATTTCAGTGGAATTAAGTTGTGTGAAATTTACAGTATTAATTTTAGTGGAATTAAGTTGTGTGTTTACATCCGTGTGTACAGTAGGCCCTTGACTATTCGCGGTTTTGCACTCGCGGTTTGAGTACACGCGGTCTCCCCAGGAACGGGACATGATTCAAATTCAGCCAATGGCTGTCCTCCCTTCTGCTGATTGGTTGAGCTGATGTCTCGCCCTTTGAATTACCAGTTCAGCTCTATGATACCACTCAAACACTGTGTCTTCTCTGGCTAAGCGATAGAAAACGCTGGATGTCTCTTCTGAAGAAATAAGGCTTTCTCCTTTCTCTGAACTGTTGTATTAAAATCTTTTTCAATTATTATTCTTGTACAGTACCTAAGTTCATGTTTATGTGTGAGATTTTATGTTCTGTAGTATATTTAACAAACGATACCAAAAGTATAAACTTTATTACAGTACTCTTCATGTCCTTTTACATTGAAGTTGGAGTGACATGTCCAAGATGACACTGCCCAGAGGGCGACGTTGCGGAGTTCTCAGAGTCAAATTGTTTCTTTGTTCGTTTTAATTTGTTTTATTTGTTTGTTCATGTTTTGCACTATGCTCGTCTATGAGAAGCTTCGGGCAACTAAGCACGCAACAACGTCTATCTTCTATCTATTCTATGCTATGGAGCTCCATGCTAGCGGTTAGCTAGCAGTTAGCTAGCGGTTACCGGTTAAGCCCGGAGCTCTCAGAGGCTTGGTTAGCACTTCCGGCCATACTACTTGAAAATGTTCAGTCCCTGCGCATCCCGGCTAACAAGCCCAGTTGAGCGTGCTTTGTTATAACTCAGCGAGCCGCATCCTAGCTAACAAAGAAGCCGAGGCGGGAAGGTGCCGAACGACGACTCCGGCGCTTGGGATAGCAGGGGATGAAGGCCGTGTAGCCGGCTGGTATAATCGCCTTATCGGGTGTACTCTACTCGAGCCATGTTTCACAGAAACACAGTCCTGTAGATCCCTCTGCGCTGCAATCTGAGCATGAAGCTCGTCCATTTTTTTTCGCAGGGACTGAACGTGCTAACCAAGCCTCTGAGAGCTCCGGGCATAGCCAGTAACTGCTAGCAATGGAGCTCCGTAGCATACAATAGATAGAAGATAGACGTTGCGTGCTTATTTGCCCGAATCTTCTTATAGACGAGCACAGTGCAAAACATGAACAAACAAATAAATCAAATTAAAACGAACAAAGAAACAATTTGACTCTAAGAACTCCGTGACGTTGCCGTCTGGGCAGTGCCATCTTGGACACGTCACTCCAAGACGTCACTCCAAGTTCAATGCAAAAGGACATGAAGCGTAATAAAGTTGATCCTTTTGGTATCGTTTGTTAAACATACTACAGAACATAAAAACTCACGCAAAACATTCTAAGAATTAACTTAGGTACTGTACTGGAATAATAATTGAAAAAGACTAAACGCGTGCTTTACAACAGTATATGCTGTATAATGTTTATATTTTATCATCAATAAAAATAAGAGTAAAAATTGAAAAGTTTTTCTGAATCATTACTATATTTTATGACATTAATACTGTATTAATGAGTAAGACTGTCTATAGAATGTGTTTAAGAAGCATATTTTAACGCATGTAATAGATACATAGAGTTTTACTTCCGGCTGCTCATTCGCGCATGTGATGTCATACATGGGGCTTTACTTCCGCGTACAGAACTCGCGTATTATCTCGATTCGCGGGAGGGCTCGGAACCAAACCCCCACGAATGTTGAGGGCCTACTGTACTTACGTTTTCTCTGCATGTCTTATTCATTTTAATGGTTTAATAAATAATTTTCTTTTACAAAATCGGTACACTTTTTTAATTTTTAAAGGGTTTAGGAGTAGTATTGGGGGGCCTTGGAACGAATCAGGCCTTTGACATATAAAATGCGACTCTACTTATGGAAAAAAATCACATTACGAAACCACTTCTGGAACGAATTAATTTTGTAAGGTGAGGTATGACTGTACAACTTTAAGAAGCTTTCCAAAAGAGAGTGTGTGTGTGTGTGTGTGTGGGGGGGGGGGGGTTTGCAAGTGTCAAGGGTGGTTAATTGAGGGGTGTGGCAGTCTACTGCTCCGACTGGGCTCAGAGAGAGAGAGCACATGCTCGAACTCACAGCAAGGTCACGCAACGCAAACATGGTGCCCGCTTGCAGCGCCACACACCGCTAAGAGAAAGGATAGCACTGTGAAGGAACGTTTCCGCGGATAAAAGGCTCTGGCTCGTTTTTGTACATCTCCGTGACCTCGTGGACATGGTGTGATGGGACACTGAGAGCTGTGAGTGGTCTCCAGGCCGGTATGTAACCATTACTCCAGACTCATTTCACTGAGAAGTTTGTGGCTTTGGACTCCTCAGTAACCACCTCTGAGTTCATTATGAGCTTCGAGGTTGAAAAAATATTTTTAAAAAAATAATCAAAAGTGCTTGTAAGTTGAAAAAATTGACAATAAATGCAGGCATTCAAACATGGCGTTAACCCAGTGCTTCTCAATTATTTTCTGTTACGCCCCCCCTAGCAAGAAGAAAACAATTCGCGCCCCCCCACCACCCACTTTCCGCCGCAACTATAAATTATAACTTTTTTCTATAATATAGTTACAGGTATATCTCTTCATTATATCGTATCCTTGTTAACATAAATAAAACAAAAAGAAAGAGATATAGTTCAACTTACAAGAATAACTTTAACATTTTTTATTAGTCTGTAAAAGAAAGTGCATCAATTTGCCTTAAATTTAAAAATAATAATATCCTTGTTACATTTTTGACAAACTTACCACACCATTTGCTGCTGAAAATAAAATCAATAAATAATTAATTCAAATTGACTTCAGAAACATTAACTCAGGAGCACAATATATAAACACTTTAACCTACAAAACAAGAAGAAATAGAACAATTTGTGCTGATTTTTTTTTCTCAAAATGAGGAAGCCAAGATTAATGGCTACAATGAGCACGTTTTGCAGCGCACAGCTTCTCAAAGCGAGGTTTGAAGCATGACACTGCAACTCTCAGCTCCTGCTCAATGTTTAGCTGGGACCTGTACCTGCTGCGCACAATGGGCAATGAGGGCGCCACTGCCAACTACTGGAGTGGATATGCAATTACACTTTCTTGTAGTACGGCGGAAAAAAAGCATGTTCTCCTGGGTCACACGCGCCCCCCTCAGCATCCCATCGCGCGCCCCACTATTTGAGAAGCACTGCGTTAACCAAACAGTGGGTGAGTGTGCCAGATGTTTAAAAATTATTGATTGTGTCGAAAAACCTCCAGAAATGACAAATTGGCCAAGACTTTCTCACACTATAGTGCTGAATGTAGGTCGAATGAAAATTGTCGAATTGGTACACCATGCAAAGTACCTCAGCATCATGTGTGATGGTAGCACTAGTGGTATAGGGCGCTGGATCGCTGATCCAAAGTTTGGGGGTTCGCGTCCCACTCTCTACAAGGTTGTCACTGCCCCCCCCCCCCCCCCCAGTGCGGCTCACTGGGTTATCAAAGGCGGGCCATGTCTCTCACTGTCTATGGTGAGAAGCATAGAGAACCATTGCTGACTTTCGTAAAGAGTCGCTGCAAAGTCGTCAGCGTGTTTCTGTCCCTTGCTAAAAAGGGTTGTGACAGGAAGGGCATCCGACGTAAAAACCTCTGCCAAATCAAACGTGCGAATCAGATGATTCACTGTGGCGACTCCCGAGTAAAAGGGAAAAAGCCGAAAGGAAGACAGACAGACAGATGGTGCTTGGGATTATAACAGTATTTTATGTATAGAATTATATTGTTATCTGGTCAGTTTCTAGTTCAATGTGAAGTACCTCGGTAAAGTAAATATCTTTTTTAATTTATGCATTTTTACAGCAACATGAAATTGTCAGGACTCCCCCTTTAAATGCATGGCATTCTGTTGACTTAAATTCTGGCACTCAATTGTATCATCATCATCATCATCATCATCATCATCTTCCGCTTAGTCCAGGGTCGAGTCGCGGGGGCAGCAACCTTAGCAAAGAGGTCCAGACGTCCCTCTCCCGAGCCACTTCCTCCAACTCTTCCGGGGGGGGGGGACACACACACCGAGGCGGTCCCAGACAAGCCGAGAAACATAGTCCCTCCAGCGTGTTCTAGGTCCACCCCAGGGTCTCTTCCCGGTTGGACATGCCCGAAACACCACACCAGGGAGGCGTCCGGGGGTCATTCTGACCAGATGCCCGAGCCACCTCAACTGGCCCCTCTCGATGCAGAGAATTTTTTTTTTTTTTTTATTTAACACATATTTGCCAAGTTTTGCAATATCATAAATATTTTAATATTTTATTTTGCCGTTCTGAGTTGTTTTATTGTGGTGCTCTGATTTGTTCTCATTTATTTTGTTCTCATTATATTGAAAAACAGTAGCAAAATACTCTTGAAGTAAAATCAAATGCATATTAGTTATAAACAATTGTATAATACATAGTCTTCTGTGTCATGTTTACCGAGGGTTAAACTCACTGAGATCAGACACACTGTGGCTCGTTGATTTTCTGATTGGCTAGTAACTTTGTTCAGTAACTAGTCCGGCTGGCTGGTTAAAAAAAAAAAAAAAAAGATGAATTTCTAGTTCTGTAATCCCACTGATGATCATTGTGTTTTTTTTTTTTTTCTTTCCTCTGTCAGTATGGATGAGAAGTGTTCGACCAGTGGGTCAACGTAAGGGCTGCATAAGAGCAGTTATTTCTGGAGGAACTATCTTTTCTTAACGCAAGGTTTCCTTGGATAATGCTTTTTTAATGAACACTCTGTGAACCTCCCTACAGTCAAAAGTTTCACTATTCGAATTCTTTTACTTTTGAACTCTACAACATCATGTATTAGGGGATGGAAACGAAACACTGCGAATAAAAAGTTGGATTCAGAGTTGAATTACAAGCAGTGATTTATGCATTGGTATTCAGATTTAGATATGAATACAATACTCTAGGATGTACATTTACTTTTTTTTTTTTTTTTTGCAAAGGTTTATGAGAACACTTTTAGATTATAGACTTGGAGAAATATTGGTAGACTATTGCATTAATTTGGCGGAAGGTCTACACAGGTCCTTTGCGTCGTAAATTTCTCATTTTTGTTCTGTACAAAACTAAACATGTGCCATGGACTTTAACTCTTTTTGCCTCAACCCCATGCTGTTAGATGTGGCATTGAGTTAATCATATTTATACAGGACATGAGTTGTTTTCAGCTGGAGGGTTTTCTAAACACCCCCGATTTCCATTTCTTTTGATATTCTATATTTGATGTTCGTTATATCAGTTCTTGTCTATGTATGCGATCTCAGAAAAATATACTTCCACACAAGAAAATATTAATTTAACAGAACACAGGACAAAAGAAACTCTATTACATAAAGTAAATAGAATGTGTAAACATGTTTTAACATAAAGTATATATAGGGCAGTAATCCCAAGGTTGTGGGTTGAAGCCCGACTTTCAATGGTTGCCCCCCCCCCCCCCCATGCAGCAAACTGGGTTATAAAAGGCGGGCCATGTCTCTCACTGTGTATGGCGTGAGGCATGTAAAAGAAGCATTGCTCACTTTCATTAAGAGTAGCTGCATAGCCGTCAGCGTGTTTCTGCTCTCTGATGGCCTGGCGGGCTGTTCAGGGTGTACTCTCTGCCCTCGCCCAAAGTCAGCTGAGATGGGCGCCAGCCTCCCCGCGACCCTAATTAGGATTAAAAGGCTCAAAAAAATGAATGAATGAATAATAAAGTGCATATACTATCCATGTTTTTAAATGACAATTTTTCTATTGCAATCTCGGGAATAATCTACAATAAAACATTAATTTGTAATGTATTTGTAGAAGATTTATTCTCACATCTCAGTTTAAGCTTCAAAGGCTGCTGGTAGGTGAAGTCCTTGAGATCATGCTGTTCAAAGTTAACTGTATAGCTATAGAGTGATGAAAGAGAATAAGATATAGAAATTTGTGAGATGGTCTGTAGGTGGTGTGTTACCTGAAGGCCTCAGTTTAAGATTCAGTGAGTGAATGCTGCCGTGTGGCAATTAATGCACTGTCCCATCCTGTGGAAATGGACATTCGCCCTCACAGCCGCGGGGGATTGCAAATCACAGTCTATTTTTACATATATGACTGTAGTTCCATACAGTGCAGCATCACAGGATCCGCTGATCATGGGACTTGATAGACCTTGAATCAGAAGAGAAAATGACTATGCACATGCTCTGTTTTTTTTTTTTTTTTTGGCTAGCCTCTAGTGTCATGGAGCATATGTTGTAATTTATTTTCTTTGCATCTTGTAATGTTATGTAGCATTTAATCAGATTTAGAAATTAGAACAAATTTAAGGGAGTAACACAATACCATTGTTTGTATCTCTTCAATTCAATTCAGTTTTATTTGTATGGCGCTTTTTATAATTAACATTGTCGCAAAGCAGCTTTACAGCATAAAACAGTAAAAGTAGGGGCTTACAAAGTATAAAAGGATTTTAAAATGTCCTATTATCCCTACGTATCCCTATCTACAGGATCCTGGAGGGGCCATAGCAGTTAGCCCAATCTATCCCCATGTATTTTGTGGATTTGGAGAAGGTTTCTGAACGTGTCTCTTGGGCTATCTTGTGGGGCGTGTTCCAGGAGTACAGCGTTCTGGACCCATTGCTATGTGCCAGTCGGTCGCTGTATCACCAGAGCCAGCGTTTGCTCCACATTGGTAACAACTAGTTGTATTTGTTTCCGGTGAGGTTTGGCGCCTGCCAAGGCTGTCCTTCGTCTACCAATTCTGTTCATAATTTTTATGGACAGAATTTCTAGGCACAGCCGAAGTGTCGGCCTGGTTTGGTGGCCATCGGATCTCGTCTCTGCTTTTTGCAGATGGCATTGTCTTTTTGGCTTCATCGATCCGGGACCGCCAGCTTTCATTGGAGCGAGTCACAGTCAAGTGCGAAGTGGCCTGGATGAGAATCAGCACCTCCAAGTCCGAGGCCATGGTTCTCAGTCAGAAAAGGGTGGATTGCACCCTCCAGGTATGGAATGAAGTCCTGGCACAAATGGAGGAGTTCAAGTATCTTGGGGTCTTGTTCACGAGTGAGGAAATGATGGAACGGGAAATAGACAGGTGGATTGGTGCAGCCTCTGCTGTAAAGTGGAGCCTGTGCTGGTCTGTCATGGTGAAGATGGAGCTGAGCTGTAAGGCAAAACTCTCAATTTACCAGTCGATCTACTTTCCAACCCAAATCTTATGGTCAGGGGCTTTGGGTTTTGACCGAAAGAGCAAGAACGCGGATACAAGTGGCTGAAATGAACTTCTTTTAGAGATAGGGTGAGAAGCTCAGCCATCCGGGGTAAGCTTGGGGTAGAACCGCTGCTCCTCCACATTGAGGGGAGCCAGTTGTGGTGGCTCGGACATCTGGTCAGAATGCCTCCCGAACACCTCCCTGGTGTGGTGTTTCAGGCATGTACAACAGAGAAGAGACCCCCCTGGGGTCGACCTAGAGATTATGTCTCTAAGATGGTCTGAGAATGCCTAGGTGTCCCCCACAGAATAGCTGGAAGAGTGGCTGGGGAGAGGGCCATGCGATACCCCATATTAAGCAGAGAAAGATGAAGTTATTCTATAACTGTGGGGACTTGTAAGAGAAAGCTCTGCCCCCTGCAGTAGTCTTCATTATTCACGGTATCACTAGGCATTCTGCACCTTTTGATCTAAGGGGGCATGCTGGATCATAAACGGCAAGAAGTTCACTAAGATAACGTGGCACGAGCCCATTAAGTGCTTCATGGGTTAAAATTGCCCGTCAGTGTAAGTGTGGGTGTGAATAGTTGTCTTTGCCCTGCAATGGACTGATGAGTGGTTTAGAGTGTAACCTGCCTTTCGCCCAAAGTCATTTGCAGCCTTGTAGATTAATGTGATTCTACATATGATTGAATGAATAATTACAATTCGGTAGTTCCAGGTACATCATACTTGTAACCATTAATAACACACTAATTGTACATACTAAGTACTCCTCAGTGTCAGCAATGGCTGTCCCTTGTCAGTTTTACAAAAGTTATACCTTTTGTAATAATGGGGCAGTGGTGGTCTAGTGGTATAGGGCGCTGGATTGCTGATCCAAAGGTTGGAGGTTCGAGTCCCACTCTCCACAAGGTTGTCACTGTCCTCCCCAGTGCGGCTAACTGGGTTATCAAAGGCTGGCCATGTCTCTCACTGTCTATGGTGAGAGGTTCATGTAAAAGAACCATTGCTGACTTTCGTAAAGAGTAGCTGCAAAGTCGTCAACGTGTTTCTGTCCCTTGCTAAAGGGTTGTGACAGGAAGGGCATCCGACGTAAAAACCTCTACCAAAACAAACACGTGAATCAGATAATTTGCTGTGGCGACTCCTGAGTAAAAGGGACAAAGCCCACAGGAAGACAGACATACCTTTTGTAATACTCTGGTTATAAAGTGTGACGTGCCCAAAATATATCTTAGCAGACAAAGCCACCATAATTACCATCAAGAGCATATTAGATCTAAGTTAATGTAATAAACACTATGCATTTCAAAAAAAACATGCGTTCAGCCAACCGCTCTCCACAGGGTTGTCACCGTCCCCCCAGTGCAGCTAACTGGGTTATCAAAGGCGGGCCATGTCTCTCACTGTCTTTGGTGAGAGGGTCATGTAAAAGAACCATTGCTGACTTTGGTAAAGAGTAGCTGCAAAGCCGTCAGCGTGTTTCTGTCCCTTGCTAAAAGGGTTGTGACAGGAAGAGCATCCGACGTAAAAACCCTCTGCCAAATCAAAAACGTGCAAATCAGATGATTCGCTGTGGCGAGTCCTGAGTAAAAGGGAAAAAGCCAAGTCACAACCCTTTTAGCAAGGGACAGAAACACGCTGACAGCTTTGCAGCTACTCTTTAGAAAAGTCAGCAATGGTTCTTTTACATGAACCTCTCACCAAAGACAGTGAGAGACATGACCCGCCTTTGATAACCCAGTTAGCCGCACTGGTGGGGGGGGGGGGGGGGGGGGGGGCAGTGACAACCTTGTGGAGAGTGGGACTTGAACCCCCAACCTTTGGATCAGCGATCCAGTGACCTATACCACTAGACCACCACTGCCCCATTACAATAATTACATATATACTTTCATATATAAAGACTTTATTGATGTTGTATAACCAAAAGGGATTAATGGTGATAACACAGTTGGTGTTTTTTTTCGTATATGCGTATACAAAACAGGCTTTAAAATCAGGTACGTACTGTATTTCAGTGGCCCTGTTATTACAAAGCCATACTTCGCAGTCACTCGCAGGGCCAGATGGAGGTTAAATAGGAGCTGCTGTGCACCAGGCTTCTTGCCAGTCAAATGTGATTGCTATGCGGTGCAAATTAACAACAAATTAAACAGGTAATTAAACAGTCAATCAATATGACATATTCTACTGTGAAACTAGGTAAACTGGTGCAGGGGTGAAAGTGTGTGAAAAATGGACCATATGATTACCGTACAAGCCGATATTAAATCACAGTAGTTGCCTTTTAAAGTTAATAATTATTAAATGACATAAACATTGCAGTGGGCCCTCAGTAATTTATCAGAGGAACACAGGAATTCCTTCATTCATGCATTTTCTGAATGGCTTAATTGTAATTAGGGTCATGAGGAAGCCATCTCAGCTGACTTTTGGCGAGTGAACAGTACACCCTGAACAGCTCACCAGGCCATCGTCGGCAGAAACGCGCTGATGGCAATCTAGTTTAGTTACTGAAGTCAGTAATGGTTCTTTTACATGCCTCTCACCATAGATAGTGAGAGATATGGCTGGCCTTGGAGAACTAACTTGGCCTTGGAATCAGTAATCCAACACCCTATCACCAGGCCACCACGCCCTCACACAACACAGTAATACCGTTTCTGAAAATATACATGTCTTAAAAATGTGGGCTAGTGGATAGGGCGCAGGATCGCTGATCCTAAGGTTGGGGGTTCGAGTCCCCGCAGGGTTGTCACTGTCCCACCCAGTGCAGCTAACTGGGTTATCAAAGGCGGGCCATGTCTGTCACTGTCTATGGTGAGAGGCGTGTAAAAGAACCATTGCTGACTTTCGTAAAGAGTAGCTGCAAAGCCGTCAGCGTGTTTCTGTCCCTTGCTAAAGGGTTGTGACAGGACGGGCATCCAATGTAAAAACCCATGCCAAATCAAACGTGCAAATCAGATGATTTGCTGTGGTGACTCTCGAGAACTGGAAAAAGCCGAAAAGAAAGGAAGGAGAAGATACATGTCTTAAAAATAACAAAAAAATATTGTAGTTTATATTTTGGTGCCACAGTGTTTTTGGGATAGTCTGTAATAGCATAGCATAAAATTGTTGAAATTGATCAGATGTATTTGTATACATGTATCAGATGTATTTGTCAGATTTGTATTTGCCTGTGCGCACGTGCGCGCACACACACACACACACACACACACACACACACACACACACGCATGCGTGCATGCACACACACACACACACAATTTTATCTCATAAAAGATGAATAGTAAACTATTTTTATGTTGTGATCTAAAAATGAAAGACTATATACAGGCTTCTGGAGTAACAGATAACCTGTACCAGCATTAAAAAAAAAAAAAAAAAAAAAGGTTGTGCATTTTGAAATTACTGCATGCAAAATCTAACTAGACATTTTATACAGTGGTATATCAGTTCTCAAATGCTTTGGAGGTTGAACAAATCGGAATTCGAACAAAAAAAATCCAGGATTTTTTTTGTCTTGGAAGTCGAATAACATTCCGAAGTCCAACTCGAAAAATGTGCGAGAAAAAAACGAGACTGAGAGTGAGGAAAAGTGTGCGACTTATGGAAATCGGTCTCTTTTGACTCTCCTCGACCACTGTGTGTGTGTGTGGATGTGCTTGCTCCTGTTCTACAAAGTACAGTATACCGTGTTTTTTTTGTTTACGCGATTAGATTAGCTAATAAACATATCTCCAACAAAAGCTACTGAGAAAAGGTCAGTTCTGCGGAAAACTGTTGCGTTTAAGAAAGAACTGATAGCTAAACATGAATCAGGCGTGTGTGTTACTGATCTTGCTGGCATGGCCAAATCAACGATATGCAACGATTAAAGCCAGTGATGTGGCGAAAGGCTGGACGGTGATCAGCAAACAAAGACCGCAAGTGCTGGAGGAGGTGGAAAAATTCCTGCTCCTATACATAAACGAGCAGCAGTTAGCAGGAGACAGTGTTCGCGAGGATGTGAAATCTATGATGATTTGGTGAAAAAAGACCCAAGCTTGAATCCTGAAGGGTTCCACTTTAAAGGAAGTCTAGTCTGCTGGGTTTTGACACCCAAGCCTCGTGGCTCATCAGGCCAGTGCTTATCCCCGGTTTCCGTAGCGTGAAGCGACCAGGAGTTCAACTCCCCCTGGATGGGATGCTAGTCCATCACAGGTTACCTTCCCAGTATATTTTTTACTGGTACCCATTTATATTGCTGGGTGAACAGAGGCACACTTGTGGTTGAGATCTTGCCCAGGGGTCTTAGCACAGTGAGGGTCTCAATGGGATTCGAACTCACAACCTCCTGATCATAAGCACAGCACCCTAACCACTACACCACCGGCCCCACTAAAGCAAGTCTAGGCTGGTTTGAAAATAAACAAAAAAAAAACAAACAAAAAAAGACAAGATAAATTAATCTATTAAGAATTGTGTGTGTTTGTCCTTTGTTTCACATTTAATATACAATTTGATATATAAACGACATTATGAAATAACATTATGTTTCAAAAAGTAGTTTTCTCGCGTCTTGGAACGGATTGAAACCGTTTACATTATTTGTAATGGGAAAAGCGGATTTGCAATTCGAACAAATCGGAATTCAAACAGCCTTTTGGAACGGATTAAGTTCGCACTGCATTTTTATTTTGTTTTCTTTTATAAAATAACTACTTGAAATAAATAAAATTCTGTCAACAGAACAAGTTTTAAATGCCCAGGATTAAACTATAGTAATCTTGCGTTGTTTGCTGTAATTTTTTAAAAATTCATTCATTTTCTGAACTGCTTCATTCTAATGAGGGTCGCGGGGAGGAATGTGTACATCTCAGTTGACTCAGAGCGAGGGCAGGGTACAACCTGGACAGCTTGCCAGGTCAATACAGGAGAAAATCGGAGTACCTGGAGGAAACTCACATAAGCACAGTGAGAACATGCAAACTCCATATAGAAACGAACAGGCTGGGAATCGAACCCCGGCCTTCTTGCTGTGAGGCAGACGTGATGACCACTATGCCACAGTGCTGCCTGCTGTCATCGTCTAATAGGAAATACAATAAACTTGTTAAAGTTGAGCTGATATTTTCAATTGTGAAAATGGAATTTTTTGCAATATTGGTATGCGGGGGTATACAACGCATGTTTTATTGAAATGTAGCTGCGACTTTAAGAAATTATTTATAGCTGTTATAATCTCAGAGGATAATATATAGATACAGTTTTCTTTCACAATCTTTCCTATATCTAGAAACTGTTCAAGTATGACATTATGTGAAACTGTAGGCAATGTCTTTGATTCAAAAGGAATAAAGCACCGTGAGATATGCTGTTATTAATAAATAATTATTGTTTATGGTGCTAATAATCCTGGATTTTGTTTGTATTGAATACACACTTAAAATCATATGTTTCTTTAACACGTATAAATTTGGGGTTATAACGTTTTAGAGTATCCCAGATGAAAATAGTGAAAAAGTAACAGTGTAGGTTTAACTCAGCACTCGAGATTTTGCTGCATTATAAACGTCTTGATATTTTAATGTGAAAATAAATGCTACATAATGCTTTTGTAAATATTTCATTTTAACTGTGCCAGCTCTGCTCGCTGTTGTAATTTATTTTAGCAAATTCGATTTTCAGGTGGTGAAAATTACATTTTCAATTACATTTACAAGTTCTATTTTCCCCCTTTTATTTTTCATGCTCTTTGTGATTTGTTCGACAAGCTGTTTTTTTTCTTGTCTGGTGTCAGTCGTGCAGGGCTGTGATTGGCTGAACCCATGTCTTTTGGAAATGCATAGTGTTCATTATTCTTCTATCAGACCTTCCAAGGTCACGTTCTATACTGACGCATAAGTCTGAGATCCTGAAACACATTTTTGATGGACAGCAGGTCATTCTTGGGATGTGAATTTTTTTTTTTAATTATCATTATTATAATTATTATTTTTATTTATTTAAAGATGAAACGTTCCGATTTGCTCTGCGCTACAATTGGAGCCGTTCATTGTCCATTACTTGTTAGCTACATTAGCATGTTGGTCCCAGTTCTAGAACAAAGAAATAAACCTCGAACACTAAACGTGTCATTATCCAGTGTTCACACTAAAGGTGATGGTTTATTTCTTGTGTGTGAGATGGAGTTGTTAGATGTTCTACAAATAAGGTATCGTAGAAAGATATTTGCAAGTTTTATTGATGTATTTATTTGTGATTTCCTCAGTTGTTAAATGATTACGTTGTTAAGTTGTTGACTGCCTTTAAAGCGTATGAGGGAAAATTATGGCACAATGAACGGGCAGATCAATGTGCCATAATTTCCCCCCCATACTCTTTAAAGGCAGTCAGCTCACACAGCAAAAATACCAAATGAGTAACTGCCACTCATCCTTTTATTACAGAATTAGGTAGCTTGTAATACATCACTGCCAACTGAGTCAATTGCACAACATATTCATAACTCACAGGGATTTAAAATTCACACAAGGGCCACTATATGAACATTTTATAGCATTTCATATTCTGGCTCTGAGCTTACAAATAATTACAATAAATAAACAAATACAAACAAGCTAATGCTAAGCTAGCCACAGCGATACTACAACTCTCCATTAACAGACATCTAGCAGCGCAGCTGGACTGTTATAATCGTGGAGGGTGATGACCCCATCCAGCTGCAGCAGCACCAGATCAGAGCCACCCTGTGCAAAGTCAATGTGGAAAAGCCATTAGTCCAGGCGATGTAACAGGAAGAGAACTCAAAGCATGTGCAGATCAACTAGTGTGGGGTTTTTACCACCATCCTTTTTTTTCACCACCTCTTGCTACTGCAGTGTATGGTTCCCACCTCCTTCAAAACAGCCACCATCATTCTAGTATTTAAGACGAGAACAGCAGGCTGCTTAAACAACTACCGCCCAGTTGCCCGAACCCCCATCATCACCAAATGTTTCGAGAGACTCAGGTTGTCTCACATTAAGTCTGCCATCTTTGCTGATCTCGAACCACTTCAGTGTGCATACAAACATACCAACAGAGGATACTATCAATACAACCCTCCACACAGCCCTTACACAACTGGACAGCAGCATCTCCTATGTGAGGATGCTGTTCCTGGACTTCAACTTTTAACACGGTCCAACCACATAAACTGGTCTACAAGTTGGGCAGTCTGGGCCTAGGGAGCTCACTGTACATCTGGATACTGGGCTTTCTCAGAAACAGACCTCAGTACATCAGGATAGAGTCCATTTCCTCCTCTCTCATCCTGAACACTGGAACACCACAGGTGTATATTCTTAGCCCCCTCCTCTTCTCCCTCTTCATGCATGATTGTTCCCCTACGCACACCAGCCACACCATTGTCAAATTTGCAGACAACACCACTGTCATAGGTTTGATTATGGATAAAAACAAGTCATCCTACTAGGAAGCCCTGCTTCTGTGGTGATGGTGCTACAATAACAACTTGGAACTAAACATAACCAAAACCAAAGAAATGATAATGGACTTCAGGAGATTGAAACAAATGGAGCACTCTGCCTGTGCTTCAAGCTTCTTGGAGTCTACATCTCTGCTGACTTCACGTGGAACACAAACATCTAGCACCAGGTGAGGAAAGCACAACAAAGGATGTACTTGACAAGTAAGCTCCGATTACCTCGACTCCCTACTGAACAACATGTACCACTCTGCCATTGAGAGCTTCCTGACCTACACACATACAGTGTGGTTCAGTAGCTCTACTGCAGAGGACAGAAAGGCCCTGCAGCGGGCGGTGACGTCAGCAGAGCGGATGACTGGAACCTCACTACCCTCCCTCAGAGACGTTTACACTGACAGACTTCGGAGAAAGGCCAATGGAATTATCAGGGGCCTCACACACCCTGAACACCCCCTTTTGTCCAAACTCCCCTGCTGAAAAAGGGACATGACACTAAAAACAAAAACTAATAGATTTATGAACAGCTTTTCCCCTCAGGTTGTTAAACATGTAACCCCACCATGACACACAGTGATTGAATAAACATCATTCAGACCATCTTCCTGGACACCGCAAACTTACTGTTCTCGTACTGTTGCTCATGCTTAGAGATTTCAAACATCATAACATTTTTAGCACCATGCACCTTATAATTAAAACCCCTACCTCTTACCTGGTGTACATAATGCACCATTGACTACCATGCACCCTTCTGTATATGTTTGAATATGTGAATATATGTATAGCTCTGTCAATGTGTGAACATGTGGATAGATATATAAGTGTGTATATAGGATATATGCATGTATATGTGTCTATGTGTACATATGCAGTTGTGTTCAAAATAATATCAGTCAGACATCACTAACCTGATCAATCAGTGTTTTTGATAGAAATGATATTTCTACATGGTAAATAATTTACTATCAGGTGTAGTGGAGTAATAGAATCCAACAGACTCAACAGTCATGACATGTTGCTGCTGATTGTGTGTAATTGAATCTCTAATTGAAAGGGGAGTGTTCAAAAGAATAACAGTGTGGAGTTCAGTTAGTGACTTCATTCATGCCTTGACAAACCGGTACCTATTATTCTTTTGATTTAACGAAACAAAGCAGCAAATGCTGTTCCTGCTGGTTATAGAGCATTTCTCTCTGAAATTCTGAGGAAAATGGGTTGTTTCAGACATTTTTCAGAAGAACAGTCTACCATGATTAAAAGGTTGATTGGGGAGGGGGAAACAAAAGAAGTACAGGAAATGATAGGATGCTCAGAGAAAATCACTACAAATGCTTTAAAATGGCAACCAAAAGCCGAAAGATGTGGGAGAAAGCGGAAAAAAACAAACAACAACAACAACAAAAAAAAAAACGCCATTCGAATTGATTGAAGAAGAGCCAAAATGGCAAGACTCAGCCATCAATCAGCTCCAGGAAGATCAAGAAGGTCTAATGTTACCCGCGAGTCCTGTTACAATTAGAAGATGCCTATGTGAAACCAAGCTGTCAGCAAGAAGCCCCACGAAGTCCCATTGCTGAAATAAAACATATGCTGAAGAGGTTACGGTTTGCCAAGGAGCACATTGAATGGCCTAAAGACAAAAGGGCACAACATTTCATGGACTGATGAAAGTAAAATTGTTCTTTTTGGATCCAGTGACTTCCCTAGACAACTCAAACACTGAATTCAAGCCACAGTGCACTGTGAATACAGTGAAGCATGGTGGTGCAAGCATTCAGATATGGCGAGGTTTCTTATACTTCAGTGTTGGGCCTGTTTATCCCATACCAGGAATCATGGATCAGTTTGAATGGCCTTATAGCCTTATGTTGAAGAGGAAATGCCATCGAAATGGGTGTTCCAACAAGACGACCCCAAACACACCAGTAAATGGGCAACATTTTGGTTCCAGACCAACAAGATTGACTTTACGGAGTGGTGGCCCAATCCCTGGAGCTTAATCCAATAGAATACTTGTGGGGTGAAATCAAAAGTGCAGTTTCTGAGGCAAAACCAAGAAATACAGAAGAACTGTGTTGTCCAATCATCATGGACTGGAAAACCTGTGCACAGGTGCTAGAACTTGCCTGACTTCGTGCAATACAGATGTACAGTCGTTCTCAGAAACAGTGGATATACGACATAATTAGTTCAGTGATTCAAAGGAAAGCAAAATCTTAAACTATTTTTCAATTTACACAGTGAATGTTTGACCTTTATTCATTTTTTAAACCTACTGATATTGTTTTGAACACAACTGACCAATTTCTGACATTTTGTGCATGTTTGTTACTGTCGTCCATTTCAGATCAAGCAAACCTAAATATTATACAAAGATAAAACACAAGTAAATACAAAATACAGTTTTCAGTGCCAATTGCATTTATTAAGGGTGGGAGGGGGCATCTAAACCTACAAGGGCTCGTGTGAATAAGTAATTGCCCCCTAAATCTAATAGGTGGTTGAATCACCTTTTGCAGCAATAACTGCAATCACGCGTTTGCGATAAGAGACGATGAGTCTTTCACATCGCTGTGATGGGATTTTGACCCAGTCTTCTCTGCAGAATTGTTTAAGATCAACCAGATTGGATGGTTTTTGGGCATGAGCAGCCTTTTTATGGTCAAGCCACAGCATCTCAATAAGGTTCAGGTCGGGACATTGACTAGGCCACTCCAAAACCCTCATTTTGTTCTTTTTTAGCCATTCAGAAGTGGACTTGCTGGTGTGCTGAGGATCATTGTCTTGCTGCAGAACCCAGGTGTGCTTTAGTTTGAGGTTTTAAACTGATAGACAAACATTCTTCACCAGGATTTCTTGGTAGCGAGCAGAATTCATGGTTCCATCAATCGTGACAAGTCTCCCAGGTCCTGAAGCAGCAAAGCAGGCCCAGATCATCACACTTCCACCACCATGTTTCACTGTTGGCACAATGTTCTTTTTATCAAATGCAGTGTTCCTTTTGTGCCAGATGTAGCAGGATGCATTTCTCCCAAAACGTTTAACTTTAGTTTCATCAGTTCAGAAGACATTTTTCCAAACGCTTTGAGGATGATCAAGATGATTCTTGTCAAAAGTGAGTTGTGCCTTGATGTTCTTTTTAGTCAACAGTGGCTTTCACCTTGGGACTCTTCCATGGATGCCATTTTTTTTTATCTTGTGTCTTTCTGATGGTGGAGTCATGAACATTGATATTCACTGAGCCAAGTGAGGCTTGTAGTTGTTTAGAAGTGTTTTTTGGATCCTTTTTGACTTCTCCGGTAAGTCTGCACCGTGCTCTTGGAGTAATTTAGGTAGGTCGGCCACTCCTGGGAAGGGTCACCACTCACTTCTCCATGTATGGATAATGGCTCTGACAGTGGTCCGCTGGAGTCCCAAAGATTCACCAATGACTTTGTATCCTTTCCCAGACTGAGACATCTGTATAATCTTCTTCTTGTTTGCTCTTGAAGCTCACTGGATCGCGGCATGGTGATGTGTGTTCAGTATGGCCTACCTCACCTTGTAAAGACAGGTTTTATGTTCGGGATCTCCTGATTGGAAATGTCTGGCAGCAATCAGACTTGGGTGTAGCTATGAAATTGAACTCAGTTTTCCCTAATAATAGGATTAATCACAATTACCTCATCTTTTAACAATGGGGCAGGTACTTTTTCACAGAGGCTCATGTAGGTTTGGATAGGATTTTTCTCTTAACAAATAAAACCACAACAGGAAAACTGCATTTTTTGAATACAGTACTTGGGTTATCTGTCATGTTTAAATTTGTTTAATGATCTGAAAAAGTTAAGTCTGACAAAGGTGCAAAAAAGTAAAAAAATCAGTAAGGGGCAGAAACTTTGGCACGACACTGTTTTTATATATACTGTATATATATATATATATATATATATATATATATATATATATATATATATATATATATATATAAGGGTGTGTAGGTACTGTATATGTACATGTGTAGTTTAGTGTAGTGTTTGTTAGTTGTCCTTTTACACTTTTTTTTTTTTTTTAATTGCAAAGAGCTGCTGTACTGATTTTCATTGTTCATGCAACAGTTGACAAATAAAGGCCTCTTTACTTTTGATGTAGCAAATTGGTACTTAAGCATAAAACGTCAAACTGTCTATATGTAAAAGTTTGTTTGCTTGTTCGCTTTTTAAATTTGCAAAACGTGTTTTTTTAAAAAAAGTTTGCTATTGAATCACTTAAAATTTCTGGTCCCATTACGACGGAATTGTTGTTTAGTTCTGATAAGAATTTTGTTTTTTAATGGGTTAAAACACCCCCCCTTTTTCCACATGGTGGCCCAAGAGTAACTGATGGGTCTTCAGCAGCCCTGCAGTGCTGTGTGTTTCTTTGTGTGTTATAAATATGTAGATTGCATAAGGAACACAATCTGACGATTTTAAATGGATGACCATCCAGGAGAAAAAAATGAAGTCAGGCATGCTTTTGTGTACGAATGCTAGATAGTTTAGCACGCCACTGCGTTCATTATCATTTGTTTCCACATTTATTCTTTATATGTTTAGGCTTTATGGGTTTTCATTGCTGAACACATTTTACCCCCTCATACCTGCAATTGCTTTATTGCGATGATTTGACAGAGAAAGCCAGTAGAAAACTGAAAAAAATGGCATCCACAGATTGGAAACTCAGCATTGATTACAAACTGTGAGGGAGAACAAAAAGGTATTTTTTCCCCATTTTTTTTTTTTTTTTTTTTTTTTTTTTAGTCTGCACGTAAAAAAAACACCCCAGGTGTTTCTGACAGGTGTCTGATTGCAGTTCCCTAGCAGACATTAAAATAGCAAACAAATTGAAGTAGGATTTGTGCACAGTTCGTGAATAGAATAGAATTGCTGCTATATGATCGTTGAATGCAGCGAGTCAATAGCACAGGTGCTGTGCAGAGACTGATAGGAAGACCCACTGCTTCTAGGTCGTCACAAATATCCTTGCAAGCCTGAAACGTGTTGTCCGAATGACTTCCCATTTAGGTGAAAAAAGGTCAATGTCTCATTTTGTTGTATTTCTCATGCTCATTAAGACGTGCCTCTCTTGCTCTCATTGTGTTTTTTTATAATATCATTAGCATCTGGGATCATGTCATAAATTCGGTTTATCAAACCAGTGCAGGGGGATGGATAAGATCATAGCTAGAACTGAGTACAACTTCAGCATCCTGAGTGCCACTGACCCTGCTGAGAGGATGACATATCCTGTCAGCTCTCTTCATCCTGATGTCCTCATTATCCTCCTCTTCCTTCTCCTGTCCTGCTGATGTGCTTCCTGAGACAGGAACCTGAGCCTTCTAATTCTGAATAACAGTGAGAAATGTGCCATCACTCTTTCGTGAGTATGTAGCATTGCATTATGGACAGAAGCGGAAAGCAATTAGGTAACCATAGTTAACCTCGTCGCTTTAGTGGATTTGTACTTTATCTGACTATAATTAGGTGATTAGCGTGAGTAATACAGAATATCTGAAATGATGTCATCACACAAATAGTGCGGTAGATAAGTCCAGATGTGCTGACATGTTGTATAGCAACATGATTATTAGGGAGAGGCTACTTTTACACAACAATTCAATACAAAAAAATTAATATTGAGTAAGATAAGACTATATGGACATGTTTTGTATATTTTTGCTCCACTAGGGGAACTGGAGCCCAAAGAAGTAAGTACACATTGCAGCATGTCAACTCGCTCTCTAGGTAGCTCACATTGATTTTAAACATACTGTTAAAAGCGTTTCTGGAAA
>CM045747.1:26955581-27050581 GCA_024760905.1 Plotosus lineatus | reverse complement strand
GCCGTCAGCGTGTTTCCGCCCTGCAATGGCCTGGCGAGCTGTCCAGGGTGTACTCTGCCCTCGCCCTGAGTTGGCTGGGATGGGCACCAGCCTCCCCGTGACCCTAATTAGGATGAAGCGGTGACAGAAAATGAACTGAATGATCTGAGTGCACTAATGTAGGATACAAGCCAAGGTGATGATCTTCTTCATTCATTCATTCATTCATTATCTGAACTGCTTAATCCTAATTAAGGTCACAGGGAGGTTGGCGCCCATCTCATCCAACTCCAGGCGAGGGTGGGGTACACTCTGGACAGCTCAACAGGCCATTGCAGGGTCAACACTCACATAACCATTTACACCTAGGGGAAATTTGGAACAGTCATTGAACCTAGGTGCATGTTTTTGGATGGTGGGAGGAAACTGGAGGACCTGGAGGAAACCTAGGCAAGCAGAGGGAGACTATGCACACCCAC
Source organism: Plotosus lineatus (assembly GCA_024760905.1). Taxonomy (NCBI): domain Eukaryota; kingdom Metazoa; phylum Chordata; class Actinopteri; order Siluriformes; family Plotosidae; genus Plotosus; species Plotosus lineatus. The sequence continues at coordinate 27,050,123 of CM045747.1, read as the reverse complement.
ACAGAAATACCCGAGCTGGGAATCGAACCCAGGCCTTCTTGCTGTGAGGTAGACGTGGTAATCACTCCGCCACCATGACGCACTATAAAAATCTGTTTATTATTAATATTAAAATGACTCTGTTTTGTATTTGAAGCTGGATCTTTGCTTTTTGCTTCTTCCATTTTGAAATCTGATTCATTGCTTTAACAGTTGTGAGAGGGGTGAGAGGAAAATACTGTGGCAGGACAGTATACTGTACCATTTCGTGTGCCTTTTAAATGTGTAAACTACATGACTGCAGTCTTTTTTTTCTCTTCTCTGGCTGGTATAACTTAGTCAAGGTCTCGTAGTGGTACCTCACTTTACGAAAGTCTCACCGAAGGAAAAATTCAGGCTACAAAACGCATTTTCCTAAAATTTTTGTCTCTGGATACGAAACAAGCTCACATTACGAAAGCACCATCTCAAAAATTCAAAAGTGCCATTCAAACATTCAAACAATGCGCGAGTTGCTTTCCCATTGGTTGTCTCTCAACACCCCGCCCCGCTGGCCTCCCATTGGCAAGGAGGGAGTTGAATCTCCATAATACAGTACTGCTTTTACATAATACATAATACATAATGTTTTTCGTTTGCCTTTGACCCATTGTTCGACACATGCATGAAGGAGAGTTGTACTGTTGGTTCGTGAGCTTCGTGAGCGTTATTTTTCGTTATTAATCATGAGCCCCAAGAAAGTGATTCCCGGTGAAACTGAAAAGAAGAAGCAGGCTCAGTTATCAATAAAAGTAAAACAGGAGATGATAAAAAATCTGAAAGTGGGATGCGGTTGAGTGAGATCGCAAAGGAGTATGGCCGAAACCCCTCTACAATCCGGACGGTATTGAAGCAGAAGGAGGCCTTAAAAGCGGAGATACAGTGACGGAGGCGATTATTTTGGAAAAAGCAACCACCATATTTAAGGGCCCCGTGAAGGAGGGTGGGGTGGGGGTTCTTCGGACCAGTAACCCCCAGACTTTAAAGTGTCGTATGGGTGGTTCGAGAGATTTTAAAAAAGGTAAATAATTTTCTTTTACTTTTAACACATCTTCTTCTTCTTCTTCTTCTTCTTCTTCTTTTACTTTCGGCTGCTCCCTTCAGGGGTCGCCACAGCAAATCATTCGCCTCCATCGCACCCTGTCCTCTGCATCTTCTTTTCTGACTCCAACGACCTTCATGTCCTCCTTCACCACATCCATAAATCTCTTCTTTGGTCTTCCTCGAGGCCTTCTGCCTGGTAGTTCCAGCCTCAGCATCCTACTACCAATATACTCACTATCCCTCCTCTGTACATGTCCAAACCATCTCAATCTAGCTTCTCTGACTTTGTCTCCAAAACATCTTACATGGGCTGTCCCTCTGATATACTCATTTCTGATCCTATCCATCCTCGTTACTCCTAGAGAGAACCTCAACATTTTCATCTTCGCTACCTCCAGCTCTGCCTCCTGCCTTTTCCTCAGCGCCATTTGTTTCTAAGCCATACAACATCGCTGGCCTCATCACCGTCTTGTACACTTTTCCCTTCATTCTTGCTAACACATATTTCATACAAAATATTGGTGTACTTTTATCATTTTTAAAGGGTTTATGGGGTAGTATTGGGAGCCTTGGAACGAATCATGCGTTTTACATGTAAAATGCGGTTCAATTTACGAAAAATGCAGGTTATGAAAAAGGTGCTGGAACGGATTAAATTCATAAGGTGAGGGACCACTGTATTTGCAACCATGCATACAAGTTGGTTTGCATTCCTATATCTGCCCTTAACACCTCATGACACTACATATTTGTACAGTAAAGGGAACCAAGACAAGTTCTATATGCATAGACACTCGTGTTTGTTTAGCTTCACTCTAAACTAGAAGACAGCAAGGACTAACTCATCCTTTCCACCCAATGACAACATTGTCAATCACTGCTGTGAAATAATCCTTTGCCTGTGTAGGCTTCATCCCCTCCTGTGAAGAGTAGATAACAGCGCACCTTCATCCACCTGAATGGCATCAAATGCTAAATCTGTCTATCACAGTCACGTCAGGAGACTGACAGTAGTCTAATCACCATCCCGCTGGCGTGACATAATGAACACAAGCTCTATTGACCGAGGCATGTACAGTGTTGAGGCTACATATGTGGGTTGTGTTTTCCTGGAATGAGTCATTAGCTGCTGGTTCAAGCATGAACCATGCTAATGACCCAGTTTAATGGAGGAACGACACTTTCAGCATTCGAAAAATGTGCTTTACTTTGGTAAGGTGTGCTTGGCAGAAGGGCTTCAATTTTGAGCACTGAGATTTTGAATCATAAGCCTGACTTGAATTAAATCTTCATGTGTTTGATCCAAATGTTCAGTTTGCTGTCAGTGCATATATGTGTGGTACATCGACTTCAGTCTTCGGTTTGTTTCCTTATGTGCCTGTTGTTGAATTACTGTATAGATCCTTTGGTAAGAGATTACAAAATGCTAAATGTTTCGAAGAGAGCAAATTGCTGTACTATTAAAAAAAAAAGACCAATATAAATTATTCATTCTTTTATTCATCAAAACGCTGGGGGTTGCAGACACGCACACACACACACTCGCGACACACACACACACACGCACACACAGGGTCAGTCTGGAACAGTCAGTTGACTGAATGTGCATGCTTTTGCACTTTGGAAGGAAACCAAAGTACCCGGGGGAAATCCATTTATGCCTGAGGAAAGCATGCAAATTTCCCACAGAAATACCTCCAGTGAGCACAGTACTCGAACCCAGGACCTTTCTGTTGTGAGGTGGAAGCATTAACTACTGCATCACCATGTCCAATAAGCAGGATATAACAGAGAGAATGATTAATACTATTAAAATTACAGACACTCCTCGACTTACGTTTTAGTTACGTTCCGAACGGCAGAACATAGGTGAAAAAAAAGTAAGTTGTTACTGTACATTCCAGTGACATATGATATATGATCGTTCATATTGTACTATACATCCATAAATACCATTACCGTATCTCATAAAATCAATTATTTTAAACATAACATTGTAAAATAAAATCAACATTAATTTCAAATAAATTAAATTCAAGCAAAATAATTTCAAATAAATAAATTTTAATCAAATTCACTTATTTCCACTGATTCTGATTACCACAATTACTCGTAGGCTTACGCTTCTGACCAACCATATTTGCTTAGGGTTACAAATATGCAAAACTGTGTAAACACAAAGATCACAGAGACGGCGTCTTAACACAAGGGTAACACGCGGTGAACTGGGAAGAAGCAGGGCACGTTCAGTCTGTCGTTTGTAAACAATGAAGTATGCAGCGGCATGTAAATAATGGACGCAGCATCATGCGTAAGTAGCGTACTACGTCTACGTACTATGTAAGAACGTCTCGTACTACGGAGAGCACGCTAAACTCAATGACTTACATTTTTTTTTTTTGTAAAAAACGTAAAATCGAAAAAACATAAGGCAAATAAACGTAAAGCGTGGAGCGTTTGTACTGTTTTTTGTTGTTTTTTGTTTTTTTGGGTTTTTTTTAAAGTATTCCGTGGGTTCAACAACAAGGCAAGAAACACACACATAGACTGAAGATGACATATAACATACGACATGATGTATAAAGGCAAACTGATAGAAATAATTGTAATCCTATTAGATTACACATGAAACAGATTGGCAATCTATTGCAAGGCACCTAACACAGCCATTCCCACTCATGCCTAGGGTCAAAAACATTCAGTTAGTCTGTTAGAGGAAACTGGAGTACTTGGAGGAAGCCTCTCCTGAGCACAGGGAGCATGTGCAAACTCCACAAAGGATTGCCTTGCCAAGCTTTGGACTCGAATCCAGAACATTCTTGTTCTGAGCTGGAACTGTTAATCTGAGTTTGAGCTGTTATCATGGTGTAGTTGATTAACACTCTCATTGGTTGAAATAATGCTTTCATGTCAAAAGTTCCTTTTTTAATAGTTTAAAATCTTAAATACCTAAATCTGATATGTGATTACTGTCACAGGGCCACTGAAAATAGTTTAATACTCTATAATGTTGTGGTGAAGGCCTGGATATAGGCAGAAAACTCATTGACTATTAGTCATAGGATATGATTGGCTTGACTCTAGTGTTTACCTGAAAACAGTCCCAGTATGCCCGGGGTCTTCAGCCCTGGTCCTGACTGTCTGAATAGGTTTGTTAGATTTTTGCTAGAGATAAAACCTACAGAGCCGTGTCTATCCAGGGACAGGTTTCGAGACACCTGCAGTAAGTTTGTGGGTGATGTTTAACACAACAGTTCAAAAAAAAAACAAAAAACGTAGTCATGTGATCTGTTTTGAGTGATATGAAATGACATTAGAATTGCTTACATGGCATCATCATAAGACAGAATTTTTGTTTTTATTAGGTAAGCAAATGTACTTAATGTAATTAGATGAAGCCTGATTTACACAGTTGGCAAAGACTTAAGACTTAATGTGCTGATGTTTAAAAAAGACCTGTGTACCTGTAGTTTTTATTTATATATATATATATATATATTTATATATATATATATATATATATATATATATATATATATATATATATATATATATATATATATAATATGTATGTGTGTGTGTGTATATATAATATATATATATATATATATATATATATATATATATATATGTATGTATATATATATATATATATATATATATATATATATATATATGTATATATATATATGTATATATATATATATATATATGTATATATATATATATATATATATATATATATATATATATATGTATATATATATATATATATATATATATATATATATATATATATATATATATATATATATATATATATATATGTATATATGTATATATATATATATATATGTATATATATGTGTGTGTGTGTGTGTGTGTGTGTGTGTGTATGTGTATGTATATGTGTGTATATATATATATATATATATATATATATATGTGTGTGTGTGTGTGTGTGTGTGTGTGTGTGTGTGTGTGTGTGTATGTATATGTGTGTATATATATGCTTGTATTAATCCTGAGATGCAGTGATGAGTTGAATTCGATTTATTATAAGGTCAATTAATATTGAACTGTCTTTATTATGTTTGGCATTGTGCAGTTTAAAAAGTCTGTTTTAACATGTTATATATGTTTTGTCCCTGTGCTTCCTTAGGAGCTACCCAGATAATAACAGGTACAATTTATTCTTTCGAGTATTCTTATAATTTAATTTATTGTAAGTTTTTGAGCACTTGTATCATGGATTGTTCGCATGTCTAGTTGCATGTCTCCTATATAAACCATAATATACCACTCATATTCTGCTGTTCCTGACATTTACAAAATTGCACAGCAAAATGTACATTATATCTCCTCAGTAACCGTCCCTTTTGTACGAGTTTATAACAATGATAGGTTAAAATTGTTAAAAATAAGTTTAAGTTTTCCTGAAGGCTGCTAGAAAGAATAACCCGTAATTTTCCAGGGAGATGATCTTTCAGGTGCAAAATAGCTGAGGCCAAGGGAAATGTAAACAAAGAAATTTTTGTTGTATAATTCGACCCAGTAACCCTGTGGAAGAATTAATTTCAATGAATAAAAATGTTCACATCATTCGGTGCGTAATAATTTAGACATGTAAAATCTATGTACCCATTTTCTTCAGAACTGTATAGAGCGACCTCCAAAGCCAACAGAATGTTTTTTTCTATAGCTTATACCCAGTTCAGTTAAAAGAAAAATCAGAATGAGTACAAGTGTATTCACAGAGCGCAGATGAACAGATCCATTTTAAGTAGTGCAGCAACAAATAGAACAGAATGAAAATCATTTTTAATCTTGATCAGTTTTGTCTGGCGGTCACTAAAAGAATCAATTTTTATAAAATGTGTTTCAGAGCTTAATATGGACTGATATTAGTAGTTTGTCATTGTTGTTGTTTATTTATTTTCTTTTTCTTTTTCTTTTTTTTACATGCATTGTTGGTTTAAAACATGAAGGACAAATGCAGCAACTTTGTATCTTTCATGGAGAAAATTACTCACACAAGATTCCATCTGTAACTGCTGCATGTTTACCGTTATCCTGGCAGTCATGTTCTGGGTGCATGGGTAAATAAATGTAAATAATGATGTAATGGCTTTTTGTCATGGATATGATGTACAGTTGTGTTCAAAATAATATGGCAGACATCACTAACCTAATAAATCAGTGTTTTTAGTATAAATTATATTTCTACATGGCGAACAATTTACTAGCAGGTGTAGCAGAGTAATAGAATCCAACAGACCCGACAGTCATGACGTATATGCTGCTGATTCGGTGTACGTAATTGAATCACGGATTGAAAGGGGCGTGTTCAAAATAATAGTAGTGTGGAGTTCAATTAGTGGGATCATTCATTCTTTGAAAAACAGGTTCCAATTATTGTCCTTATTTAAGGAAAAAAAGAAGACAGCAAATGTTGTACACGCTGGCTATAGTGCATTTCTCCCTGAAATTCTGAAGAAAACAGGTCATTCCAGATATTGTTCAGAACAGCGCACCTTGATTAAAAAGTTGATAGGTGACAGGAAAACATAAAGAAGTGCAAAAAATGCTGCTCAACTAAAATGATCCCAAATATTTTAAACTGGCAAGGACTCAGCCACCAATCAGCTCCATGAAGGTCAAAGAAGCTCTAAAGTTACCCGCGAGTCCAGTTACAATTAGAAGATGCCTTTTTTAAATTTTATTTTATTTTTTTTTGAACAGTGTGATATTCAATTTTCTTCAGTTTCTTTAAAGAAATAGCCCAAATTTGTTATATTTTCGTCATATTTTGTTCGGAAGAGAATGTGTCGTGTTTCCAAATGCACTTGTGTGTATGGAAATAAAAACCATTTTAAGGATTTTAGGTTTTATTTACTTTTTTAGACATACTTCTATTACAGGGATCCCTCACTTTCTGCTGTTAATTGTGACCGAGATCCCCACGCGACCACTGAATTCCGTGAAGTAGGATCAACACCCCCCCCCAACCACCTCTGACTGATCTATACGTAGCTGTATATGTGTATATAATATCAACAATTCGATGCACTGAAGCTGCATGAATTGAAACGTGAAGTAGTGAGGGATCCCGATGTCCCTGTATGTGTGTGTGTGTGTGTGTGTGTGTGTGTGTATATATATATATATATATATATATATATATATATATATATATATATATAAGTGTGTCAATACCAAAAACTGAGCGAGTTATGCCATTTCTTGTGTCAGCATTCAACTAAAAAATTCAAAAGACGTTTTAGAGAAAAATGAGCACAAAGATTCCACTTCTTCCAAGATCATTAGTCCTTAGCAACCAAACATTTTTATGCATCTCAGCCATATAAACTTTTAGAAAACATGTCAAGGAAGAGTTTTATGAAGAGATGATAAGCGAAATCATCCTCATTTTAATCTGCCACGCCCTTTTTTAACCCATCAGTCACCGTGGTAAGCACCCCAAAATGAACAAAAAAACGACTTTTTTTCATTTCTGTTTATTCCACTAAGATCAGTATGTAAAACACTATCAGGTTCAAACAATCAAACTGAAATTAAGAAAACTATACATAAGAAATCTATATAACAAAACTCTGATCTCTTTATGCAAGTAAGCTTCATCAACTCTGCCCTCAGCATTATCATCTTCATCTATATCCTGCTCAGCAGATAAGATCACATCTTCTTCACAAACACCAGTCATCACACTTTTAACAGATGCCTCTTCTTCATCAACATCAAAATCAAAATCTTCATCAACACAGCTGGCATAGTCATCATCAGTTTGTTTATATGTAAAAGGAATGAAACATTTAAGTATTTTTCAGGTCTTGACCAATTTTGGTACAAAAGTAAACAACCCACGATCCAGCATGGCCAGTCCAGATAAGATTACACGCAAATCAAATGATCAAAAAAATTCCATAATCAAATTTTGCAATGAATTGCAATGGAATCATGTCTTTTTCTTAATATTCCAGCAGGTCACACACACACACACACACACACACACACACACACACACACACACAGACACACACAGAGACAGACAGAAACCAGTGGGTGACTGCTCATTTGTGCATCTATCGTACCATTGACACTCATTTGCCCCACTCACTTCACTCACTATTTCACATTTTGGAGACCCACCCATACATATATTTTCTTCCATTCAAATTGCACTAGTTCATCTGAATGTTGCTGATTTAACCGTTTGCACACTGTGTGTTTGTGTTTGTGAGAGAGAGAGAGAGAGAGAGAGAGAGAGAGAGAGAGAATCTTCTTCAAAGCCGAATTCTAGTGTCAAATTTAACATCTATACGAATGCTGCTAGACATCACAGATGACATTTCACTCTCCTTTTCCAGAAATTGTGTATTCACAATCTTATGAATAAACTTACTTACTGTTATTGAAGAGAAAGTTGGAGATACGTTCCACATGCGGTATACTCGAGTCAGGAAGTAAACCGGAAGTTAACGTGTGACAGGCACTTAGCATGTTCAAGCCCGAGCTGACCAATCAGTGCGCTCGTTTCAGATCTTCCTTAGCAACTAGCCTGCATTGTTTATGAGCATATTGTCTTCATAACCTTTATTTTATTCACTGAAACAGCATTTTAATATCAAAACAGTATCGAAAATGGAGAGACGACTTCACGATCGTTATTCTGGTGTATGGATTATAGTGTGTCTTGTACCGAACTCGGTGAATAATTGCAACGAAAACCAGTAAGTTTGCTACTGTTTTTGTCTAGCTTTATGAGGGTACTCGCCAGAAAAAAATGGAAATAAAAGACATTTTTAGTGAGTTCTAGTCGATTTCACTTGAGCAAGTGATAGTTGAATACTTGTTTTGCAATAGTTCATGCAAAAATCCGAATTTCGATAAAAAAATGACCATTTTTACTTTTTTGGCCATTTTCTCGAAAGTAGTCCATGCAACAAGCGCCTACATTCGATTGGAGCGCCTCACTCACACACACACACACACACACACACACACACACACATATATATATATATATATATATATATATATATATATATATATATATATATATATATATATATATATATAACCAATGGGAGGCTAGGAGGGAGCTGAATCTCCATAATACAGTACTGTACCCATAATGCTTTTTATGTGCCTTTGACCCATTGTTTGACACTCACGCGTGAAGGAGTGTTGTACTGTTGGTTCGTGAGTTTTGTGAGGTTTTTTGAGTGTACTTATTGCAGCGTTATTTTTGTTATTAATCATGAGCCCCAAGAAAGTGATTCCCGGTGAGACTGAAAAGAAGAAGCGGGCTCCATTATCAATAAAAGTAAAACAGGAGATGATAAAAAAATATGAACGTGAGATTCGGTTGAGTGAAATCGCAAAGGAGTATGGCCGAAACCCCTCTACAATCGGGACAATATTGAATCAGAAGGAGGCATTAAAAGCGGAGATACAGTGACGGAGGCGATTATTTTGGAAAAAGCAACCGCCATATTTAAGGACCTCGTGAAGGGGGTGGGGGTGAGGGTTCTTCAGACCAGCAACCCCTGGACATTAAAGCGTGGCATGGGTGGTTTGAGAGATTTAAAAAAAGGTAAATAATTTTCTTTTACCACATATTTCATACAAAATTGGTGTGTATATAAAATGTGTGTGTGTGTGTGTGTGTGTGTGTGTGTGTGTGTGTGTGTGTGTGTGTGATAGCGAGAGAGAGAGAGAGAGAGAGAGAGAGAGAGAGAGAGAGAGAGAGTATTGCATACATTATGTGGACTGAACATCACACCCATATGTTGTTCTTTCTTACACTGTTGCCACACAGTTGGAAGCACAGAATTGTATAGGATATGTTTGTACAGTGGAGTGTTTCTTGAACATTTTCTTGAACCGGTACTAAAGGTTTTAAACCTATTTCAGCATGACAGTGCACAAAAAGAGAAAAACGGTTAGAGAATGAAAATGGTTATGTTCGCATTAATAAACCTTGACCACGTGTACCTTAAAAATACATGTAGCGTACCAAACAATACATATATACAGGGTACAATACCATAAAGGCTTTTGCCCCACTGAAAGAATTGGTGTACCGTTAAAACTATAATAAATACAGGATAATTAACAATTATTTTAGAACGGTATATACTCCATTGAAACAAAATCAAATAAGCACGTAAAAACTAGATTTTTATGTTTTTTGATATCTAAGAAGTTGTTGTTCACAAGCAGATACAGCGCTGTTTATTCTCTTTAACTCGACTTTTACTATATACTCTGCAGAATCAAAGAAAAGCAAACTAAACTGAGAGTTAATATTTACATATTTTAATAATTACAGAGGCAGGTTATATGACCTTTGTGCTTGTTGTGGTGAGGTTGGAGCCAATCTCAGCCTACTCTATTCAAAGGAAGGTCATATGGAAGGGCCAACATGTAAAACTATTCACAATTACAGCTCGGGGGCAATTTGATTCAACCAATTAGAATCCTACAAAAGTGCCTACAAGCCCACACAAACATGGAGAGAACATGCAATCTCCATGCAGAAATGCTTTAGCCGAACCTGGGGACTCATACCTATGACCTTCTTGTGGCGAGGGAGACCACTGGTCCACCCAGCCAAAATAGTGAGAAAACAAAATGAAGTTTTGACAGCTCAGGGCTGTGGAGCTTTGCTTTAAATTGTACTTACTAACCTTGATGGAGGACCTTTTGATATCTACAAGGAGGATCATTGCTATGTGCCAGTCATGTAATAATGAATAAGTCAGTTCATAGGAGAACACCAAGAATTCCTTAGAGATGTTCTACCAATCAGAAATAGAAACATATTTTGAATGAATAATAATGCACTACATTTTTTGAGAGGGAAGACATAGTTTGTAAAAGTTGGATTAGAAGAAGCACAGTAGCCTGAACAGAGCCCTGACTTCAAACACACTAAATACGACTGAAATGAAGTGAAGTGATGACTTCGCCCCAGGCCTCGTTGCTGAACATCCCTAACCTCGCATGACCTCACTAATGCCTTTGTGGCTGAATGAACACAAATCCCCACAGCCACCTGCCAAAATAAAACGTGGTTGCAATGTATAAGACAGACAAAGAAAAATAATTTCCGAAGTTTTTGGTGTGACCTATAACCTATACAATTCAACTGGAAAGCAAACATTTATTATAGGGTAACAAACAAGTTGCAATAACAAACTCGCATAAATATGCAGACCCTTAAAGTAATATGGCGCTGCCACTTACCAGTATACACTGAAGCCTCCGTCGGGACTCTGTTGTTACTCTGCTGGGGATTCAGATGGGGTTTCAGAAGAAACCACAGAATTAAATGACAAGCACCACAGTTCAAAAGCAAAAGTGTTCGTAGAAGAATTATCCGCGTTCTGCAGGTGATAACTATAATTATAAACGTAAAGTTTCATAGCGAGCTATCTAGGATGGAAACATGATGACATTGCACAATGTTCTTTTCACGTAAATCAATAACTTTGAACATGATAATCTGTATTGCATATATGTTTGGCTCACTATTATTATGGCTACCAGCACGAATTTGTACGGGGCTGTATGAGCAAGATTTTAGCGCTGTACATAATGTTGCCAGAATTAAGAAATTCTCTATGAAGAAAGCAAGAACATTGAGGATCCAATGTCCAACAATGTCATCCAATAACCTATAGATTTCTGTGGTTTCTTCTTGAACAAAGACATAACAGAAGTGATTTAAACTTGCTTAAAACAGCCCAATCAGTTGCAGCAAGATTATGAAATTTGGTATGTACTTATAGGTAAACATGTAAAGTAGACTTAAACTTTTAAAAATTAAGTAAGCATTGGTCTAAATTCTGAAAAGCATAAAAGTTTGCTTTTAAACAAAATGTGGGGTTTTTGGTCATTGGGATGTGAGGGACGAAATATTGGTGAAGGCCCTTAAAATTGTTCATGCATACCTCGGTGTAGCTCCGGTTATGCTCTTTTAAATGAGACTATATGTGACGCGTGCCACCTAATGTAGGCGGCGTCACAACTGACACCATAGCTTTTGAGACAAACCTCGGCTTATCTGGACTTCCGATCTGTCAAGTAAGTAAGTGCACTTTGAATACGTGTTTAGTACTCAACATTCACTTGCTTACTTGAAATTTCGGAAGTCTGGATAAGCCTCAAAAGCTCCAGTGTCAGTTGTGACACCTCCTACATACACATATAATTAATATATTAGCATTAATTAATTAACACATCACCGTTATTCATGGGTTCACATCCACTGGGTACATATTGTAAAATAGGTAAAGTCTGCTGGGTTCTTACACCCGAGCCTTGTGGCTCATCAGGCCGGTGTTTATCCCCCGGTTTCCATAGCGTGAAGCGACCAGGAGCTCAACTTCCCCTGGATGGGATGCTAGTCTATTGCAGGTTACCTTCCCAGTATATTTTTACTGGTATCCATTTCTACTGCTGGGTGAACAGAGGCACACTTGTGGTTGAGACCTTGCCCAGAGGTCTTAGCACAGTGAGGGTCTCACTGGGATTCAAACTCAAAATTTCCCTAACCACGACGCTACCGGCTCCACATATTGTAAACTGGAATAGTTTTTATGAACCTTTACCCATATAGTTGGTGAGTGACAGCACTGCACTTTGTTAAAGCAGCTTTTGATTTATTCAAACATTCAGACTTTTTGGGTAGGAGATGATCAAGATTCCACATTTTGACAATCATTGTTTCCTTATAAAAATCAAAATCAGTCAGATTATGACAGCATCTCTTGTGCACGGCATTCTTCAGGTCACCCCAAAGATTTTCAATTCGTCAACCAAGAATTAATAAGGTCTGTCTACAATTTAATTCAAGTGGCAGCTCGACCTTGTTAATTCTCGGTTGACGAATTGAATTCATATCTGGGGTCTGTGTTGGCCATTCAAAAACATTAGTTCTCTTCTGGTGAAGCCCATTTTTGTTGATTTGAAGTTTTGGGTCATTTCTATGTTGAAAGATGAAATTAATATTCATTTTTCAACAATTGAGTCGAGGTCTAAAAGTTTTTTTTTTTTTTTTTTTTGCAAAAATGTATTGTCATGTGTATTGAAATTCACTCATTTACTGAATGAAGCGGTTTAAAGCTACGAGGACAAAGGTCAGCAACCTTTGCCATTCAAAGAGCCATTTGGACCCGTTTTCCACAGCAAAGAAAACACTGGGAGCCACAAATCCTTTTTTGACATTTAAAATCAAATAACACTGCGAATAGTTTTTCCCCCTCCTTTTTCCTTCATGTTAATATTTAAAAAAAACAATGTGTTGCATTGATTTAAATGACTGCAGAGACAATTAAATAACAGTTCTGCTTGCAACAAAAACATTTAGGTCAGTGCTTCTCAGCCCCCAACCCCCAAAAAAAAAAAAAAAAAAAAAAAAAAACAGGAAAACATTTTGCGCCTTCCCCCAATATAAATAGTGTTATTTGTCTAAAAATTGTTATAAGTAATCCTCTGCATACACTGTAACCTTAACATTATGGAATACAAAAAAAGGAAGAAATATAGATCAACTTCCAGCAAAGAATAACTTTATTAACAATTTTTAGTCTTTAAACAAAAAGATTTAAAGTGCATCAATTTTCCTGAAATGAAAAAAAAAATCCTTATTTAAACTGTAAACATTGTATACTAACAATTTGAACCATTTTATACTGAATAATAAAATAAATAAATAATAATAAATTCAAATTGATCAGCAATATTAACTCAGGAGCACAATATACATATATATATATATATATATATATATATATATATATATATATATATATATATATATATATATATATATATAATAAAAATAAAAGGACAGGACAAAGACTTTCTATTGAAACTTCATTTATCACTACAGATCTGTTTCGAGGGGTGGAATTTATGCCTCAGGGAGAAGTGCCTCATTATATACAGACCCAAACTGTCATCGTTAAATTAAAGAAACGAACTCTTAACTGCATGCCGACACCGGAAAAAATCATTATTATGCAACACACCCCCTTAAGTACACTAAGTATTTGATTGTATCAATCTGTAACTAAACATTATATATATATATATATACATGTGTATGTGTATACACACGTGAATGTATGTGTACATATATATAGATATATGTATGTATATGTAATAGTGTATATATATATATATATATATATATATATATATATATATATATATATATACACGTACACATGCACATACATACATACATACATATATATATATATATATATATATATACACTTTAACCTGCAAAACAAAAATGAATTTAAAAATTTGTATTATTTTTATTTTTTGTCAAAATGATGAAGCCTAGACTAATGGCTATAATGAGCACGTTTCGCAGTGCACAGCTTTTCGAAGCCGGGTTTAAAGCACGATACTGAACTCTCAGCTGCTGCTCAATGCTGAACTGGGACCTGGACTTATTTTCGCAGCAGAGACATCATGCAGCATGACGGAGACTGTGTGTGCTGCAGGTAGGATCAGTTCCTCTGCTGTGCTGTGGGGTTTTCTACACTGAGCAGTTTGGTACTCCACCTTACCTGATGCTAACAGAGCTCGCTGGCTTGCTGGAGTATCATTCACAAAGCGGGATGGTTGTTGGCAATACTCTGTATGTTTTCGCTGAAAAAACTCACGCGGCTCATCACGGTGTAATGTCTTTAAGTGACGCCTGAATTTATTTGGGTTCATGCTCTCCGCTGCCAATGTTTTCAGATACAGTAAACACACCGGCCTTTCCTTGTTTCTTACCGCAGCACAGTGAAACCGAGCGCTACATCCGCTTCATCATACCTCCTCGACTTAACTTTCGGGAGACTTTCGTCTCTCTCATCCTCTCTTTCTGTTCCTGTTAAAAATGTCCATGGTGGGTTATTAACTTCACTTCTGATTTTACCTCTGGGCACACTCTGACAGTGAGGAAGTCACTGCCACCTGCTGTAGTGGATGTACAAGTACACTTTATTCTAATACGGCAAAAAAAAAAAAAAAAAAAAAAAAAAAAAAAAAGCATGTTCCCTGGCATCACACCCCTGGGGGGGCACCACACTATTTGAGAACCACTGATTTAGGTTAAAAAAAAAGACGTTGCATAAAAAATGACTTTAAATGAAAGTTCCCAATGTCTATTTGAGGCCTGAGGCAGTGGTGGCCTGGTGGTAAAGGTGCTGGATCACAATGTTGGGGGTTCAAGCACCACTCTCCATGGGTTGTCACTGTTCCCCCAGTGCGCTGACTTTCAATAAGAGGAGATGCATAGCCATCAGCGTCTTTCTGCCCTGTGATGGCCTGCCGAGTTGTCCAGGGCGTACTCTGCCCTCACCCAGAGTCAGCTGGGATGGGCACCAGCCTCTCTTCTTCTTCTTCTTTTACTTTTGGCTGCTCCCTTCAGGGGTCGCCACAGCAAATCATCCGCCTCCATCTCACCCTGTCCTCTGCATCTTCTTTTCTGACTCCAACGACCTTCATGTCTTCCTTCACCACATCCATAAATCTCTTCTTTGGTCTTCCTCGAGGCCTTCTGCCTGGTAGTTCCAACCTCAGCATCCTACTGCCAATATACTCACTATCCCTCCTCTGTACATGTCCAAACCATCTCAATCTAGCCTCTCTGACTTTGTCTCCAAAACATCTTACATGGGCTGTCCCTCTGATATACTCATTTCTGATCCTATCCATCCTCGTTACTCCCAGAGAGAACCTCAACATTTTCATCTCCGCTACCTCCAGCTCTGCCTCCTGTCTTTTCCTCAGCGCCACTGTTTCTAAGCCATACAACATCGCTGGCCTCACCACCGTCTTGTACACTTTTCCCTTCATTCTTGCTGACACTCTCCTGTCGCACATCACACGGACACTTTTCTCCAACCACTCCAGCCTACCTGCACACGCTTCTTCACCTCTTTTCCACACTCTCCATTGCTCTGGATTGTTGAGCCTAAGTACTTAAAATCCTCCACCTTCGTTATCTCTGCTCCCTGTAACATCACCGTTCCTCCTGGGTCCTTCTCATTCACACACATGTATTCTGATTTTCTGAGGCTAACCTTCATTCCTCTCCTTTCCAGGGCATACCTCCACCTCTCTAGATTTTCCTGCACTTGTTCTCTGCTCTCACTACAGATCACAATGTCATCTGCAAACATCACAGTCCATGGAGATTCTTGTCTCACCTTGTCTGTCAGCCTGTCCATCACCATGGCAAACAAGAAGGGGCTCAGAGCTGACCCTTGATGCAGTCCCACCTCCACCTTGAACTCTTCTGTCACACCGACAGCACACCTTATCACTGTCTTACATCTCTCATACATGTCCTGCACCACTCTAACATACTTCTCTGCCACTCCAGACTTCCTCATGCAATACCACAGTTCTTCTCTTGGCACCCTGTCATATGCTTTCTCCAGATCCACAAAGGCACAATGTAGCTCCCTCTGACCTTCTCTGTACTTCTCTATTAACATCCTCAAAGCAAACATTGCATCTGTGGTGCTCTTTCTTGGCATGAAACCAAACTGTTGTTCACAGGCACCAGCCTCTCTGCGACTCTAATTAGAATTAAGAGGTTTAGAAAATGAATGAATGTGTTAAAGTCTTTCTTGAATTTTTATAAATAAATAATAATACTTATCCCATGAAGCGAGGAACGGGGGCAGCCAGATGTGTTAACGGAATGGTTAGCCTATTTCACCATCACTCCCTTTGTGGGATCTTCTTTTCCTTTATTAGTTATTTTAATATTGTTTTATCATAGTTTTAATTTACCAAAACGACAGCAACACAAAAGTATATGAAGACTAATTTTAAGAAGGAGTCTGCTCAACATTCTTTTAAATAATGTTAATACTTAATACTGCACTGACCGACCCATTCTCAGAGTAGACACTGAACCAAACCACAGTCTTTTATTTTGTCACCTGGAGGAGAGTTATTTAACTCGGAGACTGCTGTGCATAAACCAAATCTCATACACCATCTCTTACTTCGGTTGTGATTTCCGTTCCTGGATTACAAACCCCGGCAGCGGAAGAATCTCTCTCTCTCTCTTGCTCGCTGCGCTGCTGCTGGGATGGCGAGAACACTGCTGGCCATGAGCACAAGGGCTTGGAATACCGTGGCTCTCTCCACCAACACAGAGCTCTCTCCACCAACACACTCAAAACCACTGAGACTCCCAATGTAGCTGATTAATATAACAATACTCACGTCCACAAGAACACACACACACACACACACACACACACAAAATCATCCCGCCCGCACCAAATAAATATCTGTCCGCATCCGTTACTGTTGATTTTCATCTATGTAATTTTCAACCCTAAAAGAGCATTTTTGCAAGGGAACCTTCTGGGTACCTGTGGGTATCCGACCTTTGCAGGTCTCTGCCTTAGGCAGATTCTCCCATCATTCAGGTTCAACTCTCTACCCCTGGGGGCATGGAGTGCGTCCGATGAGAGTAAATAAGCGCCATTTTCCTTTTGCAGTTGTTCTTGGTGATGCAGTGGTTTTTGAATATGAAGCACGTTTGCACCTGTCGGCCACCGTAAAGTACACATTCATTATTTTCAAAGGCCACGTAGCAGCATCAGAGAGGTGAAAGAGCTGCGGGTTGCCAGCCCCTGCACTAGGGTAACAGGGACGTTGAACTATATCTCATCCATCTCTGGGCAAAGGTAGAGTACATCATGAACATTTGGCCAGTCCATAACCGGGATAACACACACAATGATTCATACTCACACAGGAGTAATTTGGAACAACCAAACAAAAAACAATTTTTTTGGACTGTGAAAGAAAAGTGGAGTACCTGAAGGAAACTCATTCAAACATGCCAAGAGCATTCAAACGCTACCCTTGCTGAGCCTTGGATTCGTACCTTCTTGCAGTGAGGCAGATGTCTTAACCACTACACCAGTATGGCACCCTGGTATTTGATCAAAAGTCAATCCACTTTGACCTTAAACCCCAGTTCCGATTGAAAAAAAAAAAAAGCATTAAAGCGTGATGCTGCCACCACCAAGGTTCACCATGGTATGGTGTGTTTTTTGTTTCTTTTTCTTTTTTTGGTGATTTATATCTTTTGCACCAAACATGCTTGTTTGAAGAACCCCCCCCCCAGTGCAGCTAACTGGGTTATCAAAGGCGGGCCATGTCTGTCACTGTCTATGGTGAGAGGTAAAAGAACCATTGCTGACTTTCGTAAAGAGTAGGTTGCAAAGTCGTCAGCGTGTTTCTGTCCCTTGCTAAAAAGGGTTGTGACAGGAAGGGCATCCGACGTAAAAACCTCTGCCAAATCAAACGTGCGAATCAGATGATTCGCTGTGGCGACTCCCGAGTGAAAGGGAAAAAGCCGAAAGGAAGACAGACAATGCTTGTTTGAAGAACCCTATGGCAAAATGTTCAACATTATCTTTATCAAACAGTACGACACAAGACACATGCTTTTGGGAAATTTGATGGTGGCATTTAGATACAAACTTTAGATAATCTTCAGTGTTTTTCTTTGTAAGAAAAGGCTTTCCAGAATGTGAGAGATTGTTTTCACATGTAGAAAGGAAATGTCGTTTGTCAGAAATTCCTGCGGCTCATAATGTTGCTGCAAGCCTTCTGACAGCCTCTTGGACAAGACTGTTTTGTAAGATGCGACAAAGTTATTCTCAGGAATGTCAATGAGAATTTTTTATGGGGAGTCAATTACAGTCACTTTAATTAATGGCAGGCGTTAATTTACTACTATTTAAAAATAATTAGTTGAGAAAAAAATATAATATATAGTTCTGGCACCAAGAGCATAAGGAAAATATGGGGTTCAGACTATTTTTTACAGTGATCGCCTTGAAGCAACATGTATATTTTTATGCATAAAATTTCAGCCAATCAAAATTGTAGGTTAAAAAAAATCTCTCTCTCTCTCTCTCGTTATATGGTAATATAAGAAAAAGCAGCGTTGCTGTGGAAATCAGCTTTTTTCACTGAATTTATCCTTTTAATTTGCAAAGCAGATAAATTCGGTAAAAATAGAAAAAAGATCTAATTTATGCATGTAACACAACAACACACACTCAGAGGGTCTTAAACAGCACACCACTTAACATGGAATTTTCTTATAAGGCCGAACATACCATTTGTACACACCCTGTGGATGTGTGGGTTATAAACTGTGAACAGTATTGCAAGGTTGTATTGCAAATTAGCAAATGGTTGGAGATGGGAACCCCCCCCCCCCCCGGGGGGGGGGGTGTTTGCAATACATTAAGATGTTTAAAGGGAGAGAAAGAGAAGTCCAGACACCCATTTCAATAAAATAAAAAAAATGTTATCACACTGGTTTGCCATGTCAATCCCATGAATAGAGTTTGGCCCATTTGGCCGAGGTGGGGAAAATGCGCGAGGCTTCCCTCTCGGTAAGCCTCGGCGACTGCAGTGGATTCTGTGGCTGGTTTTATCTCTCTCTCTCTCTCTCTCGCTCTCTCCATTCAAGCACACGCTTGCTTTGTCTCTCTTCAGCTAACCAGAAGACACATTATGACGAGTAAAAATAAAAAATATTACATATGGGAGTTTGCATGGCAGAAGCAAGGGGTAGAGAAACGATCTCTCATTTGAGATATGCTCCAGCCTCCCTGAAACCTCAGTACGATCGAGCGGTTCGGTGAATGAATAAATGACTCCAACAAGCACTTTAGAAACAGATCTTTTTAAATGGTTATTATTTTCAGTTGGCATGAAAACACGAATTACAAAAAATCAAAACAGGCTTAAAGTGGCCAAAAAACAATCATGTATCGCCTTTTACACTAAACATTTAATACATATGCAGTTATTTTCATAAAACAATGTTAATGTTTTAGCCATTTTTCACATTCTGTTGTACAATTAATTTATCCCGTGTCCTTGGAGAGTATCAGATTAGTCAAGCATATTTAATCAAAGCTTTTAAACATGACAATACATTCATGATCAAGTGATGAGTTGCATCCTGACCACACGGATTTCAGTGTTTACCTTCACATGCTCACTGTATTTATTATATAATGCCATGCCCACAGTATTAACCACACAATTAACACCGCCATTGATCCTGATTGTTTGAGATCAAGTGTGGGTTTTGTTCTTGGGTTGAATGTTAGAAGGCTTTAGAACTGTAGTTCATAGATGGGAACAGAACAGCAGGGTCTCCTTTGAGGATTGATGAAGGGCTTTGTGTGCCGCTCCTCCTCCCTTCCGCAAGCTCACACACCACTACACCGCTTCTCTGACCCTTACCTGATTCTCCCACTTGTTCATCCACCCATGGATAAATCCAGGCCACTGCATTCTTTTTTTTTTTTTTTTTTTTTTTTTTCAAGCAACAACTGCTGGTCACACTGCCTTGAATTCTTGCTTGGCAGTTGAGGCTATCTATAAAAGAGAAATAAATGTTGCAACAAGGACCTTTCTGGGAAAAGACTTGACAGTGCCACTCGCTAATGGAATGCTGCATTGCTTGAGCTTGTTAAACTATGGGTGCTTTCAAATTAGAGGTTTTGATGAAGACTGGGGTCCAAATGAGCCAGTAGTTTGGTTTGTGTTTTTAATGTGAACTCAGAAGCGCTACAAGACCACAGCTCTCAAAAACTACAGTCAGTGTACAGGGTGTTTTGTGATTTAATAGCATTTTAATGGGCTATTGGCGGTCTGTCTTCCTTTCGGCTTTTTCCCTTTTACTTAGGAGTCACCACAGCGAATCACCTGATTCGCACGTTTGATTTGGCAGAGGTTTTTACGTTGGATGCCCTTCCTGTCACAACCCTTTTTAGCAAGGGACAGAAACACGCTGACGACTTTGCAGCCTATGGCTTTTGGGGGCAGTGGTGGTCTATGGGGGCAGTGGTGGTCTATGGGGGCAGTAGTGGTCTCGTGGTATAGGGCACTGGATCGCTGATCCAAAGGTTGGGGGTTCAAGTCCCACTCTCCACAAGGTTGTCACTGTCCCCCCCCCCAGTGCGGCTAACTGGGTTATCAAAGGCGAGCCATGTCTGTCACTGTCTATGGTGAGAGGCATGTAAAAGAACCATTGCTGACTTTCGTAAAGAGTAGCTGCAAAGCCATCAGCGTGTTTCTGTCCCTTGCTAAAAAGGGTTGTGACAGGAAGGGAATCCGACGTAAAAACCTCTGCCAAATCAAACGTGCGAATCAGATGATTCGCTGTGGCGACTCCCGAGTAAAAGGGAAAAAAGCCGAAAGGAAGACAGGCTATTGGCGGAATATCTTTAAATTGCTTATTGCTATAAAATATATATATATTTAGAGCTTTATTGATTTCAATGACGGCAGTGGTGGTCTGGTGTTAAAGGTGCTGAATCACTGATCCCAAGATCAGGAATTCAAACCCCACTCTCAACAGGTTGTCACTGCCCCTCCCCCCATCCTGCCTGTCCAGGACTGTCACTGCCCCCTGCCTGTCCAGCTGTCTGGGGTTTACTGTGCCCTCGCCCGGCGTCTTCTGGGATAGGCGCCAGCCTCCCTGCGACCCTAATTAGGATTAACTGGTAACAGAAAATGAATGACTGAATGATTTCAATGAATTTTGGACTGTCTGCAGTGGAAAATGGCTTATGGCTCATGTTATTTCAAAGCATGTCTTCCTGTAAGAGCAATTCCATTCACACAAAGCCAACTGTTCCTTAAACACTTGTTGTATCCGCCGCAAAGCGTAGGGCATACTATATCTTCGCAGGCTATCCGCTGCCACATCCAACGCAGAAACTATTTTGTTAGCAGTATAGCAGTGACGGTTCTTTATGGATTTGTCTGATATTTAGGTGGATTGGTCCCTATGACACGTTCTACCAGGCTATCAAAACTTGGTCACCTTGACCTATTTTTCAAGGTCACACAGGTCAATTAATCAAAAATGCCTAATAACATTCTATAAGGTGCAAGGGTTTTTGGGAAGGGTTTCTAATTTGTGTGTAATACTTAGTGTCAAGGTCTTCCATGCAACAAGAATCACATTTAGAAAAACATCAGAATATTAAGTTCAGCTGTTGACTATGCGGAATATACAGCTAGTGCTCTGTGACAAGAATGCATTTCCAGTTTCTCTCTTTTTTTTTTCATATTGTATTTTTGTTTAAAACTGGTTTTGCTGTGCAAGCCACTCTAAAGAAAACAGCAAACATGTCTGGATAGAAAAGAACTTCGTACTAGTAGTGGTTTGCTGACACTGGAATCTTTTCACTGTTTGGAAGAGTACTTCTCAACATTAAGAATGTGAAGGCCATTTTTCTGTATTTTCTGGCATAGCATTTTGTCCAATTTCTAGGATTTCACCTTCAGTAACGGCAAACCTTGAATTTTTTTCTGTCATTTATAGTAAAATATACACTCAGAATATTCATTAATGAATCTGAAGCAGTGAACCATTCAGATCGTGCCATTCCTGTGTGGTATATAGTAAGGACAAATATTCTAAGATCCATCGCTGAATTATTAACCACATAAACACATGCCAGTGAATAGATCCCTGCAACTCTATCTTAGAAATGACTCGAATGCAGAAATGTTGAGGATTATACAGAGCCGAAAACACATCTGTCTTGATTTATCTAAATATTACAAGTCACTTGTCTTCAAAACATGCGCCTTTGGTGAAGTCAATAATTCATCATTTTTAGAGGGAAAACAGAGAAAAAGAATTAAAGAATTTTATTGGATTTGTTCTCGAGAATATTCTTCTCTTTCCCCCAGCAGACAATACGCTAAAGCCTTTTCCTGAGCCATTGACAGACTTTCAAGCAAAGCCTGGGGGTTTCATTTATTTATTTATGTTGTATTTTTTCCCATAGCAGTGCCCATGTGGCAGTGTGCAACCTAGAGTCATGGATGTGTAACCTCGGGGAAAGCCGTATTTTGTGGCAGCGTAGCATATTTCTTGTGTCTTTGACACTCTGCTTGCTAATGTCCATTCATAAAGAAATGCAATATTATTTTCAACATTCCCACATGACCAGGACATAACCGTGTAGCTTACTTGCTTTATTTCTACTTTTGGTGTCTTCCACACAACCTAGGCCAGGCAATTTATGAATCATGTTAGGCAAACAGTTTGTTTGTTTGGTTGGTTGGTTGGTTGGTTGGTTGGTTGGTTGTTTGTTTGTACCTATGGAATTAGTTAAGGCACTTCTTATAGTACTGAATTTCTTAAATATTAAAATGGCATTGAGGTGGTTGATTTCTTGATTGTGTTGTTTACTTTCCTGCTGTCATTTAAAGTTTGCTTTTGGTATTCTCTATTTGTATGCTTTTTTTGGGGGGGGGGTTGCTTGTTGGAAGGTGGATCTAAATCAAGGTTTCTCTGGAAGGTAAAATAAATTCAGTTGCAGACAGGAACGTGAGCTGAAATGATTGAATATGTTGTTGATTCTAATTAGCTGCAGTTGTAAAAGGTTAGACTTGGAGTGTGTGTGTGTGTGTGTGTGTGTGTGTGTGTGTGTGTGTGTGTGTGTGCACGTGTGTAGACTTACATAGCGAACAGATATTATGCCATCAAGAGCTTAGTGTTGATTGCTAGCCTATATCACCATGTGCTTAGATGGAGAAGTCCGATAAAGTTCTGCCTTGAGCGGCAATTACCAGTTCTCTCTTCTTCCTGCTGTGATCTGCAGGCTTGTAGCGCAGCTGCTTCACACTCACCAGTTAAACGTACAGCCGTGCAAAATCAATACGCCCAGAACACCATGTTTTGAACATTCCCTGGGCAATTTCAAGTTTTTCACTTATGTAAATCCAACAATGTTTGGCATGCTTGTTTTATAATGCATGTTTTAATATCATGTTAGAATATCATCTTCATCTGTTCCCCATCCTGTACCATGAATTACTGTAGTGACATCACCATTCAGGGTCCTTTATTTGTATTTTGTTTGTGCATTTTTTTGTTCTTGTCGATTTCATTTTTATTGTTATAACTGAATTTTTCATACATTGCGTGTGTTTCTTTCATGTAAGAACATTTTAGACATTGCGAGCTTTTAATTTCTTCCATCCCTGTAAGTAATCCCCATTAGTATTCTTTCGAATAATTCTATCGAACCTGTCCCCTGATCTTTGAAATGACCACTTCTTGCAAGTCTACCAAGAATGGGGACACAACCTGCTTGAAATGGCCCTGCTTGGTCTGAGCAGCCACCAGATGGAAATAGAGTCTAGTTTACATTACAATTATTATTGCAGTGTACAGACGCTCCCCACTTTACGTTAATTCGTTTTACGTATTTTTCAAATTTACGTTTTTAAAAAACAAAAGGTAAAATTTTGAGTTTAGCGTGCTCTCTGTAGTATGAGACGTACCTACGTAGTACGCTGATGTAATATGTTACTTACACATGACACTGCATCCATTGTTTACAGACGACAGGCTGAACGTGCCCCTCCTTCTTCCCAGTTCACTGCATGTTACCCTCGTGTTAAGACGTCATCTCTGTGATCTTTGTGTTTACACTGTTTTTCGGACTTTTGTAACCCTAAGCAAATATGGTTGGTCAGAAGCGTAAGCCTACTAGTGATAGTGGTAATCAGAAAAAGCGGCAAGCCATCTCGTTAGAAACGAAGATGGCTATTATCAAGAGAATTGATGCTGGTGAAAAACATGCGACTGTTGCACGTTTCTTAAAATGGCTCCATATTTGATGAGTGAATTTGATTAAAATGTATCTTATTTGAAATTATTTTGCTTGAATTTAATTTATTTGAAATTAATATTGATATTATTTGATATATTTGATATTATTTTACAATGTTATGTTACGTTTTTTTTACTTCGCGTTCGGCCGTCCGGAACCTAACTAAGATGTAATGTTGAATAAGTAATTGTTGTAATTCAGAATATTTTTCCATATGAACAGTTAGCTGTGTTTTGGACAGCTGATTGCTGGTCAGGCCAAACTGGATTTTTCAGCAATGTTTAATATTAATGAGATTAAAGTGTTTTAATTTTGTTTGTTTTTTATTATGAAGACTTATTTATTTATTTTTTTTCTACTGCTATTACGCAGAGGTGGCAAAAGTACACAAAGTAGAAGTATTCATAGAAAAACATACAAAACAAAAAACCTTTGGTTAATTCAGAAGTCTTCAACTTGAATAATTCAACTTGTTTACTCAAGTAAAAATGCAGGAATCTTAAAGAAGTTAAATGTTTTGTTTTCTCTTTCTCTGGCTGTACAGCACAGGGTCAGAATCTAGTTACGACAAATGTTTCTGTGATTGAGGGTGAAACGGCCACCATCAGCTGCCGGGTGAAAAACAACGACGACTCAGTCATACAACTCCTCAATCCCAACAGGCAGACCATTTACTTCCGAGACGTCAGACGTAAGAATCATTTCCTACTTTCCTTACACACACACACACACACACACACACACACACACGTATAATGTATTATATGTACAGTCGGCTCTCTACGTATGAAATTAATCTGTTTCAGCGCCTTTTTCGTAACGTGGAGATTTTGTAAGTCGAGGCGCATTTTACGTGTAAAACGCCTGATTTGTTCCAAGGCTCCCAATACTACCCCATAAACCATTTAAAATGATAATTGTACACCGATTTTGTATGAACTATGCATGAAATATGTGTTAAAAGTAAAAGAAAATTGTTTATTAAACCATCAAACCATTTTATTAACATATTTATTAATCGAACCATTATTAAACATTTTTATACACACACAAAACACTATCTCTCTCTGTTTCTCTCTCTCTCTGTCTCTCTTACACACACACACACACACACACACATACACACAGACACAAACACACAATACACATGCGCTCCGCTGAATGCAGGCTCCGCCCACACGCAGGATGCTAGAGCATTTTAAGATGGGGAATTCAAAAGCGCATTCCCTACTTGACAGATCAGATGTCCAAACTCAATTTTAATTTGTATCCTTGAGGGGTTGGAGGTCCGGATGAGCCGTTTTTCTCACATTTGGCGGAGCGCACCACACTTATTAAACATTCACTGAATTAAACAACTTAAAAAACGAAAAATAAGCTGCAATTTGCTCTCTCGAAAGAGAGTAAAGAACACCTCCTTTCACCTCTGACTGACTCTGTACGCAGTCTCTCTCTATCTCTCTCTCTCTCTCTCTCTCTCTCTCTCACACACACACACACACACACACACACACACACACACACACACACACACACACAAAACTCTGGTGTGTTTTGCTGAATGCGGGCTCCACCCACACGTAACATGCAACAGACGGGTCAATTCCATTTAAATGTTTAAATGGACGGGATGTTGTATTTAAAGTGGAATTACAGTACCTGTAACTGTAGAGGACTTGATTCAATAACTTGCTTCCTTGCGAGATCGGAGGTCTTGTCCCACGAAGCACTCTGTTTCCATGCTCCTTCTGCTTCAATTTCGTGCCGAAATAATCGCCTCCGTCACTGTATTTCCGCTTTTCAGTATTTTCCGGGTCCACGATGGATAACGAAATATAACACTGCAATGATCTCTCAAAAAGAACTCACGAGCCAACATTCCTGTTCAACTGTCCTCTCTCCCACGTGTGACAAACAGGAAGTATGGGTACAGTTCAGCTGCCTCCTGGCCAATGGGAGGCCAGCGGGTCGGGATGTTGGGAGATAGCCAATGAGAGAGCAACTCGCGCATGGTTTGAATTTTGAATGGCATGTTTGGCGTTTGGCGTTTTTCGTAAAAAGAGGGTGTTTTCGTAAAAAGAGGACGAAAATTGAGGAAAATGATTTTTGTAAACTGGATTTTTCCATACCCAGAGGTTTTCGTAAGTAAAGGGCAGACTGTGTGTGTGTGTGTGTGTGTGACGGCCGAACGTAAGTTGAAAGTGAACGTAAGTTGTTACAGTGATATATGACGTGTGACGTATGCGCTCATACTGTATTATACATCCATAAATACCATTACCATATCTCATAAAACACCTCTAAATCAATTATTATAAACATAACATTGTAAAATAGGAGTAAGAGAAGAAGATGCAGAGGACAGGGCGAGATGGAGGCGGATGGTTTGCTGTGGCGACCCCTGAATGGAACAGTCGAAAGGAAAAGAAGATTGTAAAATAATATCAAATATATCAAATAATATCAACATTAATTTCAAATAAATTAAATTCAAGCAAAATGATTTCAAATAGATAAATTTTAATCAAATTCACTCATCAAATATCAAATACAGTATCGAATATAACCTTTAACATTCTCTATGATGCGATCTTTCTGCTTGTAAATGGTTCCGATGGTCGACGGATGGTATGACATGAAGCTGCGCTGAATCATATTAAATGAAGCTGAGCTGACTCACTTCACATGAAGCTTAAAACAGCCAATCAACGCTTACAATATGTGAGGCACTCAATCCCGAAAGTAGTGCACTTGCTGAAAGTAGTTTACTTGCTTGACTTCCGGACTTCCGGCTTTCAAGTGAGCAAGGGCTTCATTGAACTCGTTTAGTACTCAGCCTGCACTGATGTGAATCACCAACAGAGCAGAGAGTTCTCTCTTTCCTAGATTCGGGTTTTCATATTTTACAACTCTCTTTGTTTAACTGAGTATGCATGGTACATTGTGCCGATCCGAGCAGATAGTTAATTCATCTCTGTGTATGAGACTTGCACCCATGCTAGTAGGCTTACGCTTCTGACAAACCATATTTGCTACGGGTTACAAAAGTCCGCAAAACAGTGTAAACACAATCATCAAGAGATAACGTCTTAACACAAGAGTAACACGCCATGTAACTGAGATATATATATATATATATATAAAATATATATATATATGCAGATATATATGCACACACACACACACACGCACACATATATACGTATGCATATATATATATATATACACATATATACATACATATATATATATATATATATATACACATATATACATACATATATATTCTTTATTTTAAAACTTTGTTATTTGCCTTGCTCTCAGCCTTGTACAACTCATCTTTTGCTTTCCATTTAAGCCAACCCTGGCTTGAAAATTTCTTATTATTGGAGAGTTCAGTAAAGCATAGCGTTGTTGACAAGGTCCTTCTAACAACTGACTGACAGTGTGTAATTGTGTTGGCCTGATTAGAGCTCTCAGAATGGTCCATTTATATTCCAGCATGGAGATTGTTTAGCTCTTCATTGATGTACTGCATGCAAAGCATATAATCATGGCTTCTTTGTTTAATAAGGGCCTTGATGAGCTGCTAAGTAAGCCTGACCAGTAATCAGTGTCTACTTTAGTCCATAAGAGGGAACCTCCTGCAGTTGTAGTTCCTGATGTTGAGAAGAAAAAAATGTTTTTGAGGTACAATAAACTTAATGTTTCAGATGGTCCAGTTTGTTTTGTATTATGAGTTGAGTAATGTGTGATAGGGCCCAATTAAGTACACTTTATATTCCCCATCCTAAAACCAAATACTCCCGCAGGTAAGGCCATGTGTGCATGGATCTCATTGTGTTCATAAGGTTATTGTCACGTTGAACCATGTTTGGATCATTTCATTTCGATGACAGAAATTAAGCTAAGAATAATGCAACAACGTGCCAGGGTTAGGGTTGGGTCGTGTTAAAGTTTGAAGAAGAGGGAGGCATTTAGTGTGGTAGTAAGGCATCTACATTAGATGAACAATTTTACAATTTTTTGCATAAAAGTTTAAAGACTCTCGCTCGGAGTCAGCTGAGATGGGCGCCAACCTCCCCCGACCCTAAGTAGGATTAAGCGGTTCAGTAAAATGAATGAATGAATGAATCTTGAATAAGAACTGATGGGTTACTTCAGTATTTCAAGTCATAGCATGCATTAATTTCGGTTCCATAAAAGTTTTAGGTAGGTAACACTATTTTTTTTTTTTTTTCATACAAGCAATGCTTTGAGGTTTCTATGCAATTACCTAATCAATCTATCTAGTGCCTGAGTCATAGGACGACCATTGGTGACCTGCCATGATGGATAACGCCCTGGTTATCATCTTCATGGAGGTTTTCTTGGCAGGATTAGTGCAGTGGTTTGCCATTGCCTTCTGCACGATGCGAACCTACGGGCAATTTAGAACGGCCAATTAACCTACTGTGCATGTCTTTGGATTGTGGGAGGAAACCGGAGCACCTGGAGGAAACCCACACAAGCACGGGGAGAGCATGCAAACTCCACACAGAAACACCCAGCCCGGGAATCGAACCCAGGCCTTCTTGCTGTGAGGCAGACCAACCCAATGGATTACTCTTTACAAAGTTTATATGCCTCTCACCACAGACAGTTAGAGACATGGCTGGCCTTTAATAACCCAATTAGCTGCACTGGGGAGACAGCAGTGACAACTTGGTGATATAGTGAATCCTGAACACCTGACCTTCGGATCAGGAAGTCAGAACCCTACCACCATGCCACCACTGCCCTGCCACAGTAAATAAATAAGACACTCAGTGTGACTGGTTATAATGCTGTTAATGTTATGACTGACCTTTTATACACCGTAGACAGTGAGAGACATGGGTGGCCTTTCATAATCCAGTTCGCTGCACTGGTGGGCGGACTGATCTGTACACGTGCATTTGTTCAAAATAGTAGCAGTCAGACATCACTAACCTAGGGCAGTGGTGGGCTGATTGTAAAGGTGCTGGATCACTGATCTCAAGGTTGGGGGTTCAAGCCCGACTCTCAACAGGCTGTCACTGTATTTATGTGTATGTTAGTAAGTGCACATTTATAGCTTAGTGAGTTCCTTAGTCATCTTTTGTGCACTTACTTTTATAATTGCTGCTGAACAAAGAAATGCTAAATTGATTTTCATTATCCATACAAGAGTTCACAAAGGTCTCTTCATCTTTATCTTTATAATCAGTTTTCCCTGTTACCATTTGCAGAGAAGCAGCTAAATATAATGATGCTCCGACCTCTGTACTTCATTGTATGTATGTGTGTATAATCCTAAGAACATCATACATACAGTTAAGATTTATTTTTTAAACAGTAAACTGTCTGACCACACTTGATTTTTTTACAGAAGAAATGATTTTAGACGCCAATGTCTAAATTTTGTGCTTGATGTGGGAATGAAATGACAGCAGCCATCTTTTGTTCCTTTCTATAGCTTATGTTCATGTGGCTTTTCGGTCATCCTACAACTCTGTTCAGTATACTGACTTTTTTTGTTCCTTTTTTATCATGAAGACCATCTCATCTTCTTCCACCTAAATCAGGGAGGGGTCGTGGGGGCCATAGCGAAAGCAGTGAGGTCCAGATGTACCTCTTCCCAGCCACTTCCTCCAGCTCTTCCAAAGGGAGACTAAGATGTTCCCCGTAGAGAGACTGCCGAGCTTCTCACCCTGTCACAAAGGGAGAGCCCCACCATTCTGCGAAGGAAGCTCATTTCAGCTGCTTATATCTGCAATCTTGTTCTTTCGGGCACTACCCAAAGCTTGTGACCATAAGTGAGGGTTGGAATGTAGATCACCTGGTACACTGAGAACTTTGCTTTCTGGTTCAGCTCCTTCTTCACCACGATGAACCGGTACAAGCTCTGCTTTACAGCAGAGGCTGCACTGATCCACCTGTCGATCTCCTGCACCTTTCTTCATTCACTCATGAATAAGACCCTGAGATACTTGAACTCTTCCACTTGGGGCAGGACCTCATTCCACACCCAGAGAGTGCATTCCACTTTTTTCCATTGAAAACCATGGCCTCGGACTGGGAAGTTTTGATTCTCATCTTGGCTGCTTCTCATTCAGTTACACTCCAATGAGAGCTGGGGTCCCAGCTTGATGAATCTAAAAGACGACATCATCTGCAAAAAGCAGAGACGAGATCATATGGCCACCAAACCAGAACCTCTCAACAACCGACTGCACATGGAAATTCTGTCCGTAAAAATTATGAACAGAATCACTGATAAAGGACAGGCTTGGTGGAGCATCACCAGAAATGAATTTGACTTGTTGTGACGAAGCTCAGGCTCCGTGGTACAGTGACCTGATGGTAGGTATGGGTCCAGTACAATGTAGTCCCAGAATACACCCCACAAAATCCCTCCGAGGGACACGGTTTCACTAAAGCCACAAAACACTTGTGGACAGTTTGGGCAAACTCCCATGCCCCCTCCAGGATCCTGTAGAGTGTATAGAGCTGGATGAGAGTCCCGTGTCCACAATGAAAGCCACATTGTTTTTCCTGAATACAAGGTTCAGCTATCGGTTGACTCCTCCTCTCCAGCACCCCTGCATAGACGTTTCCAGGCCTGGGCTGTTGCCAGTGTGAAATCTTGGGTGTGGTAGGAGTATGGTGAGGGCCCAATTATCATGGAATCACACTCCCCAGCCTACTTGGGAAAGTATCATTAAGATTTCACAATGAAATCTTTATATAGCGTCTGCTTTGTTTGCTGCTCAGGTATATAATTTTATATTTAGTATATTCTTAATTGTGGCAGTGGTAGCCTGGTGGTAAAAGGTGCTGGATCGCTGATCCTAGGGTTGGGGTTTCGAGTCCCACTCTCCACAAGGTTGTCACTGTCCCCCCCCAAGGCAGCTAACTGGGTTATCGAAGGCCAGCCATGTCTATCACTGTCTATGGTGAGAGGCATGTAAAAGAACCATTGCTGACTTTCGACAAGAGTAGGCCGCAAAGCCGTCAGTGTGTTTCTGCCCCTTGATAAGGGTTGTGTCAGGAAGCGCATCTGACATAAAAACCTATGCCAAATCAAACATGTGAATCACAGATGCGCTGTGGCGACCCCTGAGGGACAAAAGGGAACAGCGGAAAGGAAAAGAAGATTTACTATATTTCTATTTATGAATATGACTTGTCTGTGTTGGCAGCAATATAAGGGTGTCACCTTGAACATCCCAGTTCTCCAACCACAAGACCTAAAATATGAAATTTATAATCTTCAGTCGGCCCCCTTCTTACGAAAACCCCTGAATACGAAAAAGCCAGTACAGGAAAAATATTTTCCTAAATTTCTGTCCTCTGGATACGAAACAACTTCTTACGAAAAGCACCAAAGGCGCCATTCAAACGTGCCATTCAAACATTAAAACACTCCATTCAAAAATTCAAACAATGCGCGAGTTGCTCTCTCATTGGCTGTCTCCCAACATCCCACCTCACTGGCCTCCCATTGGCCAGGAGGGAGCTCAATCTCCATAGTACTGCAGCCATGAAGCTTGTTTGTCACCTGCGTAAAGTAGAGATGTACTGTTGATTCGTGAGTTTCGAGAATTTTTTTAAGAGTGTTCATTGCAGCTTAATTTTTGGTATTTTAAGTTGCTTAATTCAGTAAATGTTTAATAAATGTGGCGTGCTCCACCGAATGTGGGCAAAACGAGGCTCATCCGGACCTCCGCTCCCTCACGCAAACAGGTGAATGTTGAGTACTAAACAAGTATTCACTTGCCTGCTTAACAGATCAGAGGTCCGGACAAGTTCCTCGTCTCTAAAGCTCCAGCGTCGGCTGCTCCCGAGCTTGGCAAAGCGCGTCAAATGTGGCGTGCACCGCCGAGTGTGGGCGGCGTCGCGACGGACACCGGAGCCCCCGAGACGGGCCCCGTCTCATCCGGACCTCTGGTCCCTCAAGCAAATGAGTGAATGTTGAATGTTCAAAGCGCACTTGCCTGCTTGACGGATCGGAAGTCCGGACAAGCCTCGTTCCACTCCAAAAGCACCGGTGTCGGCCGCGACACCTCCCGCACTTGGCAGAGCGCGTCACAAATGTTTAATAACGTTTATTATTGTTTGGTTTGGTTAATAAAAAAATTGGTTCATAACAAATCTTTGTTTAATATTGTTTGGTTAATAAAAAAATTGGTTCATAAAAATGTTTAATAATGTTTTCATTAATAAATATGTTAACAAAATGGTTTAATATATTAATAAAATGTTTAAAACGTTTAATAAATAATTTTCTTTTACTTTTAACACATATTTCATACATATTTCATACAAAATTGGTGTACTTTTATAATTTTAAAAGGGTTTAGGGGTGGTCTTGGGAGCCTTGAAATGAATCACACGTTTTACGTGTAAAATGCGTCTCTACTTATGAAAACTCCAGGTTCCGAAAAAGACGCTGGAACGGATTAATTGCGTAAGAAGGGGGCCGACTGTATTTGGTTTTTTGTTTGTTTCTTTTTTGTATTATCTATTTGTTTGTTTAAAGAATTCCTTTCTTTAGGTATAAATAGAGCCAACCAAACCATTTATTTACAAAAGAGAGCACAGTGGTACCTCAATTTACGTAATTAATCCGTTCCGGAAGTGGTTTCGTAACCTGGATTTTTCGTAAATTGATGTAAAATGTGTGATTCGTTCCAAGACCCCCAATACTGCCCCCTAAAAGCTTTAAAAACTATAAAGGTACACCTTTTCCTGCTGCTTCAATATCGTACTGATGGTAGATAGGTTTGGCCATATTCCTTTGCGATATCACTCAACTTCATGCCACGAGCCCGCTTCTTCTTTTCATACGCACCGGGAATCACATGTGCATGTGTGTGCGCACGCATGTGTGTGTGCGCACGTGTGTTGACATGTCTTCTTAGCAGAGTTATAATCTTACAAATGTTTAAGCAAGGTTAAAATCTTAAGCCAAAAAAGAAAGTGGCAGTGAGCATTCTCGAAAAACACATGAAACAAGCTGCTGCTCAAGGGAGCTGTGTCATCCCTCCTAGCCAATGGGAGGCCAGCGTGACGGGATGTTGGGAGATAGCCAATGGGAAGAAGGTGCGTCATCCCTCCTAGCCAATAGGAGGCCAGTGGGGCGGGACGTTGGGAGATATCCAATGAGAGAGCATTTTTTGAATTTTTGAGATGGCGCTTTCGTAACGTGAACTTGTTTCGCATCCAGAGACAAAACATTTAGGAAAATGTTTTTCGTAACCTGGATTTTTCGGATGTTGGGCCTATCATAAGGTGAGGTTCCACTGTACCTTTATTTGCACTCCTTTATATAAAAAAAATATTTTGTTTTAACTTTAAAAGTTTGTATCAATTCTGCATTAAAAAGAAATTAAATGGACCGCACTTTGAGAAGACAAGTTTAACTCGGCTCAACTTAGATTATTAAATTCCATTAATTTAATCTTTGAAGGTGGCCCGGGCACAAACTTTTTAAAATTAAAACAATTTTTTAACAGTATAATGTTCACTTACTTAAAGAATAAATAAAAAAAAAAACAGTTTCCATCATGTCTCACTGATTTGCCAAACCACCTACTGCTATTAGGTTCATAAGGAAGCTGGAACATATCTCAGCAGACATTAGGTGACAATGGGTTACATCTGGAATAGCACACCAGACCAATGCAGGGCAAACACACAACCATTCACATTCACACTCAGGAGCAATTTGGAACAGCCATTTAGCATTATTCTGCATGTCTTTTGACTGTGGGTGGATACCAGTGTTCCCGGAGGAAATCAGTGCAAGCACAGGGACAACATGCAAACTCCATACAGAAACACCCATGCCAATCCCAGGACTTGAACTCAGGACCTTCTTGCTGTGAGGCAGATGCACTAACAACTACACCACCCATTAACATACATAATTAATAAAATATAACAACAATACCTGAAATGATCCTGCTTAATCCAAGTGTCATATTCTATAGATAAATATATTTCACATTGTGTTTCGGCTTAAGAAGACAATAAGTATAAGACATAGTACGTTAAAATAAATGGCAGCAACTACCTGGGATGTTACCTGTATGGTCAGCAATAATACAAAGTGAAGAGTGAGCCATGAAGCCTACCTTCATCATCCCTGCAGGTTCAATCAGTACTCTGCTCCTCTGCATCATATAATTTAGCCAAAACAGAGAGGAAGAAAAACCGAGAGAGACAGACATGTCAAATATTAGCCTGTTACAAGAACAACCAAATTGGCAGCACAAACACATCATAAGGGTTCATTTTATCTGAGGGAACTAAAATAAACATGAACAGCAAATAGTATACCACTGTATACACACTATAGCACAAATCAAATTGGGGTTTGGAAGAGTCCCAACTGGTAGAAAGTAAAATGACATGATGTGTATATATCTGAAGTGGACATACAGTCCAAAATTATGTTAAATAACAAAAACAGAAGGTGTCAGAGTACTCATTTCCCCTCAGTACAGACAGAAAGAGAGCGGTAGAGGACAATGTCACAGACAGTTTCGTCTCACAAATGTCTGACATTAAAAGTATGGACATGGCGCTTGAATCACTCAGTCTTCAGTCTCTACATTGCTGGAATGCATTATTCTTCCTAATGTTTACTGGGCCGCTTACTCAATGTTTGTAGAAAAAAACACGGGCCACTGAACAATTCCCAGTTTTAACCCACCTCCTACTGACAGCGTTAGGTGAACACAATGCTTTCTGCATGTTACAGTTCTAGGAACTTACGATTCAAACAAGGTTCAATCTGTCAAGCTTTCCAGGAATAGTGCATGCTCCTTACAAGACTGCACTGCATATAACACCGCAGTATTTTTCTTTGTAAAAATGTTAACGATAAAGTTAAAGATAGAATCCAGTTTGAAATAAACTTTCAAATAAATAAATAAAGTAAAATTTAAAAAGTAATAATAAAGAATTTAAGGTCTTAGTCAATTCAAGCATTTCAGTCCACGGATGCATCAGGGGCTCATTAAATTTAAGCATGGGTTGTGTTGCCTGCCTTTTGTACTTCCTCTATTTATTTTTTTAATTTATGCATGCAAGTGATGTGGACAGAAGCAAACATTTCCTAATCTGCCCCTGTACCTACAATCCTCTGTCATTATTACAGTTGAGGATAATATTTTATATATCTGCAGTTATGTCTATGATGGAGAGAGAAGCAGATGCACACTTATGTTAGCTTATGGGATTATTCTGCGTTATACTCTACTATCTTGAAATATATATATAGTGATTTATGATCTGTGAGAAATTGCTACAGGACCTGAACGAGTTAATGTACAAAAGGATAGTGTAATTAGTTAATGTGAGTTTACTCAGCCTGGCAGAGTGGGTGTGGTTGAGGAGATCTGACAGATGTTAAAGGTTTTGGCTGGCTCTCTAATTAGTCTTATTCAAATAATAATTGAACATACATATTTTAATGAATCCCTATTCATAGTGATCTCATTTTTATGGTGGTATATAAATTGATCATCCATAACATTATGATCACTGACAGGTCAAGTGTATAACATTGAATGTTACACCTGGCAGAAGGTGGCATACATTGGGCGGCAAGTTCATATTTTTTCGTTGTATTTGCTTTGTTGTAAATAGAAAAGAATAGGCAAGTATAAGGGTGTGCCCAACTTTGTCAGGGGCCAACTTGTGATTGCCAAATGACCGGGTCGAAGCATCTTTAAAACTGCAGCTCTCGTGGGATGTTTCCGGTCTGCAGTGGTCAGAACTCAAAAATGGACTGACAGAGTAAAGCTGTTGAACAGGTGACAGGATCATATGTGGCCGAGGCTCAGTGATGTACATAGGGATCAAAGGTTATCCAATAGAACTGCTACCGTAGCTTAAATTGCAGTTTGGTCAGGATGACCATGCTGCCAAAAGTGCCTACAGTGGTACATGAGCAGCAAAACAACTACGGGGTAATGGAGAAAGGTGGCCTGCTTTGTAGAATCATGTGGGGGTTTTTTTTGTTTGTTTTTTTACATCATGTAGATAGCCGGGCGAAATTATTCATCATTTAAATAGATAAGCTGCGGCATCACAATCCATCATGCATCAGGAAGAAGTCAAGCTGTTAGAAGCAGGGTAATGTTTTTGGCAATGTTCTGCTGAAAGCCTGCCGTTCATGTAGATAGTGCTTTGACATTTACTATCTACCAAAACATTTGACGCTCACCGAGTCCACCCCTTCATGTAAATGGTATTCCATAATGGCAGCAGGATAATGAAACCTGCTACACTGTGAAAATGTTTCAATAATAATATGGGACACACGTCAATGAATTCGAAGTGTTTTCTTTGGCACCAAAATCTCCTCCATATCTCAATCCAATCAAGTAAGATGTGCTGGGCAAGCAAATCAGATCCATGGAGGCCTCACTTTGTAGCGTACAGAGCATAAAGGATCTGCTTACAGTGTGGTACCAGATACTACACTACATCCTTAAAGGTCGAATGGGGTCCACGCCTTGATGTGTCAGGCCTGTTCAATGAGCAAGCAACACTGTCAATAAAAAACGGCCAGAGACAACATGAGGAAGAAACATTGGTAAAAATCAGACTCAAATGCAAACACATCTTCCTATCCTTCTGGAGAAACGAAGATTTTTTATAAGGTCAAAAGGTGAAATTGTGTAGAAACTAATTTCCTTCAGTTTTCACATGAAGTCTGCTTTTTTCAAGCAGTCAAATATTGACCAATGAAGACTTAAAGGAAAAATGGTTCATAACAGATAAAGTTTGTTTGGCAACTGAAGTCCTAAGTCACTGTAGCAAAACCTCATGCATTAACAGTTGTCCAAAGCAATTTTCACAGTTTTTAATTGTAACTTTGTTGTCTTCATATGAGGACATCTTCAGCAGGATCAACAGTCCTTCAATAATGAGAACTCCAAGTTGAAGTAGAATATCAAGATGGATTATGTGGGTCTGCAGAGCAAAGGGGTTGGAATTACTGGTATCTCAGTAGTAACATGTATACAGTATACAGACGCTCCTCGCTTTACGTTTATTCGCTTTACGTTTTTTGTTTTTTTTTCAATTTTATGTTTTTTGTAAAAACAACAAAAAAGTGTAAGTTATTTTGAGTTTAGCATGCTCTCTGTAGTACGAGACGTTCTTACGTAGTACGTAGACGTAGTACGCTACTTACGCATGACGCTGCGTCTATTGTTTACATGGCGCTGCATTGTTCATTGTTTACGAACGACAGACTGAACGTGTCCTGCTTCTCCCCAGTTCACTGCATGTTACCCTTGTGTTAAGATGTCGTCTCTGTGATCTTTGTGTTGACACTGTTTTGCGTATTTGTAACCCTAAGCAAATATGTGAGGCGCTCCATCGAAAGTAGGCGCTTGTCACACAGACCACTTTTGGTCCATTTTTATCGAAATTCGGATTTCTGCATAAACTATGAAAACAATTATTCATCTATCACTTGCTCAGGTGAAACCGACTAAAACTCACTAAAAATGTATTTTCCCCCAAATTTTCTGACAAGTACCCTCATAAAACTAGATAAAAACAGTAGAAAACTTACTGGTTTTCATTGCAATTATTCACCGAGTTCGGTACAAGACACAATATCATACACCAGAAGAACGGCCGTGAACTCGTCTCACCATTTTGGATATTGTTTTGATATTAAAATGCCGTTTCAGTGAATAAAATAAAGGTTATAAAGAGGATATGCACGTAAACAATGCAGACCAGTTGCTAAGGAAGATTTGAAACGAGCACACTGATTGGTCAGCTCAGGCTTGCACATGTGCAGTGCCCGTCACACGTTAACTTCCGGTTTACTTCCTGACTCTAGTCACGCGGAACTTACCTCCATCTTTCTCTTCAATAACAGTCATTAAGTTTATTTATAAGATTGTGAATACACACAATTTCTGGAAACGGAGAGTGAAATGTCATCTGTGATGTCTGGCAGCATTAGTATAGATGTTAAATTCAATGCGAGAATTGGGCTTTGAAGATGTCGGAATGCTTGGCGTTCTTGAAATTTTTTTGCCGGTGAGTATTTCTTCTCTGCATGCAAAATTTGATTATGGAATTTTTTTGATTATTTGATTTGTGTGTAATCTTGTCTGGACTGGACATGCTGGATCGTGGGTTGTTTAGTTATGTACGAAAATTGGTCAAGACCTGAAAAATACTTAAATGTTTCATTCCTTTTACATATACACAAACTGATGATGATGATGATGCCAGCTGTGTTGATGAAGATTTTGATGTTGATGAAGAAGAGGCATCTGTTAATAAAAATGTGATGAGTGGTGTTTGTGAAGAAGACGTGATCTTATCTGCTGAGCAGGATATAGATTATGATAATGCTGAGGGCAGAGTTGATGAGGCTTACTTGTATAAAGAGATCAGAGAGTTTGGTTATATGGTTTTCTTATATATATATATATATATATATATATATATATATATATATATATATATATATATAGTTTTCTTAATTTGAGTATGATTGTTTGAACCTGATAGTGTTTTTTTTTTTTTTCAATCAGTATCATTTGAAGGCATTTGAACCTTTATATAATTGGATACTGTTTTGATATTAAAATGGCATTTCAGCAAATAAAATCAAGGTTATAAAGACGATATGGACGTAAACAATGCAGGCTAGTTGCTAAGGAAGATCTGAAACGAGCACACTGATTGGTCAGCTCGGGCATGAACATGCTCAGTGCCTGTCACATGTTAACTTTCGGTTTACTTCCTGACTCTAGTCATGCGGAATTTATCTCCGACTTTCTCTTCAATAAGTCATTGAGTTTATTTATAAGATTGTGAATACACATAATTTCTGGAAAAGGAGAGTGAAATGTCATCTGTGATGTCTAGCAGCATTAGTATAGATGTTAAATTTGACGTGAGAATTGGGCTTTGGAGATGCCAGAATGCTTGGCGTTGTTGAAGATTATATCGCCGGTGAGCATTTTTTCTCTGCATGCAAAATTTGATTCAGGACTTTTTTTGATCATTTGATTTGTGTGTAATCTTGTCTGGACTGGACATGCTGGATCGTGGGTTGTTTAGTTTTGTATGAAAATTGGTCCTTTCAGCTGAGCAGGATATAGATTAAGATAATAATGCTGAGGGCAGAGTTGATGAAGTTTACTTGTATAAAGAGACCAGAGAGTGTTGTCATATAGTTTTCTCATATATATTTTTTTTAATTTCAGTGTGATTGAACCTGACAGTGTTTTTTTTTTTTTTTTTTCAATCAGTATCATTTAAAGGCATTTGAACCTTTATATAATGGTCGAAAAGATACATACTGATCTTATTGGAATAAATAGAAATGCAAAAAAATAGTCCTTTTTTGTTAATTTTGGGAGTTGACATGGTGACTGGTGGGTTTAAAAAGGGCGTGTCAGATTAAAATGAGGATGATTTCTCTTATCTCTTCCTAAAACTCTTCCTAGACATGTTTTCTAAAAGTTTATATGGCTGAGGTATATAAAAATGTTTGATTGCTAAGGACTAATGAGCTTGAAAGAAGTGCAATCTTTGTGCTCATTTTTCTCTAAAACGTCTTTTGAAATTTTTAGTTGAATGCTGACACAAGAAATAGCATAGCTCGGTCAGTTTTCAAGGTATCGACAAACTTTTTTGCTGCATTTTGCAGCTTTGGGCCTCCTCTATCTGACTGTGTAAAAAGCTCATTTTTCATTTTTGGACCAAAGAGCCTACTTTTAGTGGAGTGGCTCACATATGATTGGTCAGAAGCGTAAGCCAACTAGTGATAGTGGTAATCAGAATCAGTGGTAATAAGTGAATTTGATTAAAATTTATTTATTTGAAATTATTTTGCTTGAATTTAATGTATTTGAAATTAATGTTGATATTATTTTACAATGTTATGTTTATAATAATTGATTTAGGGATGTTTTATGAGATACGGTAACAGTATTTATGGATGTATGGTACAGTATGAACGGTCATACGTCACTGGAACGTACAATAACAACTTACGTTTTTATAACTAACTAAAACTCTAACTAAAATGTAAGTTGAGGAGCATCTCTCTCTCTCTCTCTCTCTCTCTCGCTCTCCCTCTCTCTCTCTCTCTCCCTCTCTCTCTCTCTCTCTATATATATATATATATATATATATATATATATATATATATATATATATAGTGAGAGAGTGAGAGAGAGAGAGAGAGAGGGAGGTATGCTCATTGTTACATCATGGTTAAGAACAGTGTACTGTATATCAAGTGCTGGGTGCAAGCAAGGACTGCAGCAAAACTAGCTATGACAGCATAACTAAGAGAGAGCCAGATGGTAACACAGACATGAGAGTGCCCTGGGACATATCGCGGCCAGCCACTCCACCATCAA
This sequence comes from Plotosus lineatus, assembly GCA_024760905.1. Taxonomy (NCBI): domain Eukaryota; kingdom Metazoa; phylum Chordata; class Actinopteri; order Siluriformes; family Plotosidae; genus Plotosus; species Plotosus lineatus. The sequence continues at coordinate 27,008,896 of CM045747.1, read as the reverse complement.
CAAACTTGAGTGATCATATGAGAATGGTTGTAGGGAGAAAATGGAAAGAGAAACCTAATAAAAGACATTTCCCCTGCTGCATTCTTCATTATTTAACGTACTTGTTTATAATGAATCCTTTGTGTAAGTTGATCTGAGAAGTGGGGCATGTGCTTACATTGCACTGGAAATGGGTTATGCTGCCTTAAAAGGTTGACAAACTCATGTCGCTCTCTTGTTCACCTTTTTAGAAAAGACTATTGCAAACATCTGAATTAAATTGATTACTTCAGACAATTCAAGCAACATTTCACAATCATAAAGCAACATTTTCAAACTTGAAATACATTTTTCAATTATTATATGTTTTTATTCAGGTAACATGGTTTTAAAAGCAAGTGGAAATCCTACCTTATTAAAAAAAAAAAAAAAATCTGTCAACCCTAGGTCTCACATGGTTGGAGTGACTTCATGATCAATGGTTTTTAGCTTCCGGGCATCTACCAGCAGTACACTATTATTGTTCCAGACACTTCCGTCTGAACTGTCGGGGCAGTGTGGATTCAATTCACGGAAAGTTTGATCATGTTGAAATTAACCCTGAAATAAAGGGCCAAATTCAACCGCTGAAACCATAAATGCAACAATGACCGAATGCTACCGTAGATTTCGTAGATTTCCCCCATTGTAAAAATGTACAGACACAGAAAGTGCCACATATGCTTAGCAGTTAATATGGACATGACAGCTTGGAAATATACAGCCTACTATTACTCAGACAAGTGCCTATCTCCAATGCGTAGACTTTTGCATGGGAACACCTCCAGAATCTGCCTAAATGGTCACAGAATTAATATAGTAATTGATGGTGCTTCCATCTCAACAGGCTATGCAAGACCTTCGTGTTTGATATAGTCAATAGGAGGCACACATTCCACAACATTACTTAATGAAAACAAATTCTCAAATGAATTTTGTCATTCCTTTAAAAAAAAATGCTTCTGTTTCACGCAAAGCTGCAATGGAAGCCTGGCTTCTCTCTCTCTCTCTCTCTCTCTCTCTCTCTCTCTCTCTCTCTCTCTCTCTCACACACACACACACAAAATCTTCTCCTTCTCCTTCTCTTCTGTTTTCTTTTCTTTTCTTTTCTTTTTTTTTTTTGTTGTTTTTGGTGGGTTTTTTTTTATTATTATTATTTATTATCAGGCACTTCAAATTGAGGCTGGCTATTGTCAGAAGTCCAAGAGCAAATGATGGTCATGTGCAAGCAGCTTACTCTTTAATCAGTTAATTTTATGATGTTCTAAAATATAAAACTTTGCCTTCCTTTTTTTTAACGCTACAAAACAGTTTCAATATCAGTTGAAAATTAAATAAAATATGGTTTGCTTTGAAGTCTTTAATGGCCAGTCTGTTGCGTCACTTTGCTTATTTGAAGTGATTCATATTTGAACAGCACGGTAGCTACCACGTGGCAAAATGATCAGAAAGCCTTCTGATTACAAACATAAAAGGGAAGCTCGGGGATAAAACTAAACAACCTAAGAATGAGTTTGTCTGACAAACATTTCTGTAATCCAGGGGACTTTTTTTTTTCCATAGTCGGTCATTGTCGCATGCCTTACTGCTAGTAAGCCTCCCCTCCCTTCATAAACAAAGGCATATTAATCTGTTCATGGGCACAATACCCATGTATATCCGCTGCTCCTCCGCATTGAGAGGGGCCAGTTGAGGTAGCTCAGGCATCTGGTTAGAATGCCTCCCAGACGTTTCCCTGGTGTGGTGTTTCGGGCATGTCCAACCGGGAAGAGACCCCGGGGTCAGCCTAGAACATGCTGGAGGGACATAGGTCTCTCGGCTTGTCTGGGACCGCCTCGGTGTCTCCCCGGAAGAGTTGGAGGAAGCGGCTGGGGAGAGGGACGTCTGGACCTCTTTGATTAGGTGGCTGTCCCCGCGACTCGACCCTGGACTTAACGGAAGAAGACGAGATGAGATGGGGGCACAATACCAAACTATCACTTACTGTAGATACTTATATTGCAAACTGTATTTACATGTCCATTGATATTCCTACATATCTAATGTGTACCGCATGTTTAATGCAGTAATCATGTCCTTAGTAGATATGTCAGACTTTCAGTGCCATGCCAGTAATGGTAGAATATGTCCTCATAAAATGTCTTATTTGGTTCTAATCATATTGGTAGCAGTCCTTTCATCCCTCACTGCCTTTCCAGTACATATCTGAATATAGAATTAGAATGTTAGAATGAAATCTGAATATACATCTAGTGATTAGGATTGTGAATTAGGGATGTAACAACCAGAGTGCTCTTGAGCTTTGTTTACTTATTCAACATCACTCTGCATGTTATGTCTTTTGTACTCAGTTATGGCTTTTTTTTGTTTGTTTTCCCCAGCACTTAAGGACAGCCGATTTCAGTTGGTTAACTTCTCTGACAATGAGCTGCGTGTGTCACTGTCCAATGTGACGCTGTTGGATGAAGGGAGATACGTATGCCAACTCTACACAGACCCCCCACAGGAGGCCTACGCTGACATCACTGTCTTGGGTATGCCTAAGCACTGTGTGAATGTTAAAATCATGATTATTGATTTCCCACATTGATTCTTTCAGTCAATTGAACCTATCTAATTGAATTCCTTCATAACACAATATCAGCCAATTACTTTCATGTCAATTTCCAGTAGAAATGAGTGCAGAAAAGAGGAACAGATGTTGTACTATTGATATTAGAAATCTGGCAGCCATATTGACTGAATTTTTCTTGGAGTCTGAAAGGCCCCACCAACTGATTCAGCCTTTTGCTTTTTATAATAAGCTTTTCACATTTAATAGTACTGAATTTTACCATTTCATTACAGGCCATAGTGGGACTTCCTGGGGAGATGAATGAATGTGAGAATGCTCCAAAGTCGCTTGCTTCATTTGCTAAAATTAGGCAAGGCTGTACACAATTAAAGCATAAATGCTGAATCACAGCACCAAACCCGATATTAAATTTAATAAAAAGCTCTGTAGAAATAAAAGCCTTATCAAGAGGGAACACACACTGGGATTTTCACTGTGAACATGACTGCACATGTCACTGAGCCTGAGAGACATGAAGGCCAACTTTATTGGCAGATGCATCAAAAGGAACATCAGAAAAAGTGGAAAAACAAAATGCAGTGCTCTAGTAAAGGTCAGTTTGACGTATAACAACATATTGTTTCTGAGTGTGTGTGTGTGTGTGGGGGGGGGTGTCTAAACATAGAGCAATCAAAAAGCTAATAGATATGTCACAGTATAAAGGTAATTGCTGCTCTCACGCATCCTCTGGTGTAAAAAGCCTTAAAAGTCAGATCAGCTTTCTGGCAGTAGATGATTTTATAATTGAGCTCTTAAATTTAAAGTAAACATATCCAAGCACTTTATTTTAACATGGCTATCCCAGGTTTTATTTTTTTCATTGTGTTTGTCATAATGTTTTGGGTTTTTTTTGTTTTTTTTAACCTCTCAGATCTCTCAGAAAGAGAATGTTGTGCAGCAGACTTTAGAGCCAGACAGAGATTCTGCCGCAAGGGACTCAAAGCCCATATCTAATCCTGCTTCTGTTTATGCTCCTCCAGTTCCACCAGGCAACCTAATCATTGAGTCACGTGAGGATGTGGTGAGCGAAGGCAACGAGACCGAGATAACCTGCACGGCCATGGGCAGCAAGCCGGCCTCCAGCATCATGTGGATGAAAGGAGATCAGATCCTGCAAGGTCAGATTCACAACCCATCAACAGCACTTTTTTCTGATGTGCTGATTCCAAGATATGTAATCCGTCTCCACTGCACACGTTCCTATTCAGGTAATCCCGTGACGATTTGGAATTTCTTCTTAATGAGATTTCGACATGATGGCCATGCTTACTTCAAAGTGCAGCAAATAATAGTCTGAGACGTATATTTTTTTTTCAGTGGGAGCTTTTGGCTCAGCTTAAATAAGTGGCTTTGAACAAACTCCAGCTGTTCCTCTCTCACTCAGCTGGCTCTAACCCGCCCATTAGCTGACACCGTTTGAGGTTGTGTGATAAGGACAGTCTACAGGCTTCATAATCTGCCCATGAAAGTCTTTCTCTATTAACATTGGAGATGCCAAGTTACTCAGAGACTACTTGGTGACAAGTGAATGCTTGTATCCTATTTCATGTATTGGAGAGTAAATAATTTAATCTGTCGGAGTCCTAAATTTAAGCGATGAGTCATACAGGATAAGCAAGTCACGATTCAAAACTGGGAGTGAAAACAGATATAATCACCAGTGCTTATCAACTTACATGTATTAATCTACAGACGCTCCCCGACTTACGTTTTTAATTGGTTCCAGACGGCTGAACGTAAGTTGAAAGTGAACGTAAGTTGTTACAGTGACGTATGACGTGTGACGTATGACGCTCATACTGTACTTCTTCTTCTTCTTCTTTTACTTTAGGCTGCTCCCTTCAGGGGTCGCCACAGCAAATCATCCGCCTCCATCTCACCCTGTCCTCTGCATCTTTTCTGACTCCAATGACCTTCATGTCTTCCTTCACCACATCCATAAATCTCTTCTTTGGTCTTCCTCGAGGCCTTCTGCCTGGTAGTTCCAACCTCAGCATCCTACTGCCAATATACTCACTATCCCTCCTCTGTACATGTCCAAACCATCTCAATCTAGCCTCTCTGACTTTGTCTCCAAAACATCTTACATGGGCTGTCCCTCTGATATACTCATTTCTGATCCTATCCATCCTCGTTACTCCCAGAGAGAACCTCAACATTTTCATCTCCGCTACCTCCAGCTCTGCCTCCTGCCTTTTCCTCAGCGCCACTGTTTCTAAGCCATACAACATCGCTGGCCTCACCACCATCATGTACACTTTTCCCTTCATTCTTGCTGACACTCTCCTATCGCACATCACACCGGACACTTTTCTCCAACCATTCCAGCCTGCCTGCACACGCTTCTTCACCTCTTTTCCACACTCTCCATTGCTCTGGATTGTTGAGCCTAAGTACTTAAAATCCCCCACCTTCGTTATCTCTGCTCCCTGTAACATCACCGTTCCTCCTGGGTCCTTCTCATTCACACACATGTATTCTGATTTTCTGAGGCTAACCTTCATTCCTCTCCTTTCCAGGGTATACCTCCACCTCTCTAGATTTTCCTGCACTTGTTCTCTGCTCTCACTACAGATCACAATGTCATCTACAAACATCACAGTCCATGGAGATTCTTGTCTCACCTCGTCTGTCAGCCTGTCCATCACCATAGCAAGCAAGAAGGGGCTCAGAGCTGACCCTTGATGCAGTCCCACCTCCACCTTGAACTCTTCTGTCACACCGACAGCACACCTCACCACTGTCTTACATCTTTCATACATGTCCTGCACCACTCTAACATACTTCTCTGCCACTCCAGACTTCCTCATGCAATACCACAGTTCTTCTCTTGGCACCCTGTCATATGCTTTTTCCAGATCCACAAAGGCACAATGTAGCTCCCGCTGACATTCTCTGTACTTCTCTATTAACATCCTCAAAGCAAACATTGCATCTGTGGTGCGCTTTCTTGGCATGAAACCAAACTGTTGTTCACAAATGCTGACCTCTGCCCTTAGTCTAGCTTCCTCTATTCTTTCCCATAACTTCATCGTATGGCTCATCAACTTTATCCCTCTGTAGTTGCCGCAACTCTGCACGTCTCCCTTGTTCTTAAAAATGGGCACCAGCACACTTCTCCTCCACTCCTCCGGCATCTGCTCACTCTCTGGGACCTTGTTGAATGTTCTTGTCAGAAAATCTACTGCTACCTCTCCTAGACACTTCCATACCTCTACAGGTAGGTAATCAGGACCAACTGCCTTTCCATTCTTCATCCTCTTCAATGCCCTTCTCACTTCACCCTTACTGATCTTTGCTACATCCTGCTTCTCAATGGTCACCTCTTCTACTATTTTTTCTCTCTCTCATTGTCCTCATTCATCAGCTCTTCAAAGTACTCTTTCCATCTTCCCAGCACACTTCTGTCATCAGTCAATACATTTCCCTCTCTGTCCTTTATCACTCTAACTTGCTGCACGTCCTTTCCATCTCTATTTCTCTGCTGTGCCAATCTGTATAGATCATTTTTCTCCCTCTTTACTGTCCAACCTATCATACAAGTCATGATACGCCCTCTGTTTGGCCTTAGCCACAGCTACTTTCACCTTACGCTGTGTCTCCCTGTACTCCTGTTTACTCTCTTCGGTCCTCTCTATGTCCCACTTTTTCTTAGCTAACCTCTTCCTTTGTACACACTCCTGCACTTCCTCATTCCACCACCAAGTTTCCTTATCTACTTTCCTTCCAGAGGACACACCAAGTACTCTCTTACCTGTGTCCCTGATCACATTTGCTGTGGTTGTCCAGTCATTTGGAAGCACTTCCTGGCCACCTAAAGCCTGTTTCAACTCCTCTTTGAAGACAACACAACACTCTTCCTTTTTCAGCTTCCACCACTTTGTCTTCTTCTCTGCCTTTGCCTTCTTCACCTTCCTCACCATCAGCGTCATCCTGCATACCACCATCCTATGCTGTTTGGCAACACTCTCACCTGCTACTACTTTGCAGTCACTGACTTCCTTCAAATTACATCGCCTACACAAGATGTAGTCTACCTGTGTGTTCCTACCTCCGCTTTAATAAGTCACCCTATGCTCCTGTCTCTTCTGGAAGAAAGTATTCACCACAGCCATTTCCATCCTTTTTGCAAAATCTATCAACATCTGTCCTTCTGCGTTCCTGTCCTGGATACCAAACCTGCCCATCACTTCCTCGTCCCCTCTGTTGCCTGCACCAACATGTCCATTGAAGTCTGCACCAATGACCACTCTTTCACCTCTGGGGGTACTCTGCATCACTTCATCTAAGTCACTCCAGAATCTATTCTTCTCTTCTCGCTCACATCCTGCCTGTGGTGCATAAGCACTAACAACATTGAGCATTACACTTTCAATTTCTAACTTGAGACTCATCACTCTGTCTGACACTCTTTTCACTTTTAGAACATTCCTGACAAACCCCTCCTTCAAGATGACTCCTTCTCCATTTCTCTTCCAATCCACACCATGATAAAATAGCTTAAACCCTGCTCCTAAGCTTTTAGCTTTGCTACCTTTTCACCTGGTCTCCTGAACACACAGTATGTCCACCTTCCTCCTCTGCATCATGTCAGCCAGCTCTCTACCTTTTCTTTGCGTAGTTCCAACATTCAAAGTCCTGACTCTCAGTCCTAGACTCATGCCTTTCCTCTTCTCTCTCTGCCTACGGACACGCCTCCCACCTCTCCTTCTTCGACGTCTTCGACCAACAGTAGTCCAATTTCCATCAGCACCCTGTTGATTGACAGCACTGATGGCGGTCGTTGTTAACCCGGGCCTCGACCGATCCGGTATGGGGGTAATACTTCTGATTTGCATCATAAATGTTTGGCATTGGTTTTACATCGGATGCCCTTCCTGACACAACCCTCTGCATTTCTCCGGGCTTGGGACTGGCATGAGGGGGAGAGACACTGGTTAGTGCCCCCCCCCACCTCATGGCTGCATTGACGCCCATACTGTACTATACATCCATAAATACCATTACCGTATGTCATAAAACACCCCTAAATCAATTATTATAAACATAACATTGTAAAATAATATCAAATATATCAAATAATATCAACATTAATTTCAAATAAGTCACTTATTTATACCGAGTTACTTTACATGAAGCTTACAACAACCAATCAACACTTACAATATGTGAAACGCTCAATACAGAAAGTAGTGTACTTGCAAAAGTAGTGTACTTGCTGTGGGTCATGCAGACCTCCGGTCTTTCAAGTGCACAAGAGTGCTGTTGAACTCATTTAGAACACAGCCTGCACTGGTGTAAATCCCAGCAAAGCGGAGAATTCTTTCTTTTGTGTAAGTAAGTAAACTTTATTCAAAAGATGCATACAAAGAACAAGTACAAATCCTAATGAATATTAATATAAAAATAAGTATACTAGTACACTCTTAGGATTCTGCTAAAAGATAATAAATGTCTGTAATTGTTCTGTAATTTGTGGATTCGGGTTTTCATTGTACAACTCTCTTTGTTTAACTGAGTATGCATGGTAGATCGTGCCGATCTGAGCTGATCGTTAATTCATCTCTGTGTATGAGACTTGCACCCATGCTATTAGGCTTACACTTCTGACCAACCATATTTGCTTAGGGTTACAAAAGTCCGCAAAACAGTGTAAACACAAAGATCACAGCGACGACGTCTTAACACAAGGGTAACAAGCAATATAACTGATTTATATATATATATATATCATAAGTTGAACTACATTTTACATGTTAAAACGCGTGATTTGTTCCAAGGCTCCAATACTACCCTATAAAGCCTTTAAAAATTATAAAAGTCCACCAATTTTGTATGACATATGTGTAAAATATGTGTTAAAAGTAAAAGAAAAGTATTTGCCTTTTTTAAATCTCTCGAACCACCCATGTGATGCTTTAAAGTCCGGGGGATGCTGGTCCGAAGAACTCTCACCCCCACCCTCCTTCACGAGGTCCTTAAATATGGCGGTTGCTTTTTCGAAATAATCGCCTCCATCACTGTATCTCCGCTTTTAAGGCCTCCTTCTGCTTCAATATCGTCCCGATTGTAGAAGGGTTTCAGCCATACTCCTTTGCAATTTCACTCCACCGCATCCCACTTTCATATTTTTTTATCATCTCCTGTTTTACTTTTATTGATAACGGAGCCCGCTTCTTCTTTTCAGTCTAACCGGGAATCATTTTCACGATTAATAACGAAAAATAACGCTGCAATGAGCACACTCAAAAAAACTCACGAACCAACAGTACAACTCTCCTTCACGCATGAGTGTCGAACAATGGGTTGAAGGCACACGAAACACATTATGGGTACAGTACTGTATTATGGAGATTCAGCTCCCTCCTAGCCAATGGGAGGCCAGCGCGGCAGGGTGTTGGGAGACAACCAATGGGAAAGAAACTCGTGCATTGTTTGAATGGTGCGTTTGAATTTTTTGAGATGACGCTTTCGTAACGTGAATTTGTTTCGTATCCAGAGACATAAAATTTTAGGAAAATGCGTTTCGTAACCTGAATTTTTCGTTTGGTGAGACTTTCGTTAAGTGAGGTGCCACTGTATATGAAACACCTGTATTCGGTGTTTATTTAGCCAAAGTTTAATAGTGATATGAATAATTTTATTTGCAGGTAGATGCAAATGCTGGTTTAAGCTTTTTAGGCAAAAGTCGGGAAATTAACAAACCAGGTGTCAAAAGAAAAGTTCAGAGACAAAAAAAGCAAAATCGAGATCAAAACCAGATTCTCAATAGCAAAAATACTGCATAATGGTTAGTAAGGGCAGGTAATGCTGACATAGAGCCTTTCATTCATATTGTGTGTGTGTTTTTGTGTGTGTGTGTGTGTGTGTGTGTGTGTGTGTGTGTGTGTGTGTGTGTGTGTGTGTGTGTGTGTGGTCCCTTAATCTCCGATTGTGTTGCAAACAGGTGTACAGAATTAAAAGAATTGTGATTGTGAGTGGGGTTGTAGGCCATGGTGGCCATGTTGGAGGATGCTGGGCATCCGTGAATACAGCAGGTAATCGCCATGGCATTGTTTCAATTGGCCAGGTTTAGGCTCAGTAATTACTTGGCAAAACCATAAACTTAGCTGATGACCTGAACATACTGAATGACCAGGTTGACCAATGAACTTTTTCTTTCCTAATGGATTTAAAAATTTGAGCTTAAAGAGTGAAAGAGTGGTTCAGGGAGCATAAGGAATCGTTTTCACACATGAGCGAGCACCACAGAGTCCCGGCCTTAACCCTATTGAAAGTCTTTGTGATATGCTAAAGAAGACTTTATGAAGTGGTTTGATTTTCCCATCATCAATTCAATGGTAGTGGTAAAAAGTCAACTCAACTGTGAATAAGAAATGGATGTTGTGAAGGTGCTTCAATGAAAGATGTTACAATTTTCCCACTTTTTTGAACAGCCATGTTATACAACACCAGTGTGTTAAATAAAAAAGTTAGCATATGTGTGTGTGTGTGTGTGTGTGTGTTTGTTTGTGTATGTATATAAGAAATTCTGCAGTCGGTGATAAACATAGTTCACTGTTCAATGTTCCTTTTTCAGTAGCGCATGTAACCACCTTGTGATCCTTTTGATGTGAGATGCATTCTGTAGCACGGTGTATTTTATTTGCATCGAGTGAATGAGATTTTACCATTCGTGTGAGCTATACACAAGGTACGTATTGTGTAGCACTGATTTCCATGCCACAGGAAATTGTGTGTTTATCTGTACGCAGTCCACAAGCCCGCGCTCAAGCAAGTTATTACTTTTCCCATGAGCTATACATTGTACATGTTATTGAAGATTTGGGCGCTTACCGAAATTGTACTAAAGTAAAGTAATGTTTCGATAGTCATTACATTTACATATACACAAACTTTTCAATACGTCCAGTGGTTCTAATGCCAAGATGGAATGAGATAATTAGAACTTCAACTTTATTTTCAAATTAGACCAAGCATACGTGTGTCCGACACCCAAAATACGCAAAAGGTCAGTGAACCCGTGTGTTTTATTGATGCTTGTGGAACTTTTAAGGGCTGACGTGTTGATGGTAGAATGTCAGATGCTCAGTCGGGGACTTCTGTGATGGTCGACAGTGCTGTAGAAAATAAAATGAACATTTACAGCTGAAGCAATTTGGCGAATTGGCATGCCAGCTTGCACCATGCAAATTGCCCTCATCCTGTCAACTTGTAATATCTGGGGCATTGTGATGTGTGACAGATCGGAAAGATTTAGGGTGGCCATTTATTGTCCCCAACATAACGTGTGTCTGTGTATTGATGATATTGCTCAGGCATTGTCCTTTACATTCCTCAAACCACAGACAGCGAGAAACATGGCCGACCTTTGATAATCCATTGAGTTGTCCTGGTTGCACTATAGATACATTAATACATTAAACTGTACACATTAATAGAAATATGTCATGTAAATTACTACCACAGTTGACTCATTTGATTGGGGAAGAGATTTTCCAGGAGTGTTGTCATAATGTACAGCAGTTTATATTATCCCACTTCTGTATTCTCTATGGAAATTTTAAAATTTAGGAATAGATTATTACACGGAAACTGTAAATGCACCTAACCGTAATTACATCTAACTGTTAGCATGGCAACATGATGCCATCTATCCATCTGAGGCTTCTTTGGAAACTATTTCTGTTGATGGTGCAAACCATAGATATTATATATTACCCAAAAGGATACCAGTATATCTCGCTATAGGACTTGGCGGCATCCAGCCACTGCCATCTTGCAAGTATGAGACATGTAAGGAACCAGATTATTTCTGCTAGAGGAGAAAAACTTATATTTACAGTATCATTACTAATGATAATAAAATTACATTCATGAAAAAAAACACAGGCTAAAAAAAAAATTCAACTTGTTTTGGACCTTTAAAAAACATACATTTCTGAAATTAACACTTTTAAATGTTATTTTTATGTACGCAACATACAATTGACATATGGTTTTGGTTTAAATGATGACTTTCTTTTAAAACTGACTGTCAAAACTCATGAGCTGTTAGCAAGAAGCTGTGCCCTGAAGCCTCTGGGATTTGTATGCTCTGATTTGTAATGCTCACAGTGCAATCACACTTTCAACATAGTTTCATAAAGTTCCATCCACCTGTGGCCCGTGGACAATCTATCATCATAGCACATCTATGGAGCTAACATAAATACATTGTAATTGTATGAAATATTGGGTTGTTGTACAGTCATCCCTTGCCACTTCGCGATTTGAGCACTGCGGTCTTGGTACATCGCGGCATAAAAAAAAAATAAAAAAATAAATAAATAAAATAAAAATTAATAAAAAATTCAAAATTCGCCGCTGAACTCACATGTAAGCAAGCGGAAGGCAGGGGCCCAAGGCAGGCTACGTCCATTGTTTCCAAACGACAGACTGAAGTGCCCCTCCTCCCCAGTTCAGGCAGGGACCACCCACTCAAAATCTCGCAAGCTGATTGGCTTAGACGCGTGATGCCTTTGCCTCCCGCCCACTCAACTAAATCTCGCAAGCTGATTGGCTTAGACACGTGACGCTGTTGCCGCGCACATTCCCGCGGGATTTTTTGTGATTTTGTGATCTTACTGTACATATAGTGTTTGTGAACGTCCTGCACTGCAAAGAAGAGCTATTGTCAGAGGTGAGTACAGTACTTAAAGTATTTATATATAAATTGTATTTTAATATTAATACATTACAGTATTTACATATGCATATAAATGTGTAACGTTTAATATACACTTCTTGATATTGTATAGACGCGAAAACATATAGAAATGAGACAACATGGTAGAAATGGGGGGGGGGGGCGTTCCTACTTCGCGGTTTTTCAAATATCGTGGTCTGGTTTACATTATCCGCGATATTCAAGGGATGACTGTATTGAATATTTAACTGCAGTAATCACAGTTTTCCCATATTAAGTATAACAGCATTTTTTGTGTGATGCTGTTGGAAGAGACACGAGCTGTTGGATAAAATGAATCAGCACCTTCGGACCAATTAAAATTTACTATGTAATACAGATTGGACATATATGTTACTTATGAGTAAAATACAGTGTGTTGCCTATGTATGTCTTTCTTATAATTTTTCTGAAATCAGCTTCATATACATTGTTTGTCTTCGGGAGATCATTGCAGGTCATTGATGAGCTATAATTATTTCCCTACTTCATTAGTTCCAAGTAAACTATGATCATCAGCACTGCAATTAGTTCGGTGCCCTTGGAGCTTTTGGATTGTCTTAAAAAGAAGGCAGGGTCAGCAGTGTGTGACTTGATGTAATCCAGCTGTCCGCAAGGCTCTTTCTGGCTTAATTACACCATTTTTTCCCCCTTCTTTTGCATGTAGATGAATCTAAATGAAATTTACTCAGTGTGAACTTTCATCAAAAAGCAACTCGTTAAATGTGAAAGTTGAGTAAAAGAAACCATGTGTTATACTACGATGTAGTGATGGCTCGGGTATCACAGTCAGTATACCGAGCATGACAGCAAGGAAGTGTGTCTGCCACTTTAAATGAATGTAGGATTTGTCTGGAGGTGATGGATCATTTCTCTAAGGCCTTCATCTGGGACTGGGAGTTATTAGAAGCCATTCAAAGAGACAGAAAGATGGGGGAGAGAGAGAGAGAGAGAGAGAATGAGAGAAAGAGAGAAAGCTCTCATTATGGCTGCCTTGTCACTCTTGTGTTTTGCTCCCAGGTGAGGAAACAGTGGAGGAGACGTATGACAGGATGTTCACCGTTACTAGCCAACTCACGCTCACTGTCTCCAAGGAGGACGATGGAGTGGCCGTCATCTGCATCATTGACCATCCAGCTGTGAAGGACTTCCAAGCCCAGAAATACCTGGAAGTACAATGTGAGTCATTGCTCAAGCAACACAGCGCATTCATTTTTTTCTTTTTCCCCTCATGCAGAAGCACTTTTTTAATCACAATGCCAGCGAAGAGATAATGAGGAGATAATTAGTTTTCATTGCTAGCATGTTGCAACAATGGCAGGATGATCATATTTACAGAATAAAGTTATTCACTGGCATTCTATAGGCAGCAGTAGGCATGGTTACATAATGGTTAGCACATGGGTTTAAGTTCTGAGCTTGTTTATTCCTGTGTGAAGTTTGCACATGGTTTGCTCATGGTAATTCGGTATGCTTTCACAGTCCACATGCCATTTTAGCTAATTGGCTATTCCAAATTGTCCTTATTGGTGTGTATTGCACTGCAATGGTCTGGGGAGCTGTTCAGGGTGCAGCCTATCTTTGCCCAGTGTTGGCTGAGATACGATCCACAAGTGCCAAGTAGGATTAAGTAGTTTAGCAAATGAGTGGCTGAGTGCATAAGCAGCAGTATAAACAATGGCTTATGTTTTATTTTGTGCTGAGATTATTTGTAGGTTTCCTCAATTCCCTGTACGTAATAACTTCTGTTTGTGATTTTTTTTTTTTTTTTTTTTTTAGTGCGAGCAAGACTATTTTTTAATTCTCTAAAACTGTATGAGATGTTTTAGTCACAGAGTAGCTTGGTGGGGTTGTCGTGAACACATCAGCTTGTAACTTGAGAAGGTCCTGAGTTCGATTCATGGCCCCAGCGGGGGCTTCTTATGAAGAGGTTGCATTTTCTCACGGCACCTGCAAGGGTTTTCTTCGGGGTTTTCCATCTCCCTATGCAGTCTTAAAATATGCACATTAGGCTAATTGGTTGTTCCAGATTTCCCATCGATGTGAGTGTGTGTGTGTGTGTGTGTGTGTGTGTGTGTGTGTGTGTGTGTGTGTGTGTGTGTGAGAACCATCCTCCCTGTGACTCTAGCAGGATTAAAATGTTCAGAAAATGAATGTTTGGTGTAAATGCTCAACTGTCTTCTGCCTTCTGTCTTCACATTTCTTTACCTGTCAAAACCACCCAGTAATTCTGGAGCTGTAAACGAGAGCTGTGTACACAAATACGTAATTTTATGAGCTGACAGCACATATTGTACAGTATGCTAAAAGCTACGAATGAGAGCGCACTATATATCGTGTTCATGTAGCTAAGTAGGTGCTCTTCCCACTACTTAGATGCACACATATGTATGGCTAATATACAGTGGTACCTCACCATAAGATAGTCCCATCAAACGAATAATCCAGGTTACGAAAAACATTTTTTGTCTCTGTATACGAAACAAGTTCTCCTTACGAAATGCGCTATTCAGACATTCAAACAATGCATGAGCTGCTCTCCCATCAATGACGTTCAAACATCCCACCCCGCTGGCCTCCCAATGGCTCAGAGGGATGACGCAGCTACCTCTCATTGGCTATCTCCCAACACCCCGCCCCGCTGGCCTCCCATTGGCTAGGAGGGATGATGCAGCTCCCTCCCATTGGCTATTATGGAGCTGCATCTCCCATAATGCTTTTTGTGTAAAGGACAGCGTTACTGTTGTTTCATGCTTTATTTCTTGACTCAGGCTTTTAACCTTCCATAAACATTTGTAAGATTATAACTCTGCTAAGAAGACATGGTCAATATGCATGCACACACACACACACACACACACACACACACACGTGAGAGTGCGAGTGAGAAGAAGAAACGGGCCCATAGTGATATCACAAAGGAATATGGCCAAACCCGTCTACCATCGGTACGATATTGAAGCAGAAGGAGGTCTTAGAAGGTATGCTTTTATCATTTTTATAGGGTTTAGGGGGTTGTATTGGGGGCCTTGAAACGAATCACATGTTTTACATGTAAAATGCGGTTCAATTTACGAAAAATCCAGGTTAAGAAAAATGCTCTGCAACGGATTCATTTCGTAAGGTGAGTTACCACTGTATTAGCATTCTGAATACTAAAATTATACAGAAAATTGAGTAATGTCACAAAAGCAAGAAATTAATTAATAAATTAATTAATATTTTTTAACAATGTTTGATCCAAGTTACAAAAAACCTCTTTTGATTTTAAGTTATTAACCTGGACAAGGCCATGGGATTTGCTTTAATTAAAACAGGCTTTGTCTTTTTAAGCATCAGTTTGATAAAGCTAGTCTCTATATAGCACAGTAATTGAAGGTGATCAGTGCACATTATTGCAGGTTGTGGAAAGTCCCGGAAAGGCTGACCTAAGCTTTTGTAATCTAAGTAGAATATTAATTTATTCAGAAGGCTGACTGCATGAGGTGACCTTTGTGAAGAAAAGACAGGATGGGATCAGTCTGCCTGGAAAAAGCTTGACATTTTGACAAACACAGATAAAATGGAAAGAAGATGAAAAATATTTTTACAGTACACGATCACTAAATAGAAAGTCTGAATACAAGTCGGCGCCCTCTGTGCAGCTTTTACCCAAGAGATAAATATTTGCTGTAAAAATCATGTAGCGCACTGCCTAAGTCTAAGTGTATATAAGAGCTGTCTATAAAGCAATTAAAATGATATGTTGTGAGAATGTTGAGTGGCTTGAATTTGTAGTACTGATTGAAGGGTTGTCTGTTAAATGCAATATTGTTATTGTGGAAATAATGTGGAAATTTACTGATCTGTAAACGGACTATGGGTGTTGTGATCATTGCATGGTACAAAGTCGAGACAAACAATAAATCTGCAAATTATTATATACAGGAGGGATCACCAATGTGGACAAGGACAATATAAGTTGTCCTCGGACCTGTTCACTGTTATTTTTAGGAATAGGCCCACGGCTCCAAAGCACCACTCTCCATTGAGCTGCATCTATTTTTTTTTTAATATATTTTAAATCAAATCGATATCTTCACATAGAAGAATATCATTAATTATTAATAATAACACATAATTAAAGGTAAATTGAGCAAATTTGTAATTTCAGAGGTGTGTATCGACCTGGTAGCCCTTCACATTAATTGGTACCCAAGAAGGAGCTCTCGGTTGGTGACCCCTGGTACACAATATAGGTCCAATTTTCACCCTTGCTTCACTCTGTATTCTCAACTGGATAATGTAGATTTGTAAGTAAGAATGACAGTAATTTTAAAGATTGTCCTGTCCTTTTGAACCCACCTGGTACTGCCGGTCTTTCTACAACTGTTATGACTCCTCAGAGAACTTTTCTTTTCTATCGTCACTGCTGGCTAGCTCGGTATGAATCCAAATCTACAGTTGTGCTTGACAGTTTGTAATCTTCATTTTTTTTTTGTTTCTGCATAAATATGACAGAAAACAATATCATATGCTTGGATTGTAATAATTCCAGCAATGCTCAACTACCTAACTAACACACACACACACACACACACACACACACACACACACATATATATATATATATATATATATATATATATATATATATATATATATATATATATATATATATATCAGTGCTTCCCCCCTAGGAAGAGGAAAACATTTCACACACCCCCAATATAAATAGATAGGCATAATAATATCCTTTTGGTATTGTTTGTTAAACATGCTACATAACATAAAATCTCACGCACAAACATTCTAAACATTAACTTAGATACTGTACTGGAATAATAATTGAAAAAAAAGACTTTAATACAACAGTTTAGAGGAAACTGTTGTTTCTTCAGGAGGAAGTTTTATTTCTTCATAAGAGACAGCCAGCGTTTTCTATCGCTTAGCCAGAGAAGACGCACAGCGTTTGAGTGGCATCATAGAGCTTCACTGGTACTTAAAACACATTAAAAAAGATGCTCATTGACAACTTGTATGCAAATGAAGAAAAAGGAGCTTTACATCCTCTCAACCAATCAGCAGGAAGGTGGACAGCCATTGGCTGAAATTGAGTGACGTGTCAGTTGCTTGGCAGTCCGCGAATACTCAAACCGTGAGTGCAAAACCGCGAATAGTCAGGAGCCTACTGTATATATACTCGTATACACACACACACACACACACACACACACACACACACTTCTATTTTTTTAATAGTAATATTTTTGCCTCTCTTGTTTACTTGGCTTATTTTTATACAGTTTTAAATCCTTCTAAAGAGTTCTCAAACTTTCAAGGAACACTGCACATTTGCATTTCTTGACCTCTGCTTGTGACAATGTCTATTATTATAAGTTAAAGAGAAAAAAAAAATGACTTGAACTTTGTGGTAAATGGATGGTCATCTCTGGGTTAACCCTGGGTAGATTTGTGACATACCCCAGAGTGTACCCTGACTCTTGCACAAATCGGCAGCGATAAGCTCCAGCATATCCAGCAACGCTGATGGGTAGGTTTAGCAGATAATGGAAGGCTGAGTGTTCTGGGATCTCTTCTGGGTTTAACTCAACAATTTATTAACTAAATGTTAAAATGCTAAACCCCCAACCTTTTTATTTTAGATAAACCAGAGGTTAAGATTGTTGTGGAGTTTCCAGAGGGCCTGACAAGAGAAGGAGAAAACCTCGAGCTGACCTGCATGGCAAAAGGCAAACCTCAGTGAGTCTTAAAGTGATGCAACATTTCCAAAGTTCCCAGTATGGGATTATTTCAAACAAAAAAAAAAAAAAAAAAATATATATATATATATATATATATATATATATATATATATATATATATATATATATATATTTTTTTTTTTTTATATATATATATATATTTATATATATATATATATATATATATATATATTTTTTTTTTTTTTTTTAACCTGTCATTTTTATATATATTTTAAACAGCTCAAAATTGAAATTGTTGGATGTGGTAATGATTATAAGGCAAATCCTTTAGTTTAAAATTGTGTTTATACATAGCAGTGTTTCTCTAAGTGGATCCTAAAGGGTAGTTGCCCTCCAAACTCCCAAATGCACCATCACCAGGAAATGAAAAGCACTGGCAAAGTGTGTGGGGAGGTAGGAAAAACAAAAAAGTGGACCATATAAAATTCCAGATGACCTGATAAAGAAACATGGAGCTGATACATCAAACACAATTATAGATGTTCCTATATATTAATGTAATAATGCTTTGATTATTACTTAAGTTTACTGGGTAGCACAGTGGTGTAGTGGTTAGCACATCTCACAGAAAGAAGGTCCTCGGTTTGCATCTCGGGCTTGGTGAGGGTATTTCTGTGTGGAGTTTGCATGTTCTCTCAGTGCTTGCTTGGGTTACCTCTGGGTACTGTACTCGGGTTTCCTTCTAGCGTCCAAAGACATGCACCCCAGGTTAACTGGCTGATCCAAATTGATTTTAGGTGTGAGAGTGAGTGGTTGTGCATGTATTGACCTTGTGATGATCTGACAAGATATTCAGGGTGTACCCTGCCTTTACCCATAGTCGGTTGAGATATGATTCAGCCTTGTTGTTACATTAGTATGATTAAGCAGTTCAGTAAATGAATGCATGAATGAATGGTGACTACTCTGACATTCTTGTATATTTATGCCAAAGTCTAATGTGTATGCAATCAGGCAGTAAAACCTGAAGTTGAACAAGCCCTTCATGTTATTCCTCTCTCTAAGCAGGAACACTGACACAAAGGTCTCTAAATTGCCATTGTGCTGTCTTCACAGGCCTCATCAAATTAACTGGTTCAAAGTAGATGATGATGTTCCTTCCCACGCCGTGATTACAGGCACTGATCTCTTTATTGAGAACCTCAACAAGTCCTACAATGGGACTTACCGCTGTGTGGCATCCAACTTAGTAGGAGAAGCATATGATGACTACATCCTTTATGTCTATGGTATGTATTTTACATGATTTAGTCTGTATTTGAAGCAAAGCACAATAACATTTTCTATTTTATACAACTACTCTGAGGCAGAAACCTTTTATATCTCTATTAACCTAAATAATTGCATCTGTTGCTGCATTGTGGCCGTCATGTTTACGTTTTCCGACTAGTTAAATACTGCCATTAAGTTTGATGAAAATCAAAACAGTGTTTTTTTTGTTTGTTTTTTTTGTTTTTTTTGCATAATCTTGCTGCAAGACAAAATCACAATCCAGATCTGATTCTAAATCAAATGGGCTCATACCAACCTCAGGCCCCACAACTTTTTGGTTAATCCTGGAAACTGAAAAAAAAATAAATAAAAACTTCTTAAAAACATTTAATGACTTTCTGGATGTGGATTGTGATCCGGATTGTTCCAGAACACTACATCTGTTGCATAAACCTGCTAACAAGCTATCAAAGGGATGCTTGTGAATTCATAACCTTCCCTGCCAAATGTGGAAAGAAAAAGACTGTGGGATTGAAAGCACTCTGCCCCATTTTTTTTATTTGTTTCAATATAACAATGCAATTTCATGCTAATTAAAGACATAATTGTTTGGCTGACTGACATATGATTTAGACTCCAAATATCTAAAAACAAGAAGCCAGATTGAAGGGTTTTTTTATTTATTTATTTATTTTATTTTATTTTACCACCAGTCAAATTAAACGGACTGTTTTCATTTCCCTGAGTTCAGAATATTCCCTGAGTTATAGTGAAGACTTGCTAGTTAATAGTCAAACTGATCAATATGGCAAAGTGTACAAAACCGCAGTGAAGGAAATATATGCATACGTGTTAAAGATTTGGGACTTGATCTGTTTGAGGAGAGTGTACAGGCGTGACATTTCTGAACAGACCAAAGGAATAGAGCATTGCTGCATTACTTTTTTATTACAAATAAGAAAAGGTTTAATGCCACATTGAGTAAGTGGTTCGGCAAATAAATGCATATAAATTAATACTTATTTCCTAGGGTCGCTGAGAGGCAGAAGCCTTTCTTTAGCCAACTCTTGAGTTAGTGCAGGGCACACCTTAAATATCCTTTATTCCATTCACACTCAGTTATACTAAGGGGCAATTTGGAACAGGAAACCTATACGGGCATGATGAGACCTTGAAAAGTCCACAGAGAAATGCCTTGCTGGGCTTGTGGCTTGGACCCAGGACTTTCTTGTTTAATGCATAAGATGTAAATAAAATATAAATACACACACATACACATGATATTGCATGTGAAGACGACACACATGCACACATGCACGCATGCACGCACACAGATACGTACCTCACAACAGTTTTGATGGGAGGTTTTGTTATTTTTGGGTTTTTTTTGCATAATTGGCCTTATTTTTGTGGCATTTTTCTTAACTTTTTCTATTTCCCTATTCTTCCTTAGTTTCCTTATTTTTTAATTTGATGAATCTTTAAAAAAAAAACAAAAAAAAAAAACGCAATGCACTGAAGCCACATGAATTGAAGCGCGAAGTAGTGAGGGATCCCTCCCTCTCTCCTGCTCTCTCGCTCGCTCGCTCTCTCGCTCTATATATATATATATATATATATATATATATATATATATATATATATAAAATGTGACAGCCTATAATAACTCCCAATAGTGACTTATCCTTATGCTTTAGATCATTTAGTCCATGATGATGTTAGGTGAACGGTAACAGGACTTTAAATACATCCATTGTTTCTGTACTTATTCCTTTTTTTCTTTTACTGGGTAAACCTTTACATGAGATTTTACAAGACTTGGCCTTGTGAGCCAGAATAAACTAGGTAACGTATGTAGGCCCATGGTCTCTGATCTTTAAAAACTGTAAGATTTGTTTATGATACTGTATTTTATAAACTACAAGTTGCACTTTTTTTCATACTTTGGCTGAAAGTGTGACTTATGCGCCAGAGCAACTTATATGCGAAATTATTACATATAATTATGTCCGTCATAATAATAGCAAACATAATTCCACATGTTTGTTATTTTTACACTCACAACCACAAGAGGCCATGCTAGGCTTGGGTACCAGTACCTGCTCATCCTGAACCACTGAAGAAATGGCTCTTAAAAGAAAATTCTATTCTAGTCGTGCAATATGCATCAGAAAATGGTAATTGAGCAGCAGAAAGAAAGTTTGGAATGAACGAGAAACTTGTGAGGGACTGGAGAAAAGTGGAGATTACTATTACGGCAATGAAGAAAACAAAAAAAGCTAATCGCGGGCTAAAAGCTAGATGGCCATAGTTAGAGGAATGAGCTCGCACGTGGGTGGTTGAGCAATGTGCATTTGCCTCTCCATGCTCAGGTAGTTTTCAAGGAGATGCATATAAATAACTTTGCAGGAGGACCTTCTTGGTGTTACTACTTCATGCAATGCAGCCACCTGTCTACCAGAGCGAGGACCACAACATCACAAAATTTGCCAGCAGATTTCCAAGCCAAGGTAGACAGTTTCCATGAATTTGCGACTTATAGTCCAGTGCGACTTATATATGTTTTTTCTTCTTGTTTATGCATTTTTTGGCCGATGCGACTTGTACTCCGGAGCGACGTATAGTCCGGAACATACGGTAAAACTTATTATAATTACTCATTCATTCATTTTTTGAACCACTTAATTCTAACTAGGGTCCCTAACTGCCAATCATCACAGCTGACTGGCTAAGGGCAGAGTACTACCTAGACAGTTCACCAGACCATCGCAGGGCAGAAACATGCTGGCGACTATGCAGCCTACTCTTGATGAAAGTCAGCAATGGTTCTTTTACATGCCTCACACACAGTGAGCGACATGGCGGGCCTTTGATAACCCAGTTAGTTGCAATCTAGTGACAACCGTTGGCAGTGGGGCTTCAACCGCCAACCTTACGATTGGTAATCCAGCACCTTACCACCGAGCCACCACTGCACCTATTATTATTATTATTATTATTATTATTATTATTATTAATCAGATAGATAGATATATATATAACTAACTGTCTGTCCGTCTGTCTTTCTGTCTATCTTCCTGTTGTTTATCTCGCACACATCCACATACAGTATGTTCAAATTTTTGTATTGATTTGAAATTATTTAAAGTTGTTTTTTGTTTGTTTGTTTGTTTTGTTTTTTTTGTACTCCACAGGATGCTACTTGCTTCGAAATATTAACATAATTATAAACAACACTATCGTCTGCCATATTAAAAAAGGGACCAGATTTGTTGAATAATGGCTACACTCTATCGTTCTCAAAAATTAATTTGTTGTTTTGATATATTTACTAAATTTATATTATAAAGCTGACGCTTGCAAAAACATAAGGTACATTTAAATACTGCTGGATATTGGTCATGAAGAAAAATAAAACCTGCACATATTAGGAAAGCACGTGACTTACGGCAAATAACTTTAATAATAGTATGATATAATAATATTAAACACTGATAGCTATGTTCTGACATCGAGCTATGTTCTACATTAGACATATGAGGTTATATTTTAGTACACATAACTTGACAGTATGTAATTATATAAAAAAAAATAACATTATAAGCAGAGGGTCATTAACTCAAGATCAAGAAGTATAAGGTTTTGCGAATCGCCCCAAGCATTGCTGTCATGACAGAGATTCTGAAAAAGATGTCAGACATATGGCAGAGCAACTAATAAGAACATTCAACCAAATTTGTATTGGACAAATTAATCGAATTCAGGTTTAATTACAGCGAACTGTAGGATAACCTATAAGGGTAAATAGTCACAGCTGTAACTCTGTCTTTATTCTGACAAATATTTCCTACAGAGAAAAACCCAACTTGTCAGAGCTATTGCATATTAAGAAAACATTCCAGTTTCCACAATTGATTTTTATGCAGATTTTTACATCCTTGTAAGTATTGCTACTTCTACATCTATTACCCAGAAGATATTGTCAGACTTGTTCTTATTTGAATATTAGCATCACTACCCTCCATGCCACAACCAAACCTCATTTAGATGCTTTTTTTCGATGTTAAAGGACTGTTCACTGCTATACCAGCATTACTGAGATGTTTATTTTGTTCAGTGAGGTCTGAAGCACAGCAGAAATCAGAAGCTAAAAGGAAAAAATCGGGTCCATCTGTGACCACTGCAGTTCTGTCTCCCATAGTTCACCTGAGCACACTGCTAAAGGTTTAGCGACAATTTTTCCCCCCCCAGTTTATGTTTAATGTCAACAATTACAGTTCTGTGCAGAGTTTATGAATTTCTAATATCGCACTTGTACAAATAAATTTTACATTTCCATACATAAGTATTCCAGTATAAAATTAAATGCTACAAAATGTGTTTTGTATCAATAAAGAAACAAGCATATTATGTAAAATTATATTTTTCAGAACACACACAGAAAAATACATACATACATAGAAGGGCAGCACAGTGGTCAGCACGTCCATGTCACAGGAAGAAGGCTGCGGGTTCGATATCCGGACTCTGTGCGTTTTTATATGGAGCTTGCTTGTTCTTCCCATCCTTTTATGGTTTCCTCCAGGTACTCCGGTTTCCTCTTACATGCACATTAAGCTAATTGACTGCTCCGATTCACCCCTAGGTGTGAGGGTGAGTGTGAATGGTTGTGTTGTATGTGTTGGCCATGAAGTGACATGGCAAGCTGTCCAGGGTTAACCTCGTCCTTGGCTAAAATGAGCGCTCGCTTCCTCGGGACGCTAATTAGGAATAAGCCTCTTAGAAAATGAATGAATTCATGAATACATACACTGCTGGGTTTTGAATGTAAGAATAAAAAGCACCTGTAACAGTAAAAGTATCCAGAAGAACTGTCACTGGTTTGGCAAGAGTTCGGCAATAACAGAGTCCTCACAAGACAACTTTGTTGAATTTATTACAATTTAATGTGCATTATAGCGGTATTGAGGCGGCATGATGGTGTAGTGGTCAGCAGGTCTGCTTCACAGGTCCTGGGTTTGATTCCCAACACAGGCGTTTATGTGTAGAGTTTGCATGTTCTCCCTGAGCTTGCATGGGTTTCCTCCAGGTACTCCGGTTTCCTTCCATAGTCCAACAACATGCACAGTAGGTTAATCGGTTGTTCCAAATCTCCCCTAGGTGTGAGTGGTTGTGTTAGTGTTGGCCCTGCGATGGCCTCATGAGCTGTCCAGGGTGTACCCCACCCTTACCTAGAGTTGGCTGAGATGGGCGCCAGCCTCCCAGTGACCGTAATTAGGATTAAGCTGTTCAGAAAATGAATGAATGAATATAGTGGCATTGCATTAGTTGTTTGATTAGCACCGTTTCACAGCAAGAATGTTCTGGGTTGGAAACTCCGTCAACAACCTTTTTAGTTTTATTATAAACCTGCTTTGCAGTCTGTGGTATTGTCAACGCCCAGACCTTATCCGTTCTACAAAACTGTTCAAGACCGTTCGATCGCCTAAGTATGAAAATTTCACAACAGTGAATCATTGTAAAGGTAAATCTGTTGGGTTTTTCATCTTCAAGCCCAGTTGCTCATCAGTGCTTTAGTTTATTACAGTTTATTACAGTTTCTGTAGCATAAACTTAATTTTAGTACTTCTTGGATGGGAACTTTCATCTTTTTTAACCCATCTCAGGTTATCTTCCCAGTAGTTTTACTGGTTCCCATTTATATCACTGGACGGAGGCAAGGTTTAAGCCTTGGGTCTAACAGGATTCTGAACCAAGAACCTCTCAATTATTAATTTCCATTTCATATACCAAACCATCTCACCACTGCCATCACCTTAACTGTAACCTACCTGTTACAAGTATAGTGTTATGTTTTTTCTTTTTTTTTTTATCCAGCATACATTTCATATACAGTGGAGCAGTCAAGTTACACCTGCTTAAATATGTTTATCACAAACAGTTACACAAAGCGATTGCTTAAGAATAACAATTAAAAAAACAAAAAAACAAGAATGAACGTGATGCTAGAAAATTACATCGGTTTGTCGCAACATACAATAATGGTTAATCATGAGTTATAAGTAATCTTAGAAGTAATTGATTACATAATTATTGTGAATATTGAACCCCCTGCTGTTCTGTATATGTTAGTCAGAATGTAAAGGATAATGTGGAGAGCAGTGGAAGGGTCTTGTATCACCTTAACCCGTTACGCCCGATGGTGACTAATTCGTCACACAAGAATTAAGAGCCTAAACATTTAATGTACATCACTACGGGCATTTGGGGAATGACTGTAACGAATGTGGTACGTTTCCTGTTGAAGCGGAGAATGGTATTACGTCATTTTTTTTTTCCCGCGCCTTTTTCAGTTAGGCTCGAGACATCGTGAGTGGGCGATGTCCGTGAGTCATCGTTCAAATTGTCAGTACTAAAAGCACAATGGATCAAATACCAGGTGAGATTCATGCACATAAAAAAATAGTCATTGAAGAATAATAATAGTTTTGTAATTTTATGAGGTAGAAATAGTTTATTGAGTTCATTTTACGAAAAAAAACCCACATTTTATATGAGTGACGTTTCCGTCACATCAGGTGTATGAACAAGCTTGGCTGTCAACTGTGACTACTTACAACATAGTTTAAAAATAGTAGAAATCCTTCAAAAAAAAATAGTGTTTTTATACCAATATGCTAATAATTTTTATGGAAACTCAATACAAGCATCAATTATAAACATTATTGTTTTCTGTGAGGAATATCTTGGTGATATTTATCGATTCAAAGTGAGTCATCATGAGGGAAAGTCTGACCCAATTTCGTCATTTAGAAAATATAATCTTTGAGTCAATTTGACTGGTGAATGTCTCTCATTATTAAATTTCACCACCAGTATATCAATCGCCCCCTGAACTTTTTATGGCAGGAAAAACATCAGTGTGGAAACTGCTGAGCTGGCCACTTGTGACGATAGTGACGAATCTGAGACAGAAATGGATTATGATGACGAGGTGGCTGATCCCAACTTCATCCCTGATGATGTGAATACGGAAAAGGAAGTAGATCTAGATGAATAGATCCTCCAAATGATGTCATTGAGCTTGATGGAGATTCAGCCGTTATAGCTGAACACGCCCTAATGCCAACTGCAGATGATTCTAGTGCAAGCGGAGGCAACAAGACAAAATCTCACTCGACAGTGGTCAGTCCGTCAAAATGAAAATCCTTCAGTTACGATGCCCTTCCTTGGTCCTGATCCAGATCCACCTTGTTCTACTGAAATTCTCTCTTCGGTTGTGGAATATTTTGCTGCGGGACTGTCAGACCATTAAGATTACCTGGATTATCAAAGGATATGAAATGTCAAAAGGCAATAACGAAAAAAGGACGAGGTGCAATCGAAGCTTCTAAAATCGAGAATGAGAACTCGGAGGCAGTACGGTACATGTAAAACGGTTCAACAATAGAGTTGTGAACATGTT
Source organism: Plotosus lineatus (assembly GCA_024760905.1). NCBI lineage: Eukaryota > Metazoa > Chordata > Actinopteri > Siluriformes > Plotosidae > Plotosus > Plotosus lineatus. The sequence goes on along the minus strand of CM045747.1, from coordinate 26,982,095 downwards.
ATTATCTACGTTCGCAAAAGTCGATCCCGTTACTACGGTACATCGCCTTGATTCCAAAACAAAGAAGATAGTTGAAGTTGATTGTCCTGATATTGTGAAGCAGTTCAATAAATCAATGGGAGGAGGAGATTTAACCGATCAACTAATATCACTTTATCGGAATCCCATCAGATCGAAGAAATATTACATGAGATAGTGTTCCTGTCATTGAGCTGATGAAGGCTGGTAAAGTGGGCGGGAATAAGAGGGGAGGAGTTGCTTCTAGCACAGAGCCGAGTAAACCTCCTAAACAGGCCTGTCATCGTCCTTCAGTTGCCGTTCAAAAAGACGGCGTTGGGCATCTTCCACGAATTACAGAAAAAAGGCAAAGATGCAAAAAAGGCAACGTGAGCCTGAACAGCAAATCCAACTGCTTCAAAGCTTACCATGAGTAGCTGCAGGATAAAGTAGCGCAGAACCGTGAACACCCTTATTTTCATACCAAAGGACTTTTATACATTTTTTTTTTTTTATTTTATTTCAACGTGATCCATTTTATTTTACATACATTTATAAGTACCATTTGTGCCAGTATTTCTATACCAAAATATTCTTATAAGGCTCATTTTATACCGTTACTTTTGTAAAAGATAATTTTTTTTCACGGTTTGTGATATATTGTGATACGTTATTGATAATGCAATGAAGTATATGTGATAACAATCTTTTACTTTTAACTTTATAAAATTTGCACGTTTCCCACGGATTTGAGTTCGTCACCCATTATTATTAATTTTATTCAATCTTTCCTACCGGATGTGACCAATTAGTTACGTACTATTATTTTTTATAATTAATGCAAAATTCATATTTTTAGTACATATTATGCTAACCTAAGTCTAAAAAAAAAAAGCATGATTTTTTTTTTTTTTTACAGCTAGAAAATAATTCAGGGTGTAAACGGTTAAAGGGGCTTATTCTTTATAATGACTACCTCTCCCTATATTTTTCCACGTATAATATATATATCCATATAATATGTATTTTAAATATGTTGTTTATTTTTAAATTTTTAGATTTGATTGTTTTCAATAAGGGTGCACTCTATAGCAACAATATGTTATATGTATATAGCTACTAATTATTATAATTCACCAATCAGAATTGAGTATTGAGATGATCCATGTAATAACTTATTTTATTGCATACAGAAAAGAAACAGGGAAAGACAAATCCCAGGTAAGATTAGGAAGCAAGTCACAGGTTGTCAGAATCCTGCTTGCAATGCCTGTATGACTTGAATTCCCTGTTCTCCTCTTCACGGCCCACAGAAAATACTGGACTCCAAAAATGCATTCAGTTTTCAACACTCATAATTTTGAACCACGATTCAGCCGGCCTGCAAATTGCCTGTGGAAAATTCTTGTTTGCTTGACTATTATGCATGCCACATCCCATTCAGACCTTTGGCGGTGGCCATCTCTACTGCATGCACAATTTCTACAAGGAGGAGCTGACATTTCCAATAATCCTGTCTGCCATTGTGTCAGCAGACATACAGAATTTTCCTCAATGTATCTGGTACCTTGGCTTCAGGCTCCCATGTCTACATGCACGGTGCTGCTCTTGATGTTTTATCATTAGAGAGGAAATGTTCAGATTCCTACTGAGATCTTTTGATGGAGCATATACAATAAAGTGCGAGAGACAGACAGACAATTTTCTCCGATGTGACTTTTTCCCAGCAAGGGGCCCATATGTTTGTTGGAGGTGGGGGTAGGGGTGGGGTTGATGATCTGCACATTCCAGACAGTCTTGGGCATCAGCAGCATAAAGACTTGGTATGCGACAGTACATTGTGTTATGTGGATATGTGTGCTACCTTGTTCCTTTAGTGAGCCTTTATTGTGTTACAGTATACAACATCTGGTCAGGACTGTTGAATAAGTGTGAACTCAGAAACTCAGAAAATATACATTAGGTGAAAAATAACAATTCACACTATCCTTGTGGCTAAAACAGATATGGGCCTCATCACTGAAAAATAACTTAATAATGCAGAAGGAATCAATCAGGCCTTTGTTACATTAATTCATCATGTTCAAATCATGTATACATAATTAAACACACTTTTCATTTCAAATAATAATAGCTTGAGAGAGAGTTCTGGTAGACCTCTACTTATTACATTAACTGCTGGTCCTTTCATAATGTCTTTACTCTCTTTTCATTGTGTTCCTTCTGTGTGTTTTGTGTGTGTGTGTATGTATGTTTATTTTGTTTCCCATTTAGATGTTCTCACCACAACCCCCTCACCCACTACTACCATCCTCCACCCTGATGCTGCCCAAGGTACTGTAGACCATCCTGGCTTCGGGGTTCTGTCTCCATCTCACTTTGCTTGGCTTGTTCTGTGTTTGTGTTTCTTGTAAGGCCACTCTTTTTTTTTTTTTTTTCCTGGTTGACGGATTTTTCAGCACAAATTTGGTGATGTCGGAGGAAATAAGAAAAAAAAAAAAAATAAGGCCACTAGATTTAAAATATTATTTAAATTTTGAAGAAAAAAAAAGTGTCAGGGGGGGAAAAAAAAACATGTTATTCTGTTGATATTAATAATACAGGAAGGTATCGTTACTTAAAATTTTTTCATGTATAATATTTGGTTGACTCTAGAAGTGCTGGGAATATCATCAAATATAGTGTGCGAATTACATATGTCTCAATACAATGCATTATCTGTTCATTACAGTAACTCGCAAAGCATGCTGGGAGTCTTGACCCACGATACCTCATGCGAGAATTCATTTGGATATAATGATGTAAGCACAATTTCGAAGGCGAACACACAAAATTATACATAATATTTAAAGATTCAAGATTTTTATTTACCATTTGTGCTTTTACACACATAGGAATTCTTGTGCGTTCAAGTTAAAAAACAGGAAGGAGGTCCAGTAAACAATATAATAATAATAAATAATTATAATAATTAGTATTATAATCTAGGGGCAGTGGTGGTCTAGTGGTATAGAGCGCTGGATCGCTGATCCAAAGGTTGGGGGTTCAAGTCCCATTCTCCATAAGGTTGTCACTGTCCTCCCCAGTGCAGCTAACTGGTTTATCAAAGGCGGGCCATGTCTCTCACTGTCTATGGTGTGAGGCATGTAAAAGAACCATTGCTGACTTTCAACAAGAGTAGGCTGCAAAGCCGTCAGTGTGTTTCCGCCCTGCGATGGCCTAGCGAGCTAATAATAATAATAATAATCATCATCATAATGATAATAATACAATAAATAAATCAGTAGATACAACAACAGTAAATTAAATTGCACTAAATTATATTATATTATAATTATATTATATTGCACTATGCTCATTATTTTGTTTGGGAGAGGGGAATGATCCCTCTGCATTGCAATCTGAGCATGAAGCATCTTGTTTCGCAGAGACTGAACATTTGCAAACAGTATGGCGTGGAATGCTAACCTTCCACTGCTGACCAAGCGCCGGAGTCATCGTTCGGCCCCTCCCCGCCTGGCGCGTCGCCGCCTGGGCTTATTGTTATCCGGGGTGCGGCTATCATTGAGCTGCCGTAGCATATTAGCTTAGGATAGGAGTTCAGCGTGCTCAGTTCCAAATGTCCAAAAGGACTGCACTCCCATAGCTGTAGTAGGGTCGCCCGGTCATAGATGAGCATAGTCAAAAAATAAACAATCAAAACAAACAAAGAAACAACTTGACTCTGAGAACTCCGCGACGTCGCTCTCTAGGCAGTGCCATCTTGGAAAGTCACTAAGGAACTACATTATAGTCGCTCGCAAAGCATGCACCGGCATCCAGCGTCTTGATGACTCATGATACCTAATGCGAGAATTCATTTAGATATAAAGATGTAAGCGCGGCGACACACAAAATAAAACTTAATATTTAAAGATACGATTTTGTGTCTCATTAAGATTTGATAATTTTTCACATCGGCATATAATACAGAGATCGGCATGGGAAAAAATAATAAATTGAAAAAGTTAAAAATTATTTTTAACGGCACTTTTGCCACTACTTCGGCGGATCCGTCAACAAGGGGGAAAAAAATGACTGGCCTAACCTACATTGTGTGTGTGTGTGTGTGTGTGTGTGTGTGTGTGTGTGAGAGAGAGAGAGATAGTGTGTGTGAGAGAGAGAGAGAGAGAGAGAGAGAGAGAGAGAGAGAGAGAGATCATTTTTCAACCAACAGGGAACAGGATTTTGAACCACTCTCATCAAGATTCTTTGAATCTTTTGCCAGCTAGTGAACCAGCTCATGCTTTCCCCACATTTTGAGCCTAACATCAGTGAAAGATGTTGCACCATACATCATGGAAGTTAACTGTAGTTAACAGTAATACGAAGATGATATCGCAAAGACTATACAAACGGTTATTGTAGATTTTGGGAAAACCCTTTTTTCCCCTTTACATTTTGTATAGGTTTTTTGTTTGATTGATAGATAAATTCCTATCACATAGGCATCAAAACTGACTTTATTAAGACAGTTCATGACTGATTTTCTCAAAAAATATAAGATTAGTTTCATGTGATGTTTGAGTATTTACCTGCTGTGTCCGGTATCAAAACTTAACCAAGAATTTCCACTATCGTATAATTTGAAATACATTTCCTGAAGTAAACCAATAAATAAAGTCCCCTTTCAAGGCCCCTTTAGTGTAAAAAAAATAATTAATTTGGTGTAAACAAACCTGTTACCATCTCATTGCGCGCACAGGAGCTTAATTTTACGTACAAAGACAATGCAAGCTTGGCCATTTTAGATCCTGTAGGTTTAACACATTTTTTCTGACTTGGTGAATATGTCTCATAATCCTAAGAAATTCAAGTAAGTGTGCGTTTAAAGTTTGATGATCGAGAGTCCAGTTGAGAGAAGGATTTTGATCCAACTGTGGGCAGCATGGTGCCAAAGTGATTAGCATGTCTGCCTCACAGCAAGAAGGTCCTGGGATCGATTCCCAGCTTGGGCATTTGTGTATGGAGTTTTGTACATGTGCACGCTACAAATGTTAGCAAGGAAAGGCTTGTGGTGAGCTCTCACAAGGCCAGCCGTGGGGCATATGACTCTGGGGAACATACTACAATTAAGTTTAATTGTGCATCCTCTACAGTAGGTGGCAGTGGTGCTCTAATTGTGTTCATTATGATGTAGTGAACACAGTGAGAGCCCATTATCACCTACTGTAGAGGATGCGCAATTACATTTTCCTCACTGGCATTTGTAGCGTGCACATGCACAAAATTCTATTACAAAATTTTAATGCAAAAAAAAGTCAACCTTCAAATAATTATGTTCAGTTATGCACTCAATACTTGGTCGGGAATCCTTTTGCAGAAATGACTGCTTCAGTGTGGCGTGGCATGGAGGCAATCAGCCTGTGGCACTGCTGAGGTGTTACGGAGGCCCAGGATGCGTCGATAGCGGCCTTAAGCTCATCCACAGTGTTGGGTCTGGTGTCTCTCAACTTTCTCTTCACAATATTCCACAGATTCTCTATGGGGTTCAGGTCAGGAGAGTTGGTAGGCCAATTGAGCACAGTAATACCATGGTCAGTAAACCATTTAGCAGTGGTTTAGGGACTGTGAGCAGGTGCCAGGTCGTGCTGAAAAACGAAAATCTTCATCTCCATAAAGCTTTTCAGCAGATGGAAGCATGAAGTGCTCCAAAATCTCCTGATAGCTAGCTGCATTTACCCTGCCCTTGATAAAACACAGTGGACCAACACCAGCAGCTGACATGGCACCCCAGACCATCACTGACTGTGGGTAATTGACACTGGACTTCAGGCATTTTGGCATTTCCTTCTCCCTAGTCTTCCTCCAGACTCTAGCACCCAAAAAATGTGATGCTGGTTCTCTGTAGCCCAGGTCAGGCGCTTCTGCCGCTGTTTCTGGTTCAAAAGTGGCTTGACCTGGGTTTTCATGAGCTGTTTGGCAAAATCATCAGCATCAAAACAATAAAAGACCTGAAATATTTCAGATGGTGTGCGATGAATCTAAAATATATGAAAGTTTTTTGGGTTTTTTTATCAGTACATTACAGAAAATAATGAACTTTATCACAATATGCTAATTTTTTTTGAGAAAGACTAGTATGTATGTATGTATGTATATATATATATATATATATATATATATATATATATATATATATATATATATATATATATATATATATATATATATATAAAGCCTGCTTCTGCTCACCAAAAAGCTTTGAAAAGAGCATCATCAAAGGCTTTGGTCAGATCCACAAACGCAAGGAACAATGGCTGCAGCTGTTCACGGCACTTCTCCTCCAACTGACGGAGAGAGAAGATCATATCCATTGTGGATCTCCCAGCCCTAAAGCCACATTGCAACTCCGGATAGAGACGTGCGAGGCGAAGCTCTGAAGGCATTTGAGAGCGACTTGGGTGAAAATCTTGCCGACAATGCTCAGTAGGGAGATGTCCCGATAGTTATTACATTTGCAACAATCCCCCTTGTTTTTATGCAGGGTGACGATCTTGGCATCTCTCATGTCGTGACAAATGTGGCCTTGCCCCCAGCACAGACACAGGAGGTTATGAAGTGACTACAGGATGGTTTGCTACCCTTGCTTCAGGACTTCTGATGGAATTACCGTCCTTCCCTGGCATCTTTCTACAGGCGAGAGTGTCAGTGGCTTTGCCGAGCTCCACCAGTGTGGGCAGCTGTCGAGCTCCTCCATAACTGGTAGGTTGGGCAAATCATTATGGGTAGTCACTAAGACAGTGTTCTGTGGTGCGTAAAGCTCGAGGTAATGCTCCACCCATCGTTGCAGCTGCTTACTCCGGTTGGTGACGGTTTCGTCAGACTAGGACTTGAGTGGGGCTGTTTTGATGCTGGTGGAGCTGAGGGCAGTTTTGATCCCTTCACACAATCCCTTGGCATAGCCGCAGTCAGTAGCTGACTAGATCTGGACCCACAGGTTCTGCCAGTACTTATTTACACAGCGGTGGGTAGTCTGCTGAGCTTTCCTTTTAGCTGCTTTGAGAGCATTGTGTGTGCTAGGGCAGGGATTCTGCTTGTGGTCCACCATTGCTTTTCTTTTGGCCTCTGTGACCGGCAGCATCTCTACCCAATGTGCCTCAAACCAATCTGCATTCTTCCATTCTTTTTTAATGAAGGCGACTATGGCTGAGTCATATATGACAGTACGAAGGTAAGTCCACATGGTATCAATGTTGCCCGAGTCACTTGTTGATGGCTGTGCAATGAGCCTTTCCCAGAAGTTGTCGGCAAGGCACTTGACCTTGATGGAGTCTGACATGCCACAGGTGTTGATGCAGGGGAGACCCTTTGAATCGGCATGGTGGACCTTCCTAGGCTTCAGCCTGATCTTGCTGGCAATGAGAGAATGATCTGTGTCACAATTAGCACTGTGGTAGGATCGCATATGAAGGATTGTTCTGTAGTCTGTTGTCCCGGTGATAAAGTCAAGCGGGTGCCAGTGACGGGACCGGGGATGTCTCCAAGACACTTTCTGTATCACCTTGCACATGAAATAGGAGTTATTGATGCAGAGGCTGTGACAGCAGCAGAATTCGAGCAGTCTCTATCCGTTTTCCTTCACCCTGCCTGTGCCATGGTGGCCAAGGCAGGTAGGCCATGCTTGTCAGTCAGCATCCACACAAGCGTTGAAGTCGCGAAGTATATGCCCTTGGTGTTTGGGATTTCTGACAGGCGAATGTCCTAGGGCCTCATAGAACTGATCCAGGAGTGGAAGTGAGCATGGGACCATAGGCTGAGATGTTAATGTAGCCTAGTGACGTCTTAATGCGCAAGGTAAGCAATCTTGATGATTCTCCAGTGAATGTTTCAATGGAGGCGAGCAGCGAGTTCCTCACGGCAAAACCTACACTATGCTGCCTGGCTCATCCATGGGCAAGCCCTGCTAGAAGAAAGTGTAGTCTGTTTCTCTGAAAGACCCACTGTCAGGCAGCCAGGATTCCTGGAGGCAGGTTACATCAATGTTAAGTCTATCCAACTCCTTGTTTATGATGGCTGTCTTGCGGGAGTCATTGATGAATTGGAGGTTAACAGAGAGTCCAGGACACCTTGTATGGACATTCCAGCTGGCGACTTCTGTTGATTTTGTTTTAGGTTGTCTGGTGCAGGAATTATGCTTGCCATTCAGGCGATCCCCAATGTTCTATACACCCAGTAGAGCAAGCGAGCGTGACGAGGTAGCACCTTACTGTCCAGTGACTGCCAAGTTTGAGGCGAGTAGTAGCTATCCAATGAGGCCTGAAGACCTCTCCCACCAAAGGACAACGCCCCTGGCACTCCAACATAATGCCAATTGGTCTGAGCTCATCACCAGTAACTGCCTTGTCTCGTTGGTTGATGTCAGAGTCATTTGACTCTGCTAGAGACCACTCTCCAGGTGTGTGCAAAAGGCCTGGGCGGGTAATATGGAGACACTGTGTTGCCCAGACTGCAGTGTCCCCCTGTCAGTGTCACTGGCCAGATCGAAGGGAGAGGATGAACCAATACAACTTGGTGCCAGGCCAACTGCAGGAGCTGCCGGATGCAGGTGCAGTGTGGCTCCACTCCTGGTTTTTATCCTCAAGGTGACCTTCCTGAAGCCTTTCCTGAGATTAGGTCTAGCCACAAGGCAGTGGAGGTTTGGAATCAGGGTTTTCTTTCCCCTAGATGAGCTGCCTTTCCTGGCTGAAGAGCCCCATCTACCCTGGGCAACTAGTTTTGAGGCACTTGTGACTAGCCTTGTCCCCTGCTCCTGTCTGTAATGCCAGTTTCGCCGCGTGGAGGCCGGAGTCGGGCTTGGCTGTCAGAGGCTATGATAGATGCACGCCATGAGGAGCACTTCAAGATGCTGTGAGACCCCAACCTCGCAACCCACTCCTCAACTATAAGAACTATTCCCAAACCATGTGTGTGTGTATAAATTATGGCTTTATATATAAAGCCATAATTTAAAAAAAACAAACTATTTAGCAGCATACAGTTCTATATGACAGTGGTAACTTGTTGGTTACTCGATCAGCGACTGATCTGCAAGTCAGAGGTTCAATCCCCACTGTCACCACTGTTGGGCCCTTGAGCAAGACCCTTAACCCTCAATTGCTCAGTTGTATATATAAAAAAAAAGATAATTGTATGTCGGTCTGGATAAGTGCATCTGCCAAATTCTGTAAATGTAAACACTATAAACATGAATTTGAACAAGAAATCTGAACGAAATATTTCAAATATATTTCATATTATCAATATCCTATATATCTCATTCAAATTTGTTTACTGCTTACTGTGCAAACTATTGGCATTTGATTTGCGCATAAAACAAACAAAAAAAATCTATTTAATAGGGTCTGAAACTGACTGAGGACTTTACTATTTAATTTAATATCTTATTTGTGACTATTCTGGGATCAGTTTATTCCTCTCATAGCTCTGAAACTTGCATATTCGTTCATTCATTTTCTCAACTGCTTAATCATAATGAGGGTCACATGGACGCTGGCGCCCATTTCAGCTGACTCTGGGCAATGGGAAAGTACACCCTAGACAGCTTGCCATGACCTCACAGGGCAGGCCCACACTGACCACTATGCAGCTACTCTTGATGAAAGTCGGCAATAGTCCCTTTACATGCCTCTCACCACAGCCAGTAAGAGACATGGCTGGCCTTTGATAATCCAGTCAGCTACACTGGGGGACAGCAGTGATAACCCCTGATTGTGGGGCTTGAACCACCGACCTTGGCATCAGTAATCCAGCACCTTACCATGAGGCTACCACTGCCCCAAAACTTGCAAATAATATATATACCGTATTCGACGTAATAAGCACCCTGCTCCAATAAGCACCCCCCCCCCTTACGTCTAATAACCGCCCATGTGTATGGTCGCAAAATTGTAGATCAAACTTACCAATTTTATTCGATCAGTCTCTGTAACCGTAAAATGAGGCGTTCACTCCCTGTAAAAGTGAGTTTACACGGTATTTCTAGACCCCCTACCACTTGGGAATGTCTACAATGTTCATTAGAAACAACACATTTGATTGTTCCGCCATGCTTTAAAAACAGGAAAATATTTTTTTCTGATTTCTCTTGGTAAATGTCCAACAACCGATGAACCATTAAAAATTGCTACAGCAAAACTATCAGATACTCTGAATGAATGGAGCGGTGAGCCAGATATGGACCTATCAGAAAGTGATGAGTATTTTTCACCGATTCTCCTGCTCACTAGTTTCATAAATTTAAGGATGTTCTTGTACATGTGCTTTTGTTTATGTTCGTGTTGATTGGTTCAACATGCCATGTGCTAAAGTTGATATTCGTGTTGATTGGCTCAATTTTACTCCCGTAAAAATGTTTCAGGAAACAGCTGAAAGGAAAAGAAGACGACTAGAAGGGAAAAGTAAGAGGTCTTTAAAAAAATGCAGTTTTTTTATTTTATTTTCAGCTTTCATGTAAGTAGGTTGATACCACAAAATGAATAACACAAATACCAGTCAAATACCTGTTCCCTTCAGGGGTCGCCACAGCAAATGATCTGCCTCCATCTCACCCTATCCTCTGCATCTTCTACTCTTACTCCAACTACCTTTATGTCCTCCTTCACCACATCCATAAATCTTCTCTTTGGTCTTCCTCTGGGCCTTCTGCCTGGTAGTTCCAACCTCAGCATACTACTACCAATATACTCACTATCCCTTCTCTGTACATGTCCAAACCATCTTAATCTAGCCTCTCTGACTTTGTCTCAAAAACATCTTACATGTTCTGTCCCTCTGATGTACTCATTTCTGATCCTATCCATCCTCGTTACTCCCAAAGAGAACCTCAACATTTTCATCTCTGCTACCTCCACCTCTGCCTCCTGTCTTTTCCCCAATGCCATTGTTTCTAAACCATACAACACTCTCCATTGCTCTGAATTATTGACCCTAAGAACTTAAAATCCTCCACAATCTTTATCTCTGCCCCCTGTAACCTCACAGTTCCTCTTGGGTCCTTCTCGTTCACACATTCTGTCTTACTGAGGCTAACCTTTAATCCTGTTCTTTCCAGGGCATACCTCCACCTCTCTAGATTTTCCTGCACTTGTTCTCTGCTCTCACTACAGATCACAATGTCATCTGCAAACACCATAGTACATGGAGATTCTTGTCTAACCTCGTCTGTCAGCCTGTCCATCACCATAGCAAACAAGAGGGGGCTGAGAGCTGACCCTTGATGCAGACCCACCTCTACCTTGAACTCTTCTGTCACACCGACAGCACACCTCACCACTGTCTTACATTTCTCATACATATCCTGCACCACTCTAACATACTTCTCTGCCATTCCAGACTTCCTCATGCAATACCACAGTTCCTCTCTCGGCACCCTGTCATATGCTTTCTCCAGATCCACAAAGGAACAATGTAGCTCCCTCTGACCTTCTCTGTACTTCTCTATTAACATTCTCAAAGCAAACACTGCGTCTGTGGTGCTCTTTCTTGGCATGAAACCAAACTGTTGTTCACAAATGCTGACCTCTGCCCTTAGTCTAGCTTCCACTATTCTTTCCCATAACTTCATTGTATGGCTCATCAACTTTATCCCTCTGTAGTTGCCATAACTCTGCATGTCTCCCCTGTTCTTAAAAATTGGCACCAGCACACTTCTCCTCCATTTTTCCGGCATCTGCTAACTCTCTAAGACCTTGTTGAATATTCTTGTCAGAAAATCTACTGCTACCTCACCTAGACACTTCCATACCTCCACCGGTATGTCATCAGGACCAACTGCGTTTCCCTTCTTCATCCGCTTCACTGCCCTTCTCACTTCACCCTTACTCATCTTTGCTACTTCCTGGTCCTCAAGGGTCACCTCTTCTACTATTTTTTCTCTCTCTCATTTTCCTCTTTCATCAGCTCTTCAAAGTACTATTTCCATCTTCCCTGCACACTTCTGTCATCAGTCAATACATTTCCCTCTCTGTCCTTTATCACTCTAACTTGCTGCACGTCTTTCCCATCTCTATTTCTTTGCTGTGCTAACCTGTATAAATCATTTTCTCCCTCCTTACTGTCCAACCTATCATACAGGTCATCATACGCCCTCTGTTTGGCCTTTAACACCGCTACCTTCGCCTTATGCTGTGTCTCCCTGTTCTCCTGTTTACTCGCTTCAGTCCTCTCTATGTCCCACTTCTTCTTAGTTAACCTCTTCTTTTGTACACATTCCTGCACTTCCTCATTCCACCACCAAGTCTCCTTATCTACTTTCCTTCCAGAGGACACACCAAGTACTATCCTACCTGTCTCCTTGATCACATTGGCTGTGGTTGTCCAGTCATCTGGGAGCACTTCCTGACTACCCAAAGCCTGTTTCAACACGACACTCTTCCTTTTTCAGCTTCCACCACTTTGTCTTCTGCTCTGCCTTTGCTTTTTTCACCTTCCTCACCATCAGCGTCATCCTGCACACCACCATCCTATGCTGTTTGGCAACACTCTCACCCACTACTACTTTACAGTCACTGATTCCTTCAAATTACATCGCCTACACAAGATGTAGTCCACCTGTGTGCTCCTACCTCCACTTTCATAAGTCACTTCCTCATCCCCTCTGTTGCCTGCACCAACATGTCCATTGAAGTCTGCACCAATGGCCACTCTTTAAGCTCTGGGGATACTCTGGATCACTCCATCTAACTCAGTCCAGAATTTCTCCTTGTCCTCTAGCTTACATCCTGCCTGTGGGGCATAAGCACTAACAACATTGAACATCACGCCTTCAATTTCTAACTTGAGACTCATCACTCTGTCTGATACTCTATTCACTTCTAGAACATTCCTGACAAACCCCTCCTTCAAGATGGCGCCTACTCCATTTCTATTCCCATCCACACCATGATAAAACAGCTTAAACCCTGCTCCTAAGCTTGTAGCCTTGCTACCTTTGCACCTGGTCTCCTGAACACACAGTATGTCCACCTTCCTCCTCTGCATCATGTCAGCCAGCTCTCTAGCTTTTTCTTTCATTGTGCCAACATTCAAAGTCCCTACTCTCAGTCCTAGACTCACACCTTTCCTCTTCTCTCTCCGCCTATGAACACGCCTACCGCCTCTCCTTCTTCGACCAACAGTAGTCCAATTTCCACCAGCACCCTGTTGGTTAACAGCACTGATGGCGGTCGTTGTTAACACGGGCCTCGACCGATCCGGTATGAATTTCGATTTTATCATTTGCATGAGAATTTTGGCAGATGCAAATGCAGCCATGAGGGGTGGGGGGCAATGCAGCCATGAGGGGGCAATGCAGCCATGAGGGGGAGGGGGCAATGCAGCCGTGAGGGGGGGCACGAGCCAGTGTTCACCCCCACGCCAGTCCCAAGCCCGGATAAATGCAGAGAGTTGCGACAGGAAGGGCATCCAGTGTAAAACATTTGCCAAAATTCTCATGCAAATGATCAAAACAAATACCAGTAAAACTCTTTTATTTTTCTGTTATTATTCATGTTTTCCACCTCGATGGTAATAAGCACTTACCGTTCCACTTCACTGGTAAATATTTTAATAAGGGCCCACCCACTCCAATTTTTAAAGCGTCCTGGGCGCTTATCACGTCAAATACGGTATATACTTTTCATTTACTGACAGTATGTAGTTACATGTCTGGTTAACGCTGGGAAATAAGGCACTATTGATTATGTTATAACGCAGTTCCGAACAGTCATTCCCTCAAAAGGTTGCTTATTTTTGTTTTGTCTCTTAAAGTGAATGAAAAAACCGAACAAACAAAAAACAGCTTCACATTTACAGAGAATCCAGAAAAAGGTGCAAAGTTGTTAGTATGGAATGGAGAACAAACATTCAATAAATGCTAACAACATCTCGGCACATTTGAACAAGCAGACATTTAGCCTTCCTTGATACAGTGCCTATAAATCCAGAAACTAAATAAAATGTAGTCATAACTTTCAGACAGACGATATCACAGACTGGTGGACAATCTTACAAAGCACAAGTTAATTCTGCTCAAGAGGGCAATACTTGCTTCTGAGGTCAAGTGTAGCCTTATTGTCTCCAAAAGAACACTACATCTATGATTATTTTTGTTGAATAAATTGTTGAAAGGCTAATTTTCCTTTTCTGTTTCAGCAACTCAATTTCTAGGCACTATCTTAAAAAGAATGAAACATTTGCTTGTCCAACTATTTTGAAAAAAAAAAATCAACCATTTTCATTGGGTTCACTTATTTCTATCCATGACATACAGTCCAGAATGTATGTGTGTGTGTGTGTGTGTGTGTGTGTGTGTGTGTGTGTGTGTGTGTGTGTGTGTGTGTGTGTGTGTGTGTACAAAAGAGAGAGATATTTCTACAAAAAGCTGTAGAAGAAGGTGAAAGATTAGTCAGATTTAGTCAGGCAAGATATACTGTTGATAACCACAGCACTTATCAGATTGTGTTTGTTGAATCCTTCTTGTGTTCGGTCTTTGACCTAGTCACGCAGATATTTTTGCAGAATGAATCATAGCCCAGCTTGGTGCTTGATCAATCTGGTAATGGATAAGGGACACCCCCCATGAATTTAAACACAAATTTTTCAAATACATATACATAGATCCCTCGCTACCTCACGCTTCAATTCATGCAGCTTCAGTGCATCGTGTTTTCTTTCTTTTTTTTTTTTTTAATATTCATCAAATTAAGGAAGAATAGGGGAAGCAGTTAAGGAAAATGCCACAAAAACAAGGCCAATTATGCAAAAAAAGAAAGAAAAAAAATCCCTTAACAAACAAAAAACAACCCAAAACCTCACATCAAAACTAGTTACATTCTTGTGAGGTGTGTTTTTGTATTTTATTTATATCTTATGCATGAATTTTTTGATGTTTAATTGTTATTATAGGCATTTATATCATTGAATATGTATTTATTGACATTATATACACATATACGTATATGTAAGTGTGTGTGTGTGTGTGTGGGGGGGGGGTCCTACTTTGCGGAATTCGGTGGTTGCGTGCGGATCTCGGTCCCAATTAACCGCGGAAAGTGAGGGATCCCTGTATACTATACAACAGATAATGATGCTGCTGCGACTGATGATGTTATTATTAATGTATGTACAGTGGAACTTCTGTGGCCGGACGAGTCTTTAGTCAAACAAACTAGAGTTCGATCAAAAAATATGTCTTGCTGTTTGAACAAATTATCACAGAGTTTGAATGGAGCAGAGCCAAGTGTGTTGAATGCTGCTTGGGGTACATTACTTTGAACAGCCTTTGCGAGAGTGTCTCGGACTGCGTATTGTGCTTATTCATTATATTACGGCTACTTTAACTCTTATCAAGAGACAGGGAAGTGAAAAACCGCCACTACACTTCAAAGCAATAAGCCGTCCCCCATCTCTCCCTCCCCATCCATTCACATATGCTGACACATCGCAACCAAAAAGGTATGTACTATAAACAAATACAGAGCATAATTAGGTTAATTACTATATACTATGATGTTTTACTCTTTTATACATTCATGTATGTATTGTATATTAATATGTTTCATAAATATACCTCATTTTCAAATTATATACAAATGTATTGACATAAGTACATCTCAAGAGCAGCTAACTGGGTTAACTGGGATAACTGGGCCGTGTCTCTCACCGTTTATGGTGAGAGGTTCATTTAAAAGAACCATTGCTGACT
Organism: Plotosus lineatus; assembly: GCA_024760905.1. Taxonomy (NCBI): domain Eukaryota; kingdom Metazoa; phylum Chordata; class Actinopteri; order Siluriformes; family Plotosidae; genus Plotosus; species Plotosus lineatus. Next base: position 26,966,374 of record CM045747.1, on the reverse strand, counting down.
TTCGTAAAGAGTTGACTTCATAGCCGTCAGTGTGTTTCTGCCCCTTGCTAAAGGGTTGTGACAGGAAGGACATCCGACATAAAAACCTATGCCAAATCAAACATGCAAATCAGATGATACGCTGAGGTGACCCCTGAAAAAGGGAAAAGCCGAAAAGAAAAGTAGTAGTATTGACATAAGTAGACATTCATCTGAACGCATTAATTAACTTTTAACTATTTCTGATGGAAAATATTGTTTCACTCTTCAACCAAATCTGTAATCGACCAACTTTTTGATGAACGAATTGTGTTCGACCACCGAGGTTCCGCTGTATTTTTTAAATCACTGTAATTTTTAATCACCAGTCGTATGTTTCAAAATGTTGCTCTGTTTGGACTGTTTCGAGCTTAATCACTGACAGAAATTTCTTCAAAATGCACACGAAATAAAACATTTTTAGGTTCAGTGAGCCTCAATCCAGAATGCTTTTTTAATGAACTGGCAGAGAACAATAATTTATAGCAATGCCTTTCTAAAGTGTTTGTTAGCTTTCAGCAGTGGCATTTCCCAATGGTTGCAATTTATAATGCAAAATAAAGGGCCAAACGGAAGTGTTCCGTGCAGTATATAGTGAAAGCATTAATCATTCATTCATTTTCTGAACCACTTAATCCGAATTAGGGTCAAGGCACCAATGTCAGCCAATTGTGGGTGAGGGCAGAGTACACCCTGGACAGCTCAAGGGCATGCCGATGAACTTTTTACCAAAGTCAGCAATGGTTCCTTTGCATGCTTCCCACCACACTGAGTGAGAGACATGGACGGCCTTTGAGAGACTGCACTAGTGGGACAGTAGTGGCAACCTGGTGACAGTGGGGCTTGAATCCCTAAACTTGGGGTCAGTAAACCAGCACCATACCACTGGGCAACTTTGTAGATCCCAATAACTAATTGTTGATTAACTACTATTGCTTTTCTGTCTGAATTCATTGAGGGAAGGATTATTCATTAGTGTTGCTTGGCATTTAACAGTGCCACTTTTTTTAAAGTTGGATTATGTGGAGGCATGAGCTGAGAATGTTATAGAGAAGTTTAAATCAGACGGAAGGTTATCAGCTATAAAGTTTCACTCAAATATCATACCTTCTGCTTCTTTTCCTTTCGGATTTTCCCTTCAGGGATCACCAGAGTGAATCATCTGTCTCCATCTCACCCTACCCTCTGCATCTTCTACTCTTTACTCCAACTATCTTCATGTCCTCCTTCGCCACATCCATAAATCTCTTTGGTCTTCCTCTCAGCCTTCTGCCTGGTAGTTCCAACCTCAGCATCCGACTATCAATATACTCACTATCCCTCCTCTGTACTGTACATGTCCAAACCATCTCAATCTAGCCTCTCTGACTTTGGGTCCAAAACGTCTTATATGTGCTGTCCCTCTGATGTCCTCATTCCTGATCCTATCCATCCTTGTTACTCCCAAAGAGAACCTCAACATTTTCATCTCTGCTACCTCCAGCTCTGCCTCCTGTCTTTTCCTCAGTGCCACTGTTTCTAACCCATACAACATCGCTGGCCTCAACACCGTCTTGTACACTTTTTCTTTCATTCTTGCCCATACCTTCCTATCACACATCACACCGGACACTTTTCTCCAACCATTCCAACCAGCCTGCACACACTTCTTCACCTCTTTTCCACACTCTCCATTGCCCTGGACTGTTGAGGCTAACCTTCGTTCCTCTCCTTTCCAGGGCATATCTATACCTCCACCTCTCGGATATCATTCAGTAGAATGCTTTGCATTGCAATTATTCCTTCAGGGCACAACAATCAGTTGGAATTGTTTGGTTCATAAATCTTCTTATTCTTTTCCTTTCAGCTGTTAGCTTCAGGGATCACCACAGCAAATCACCTGCCTCCATCTCACCCTATCATCTGCATCTTCTTCTCTTACAGCAACTACCTTCATGTCTTCCTTCACCACATACATAAATCTTCTCTTTGGTCTTCCTCTAGTCCTTCTGCCTGGTAGTTCCAACCTCGGCATCCTACTACCAATATACTCACTCTCCCTTCTCCGTACATGTCCAAACCATCTCAGTCTAGCTTCTCTGACTTTGTATCCAAAACGTCTTACATGTGCTGTCCCTCTGATGTGCTCATTCCTGATCCTATTCATTCTCATTACTCCCAAAGAGAACCTCAACATTTTCATCTCTGCTAGCTCCAGCTCTGCCTCCTGTCTTTTCCCCAATGCCATTGTTTCTAAACCATACAACATCGCTGGCCTCAACACCGTCTTGTACACTTTGCCTTTCATTCTTGCCGATACCTTCCTATCACACATCACACTGGACACTTTTCTCCAACCATTCCAACCAGCCTGCACACGCTTCTTCACCTCTTTTCCACATTCTCCATTGCTCTCGGTTGTCGAGCCGATGTACTTTAAATCCTCCACCTTCTTTATCTCTGCTCCCTGTAACCTCACCGTTCCTCTTGGGTCCTTGTTGTTCACACATATATGTGTTCTGTCTTACTGAGGCTAAGCTTCATTCCTCTACTTTCCAGGACATACCTCCATCTTTCTAGGTTTTCCTGCACTTGTTCTCCACTCTCACTACAGATCAAAATGTCATCTGCAAATATCATAGTACATGGAGATTCTTGTCTATACTCATCTGTCAACCTTCCATCACCATAGCAAACAAGAGGGGGCTCAGAGCTAACCTTTGATGCAGTCCCACCTCCACCTTGAACTCTTCTGTCACACCAACAGCACACCTCACCACTGTCTTACATCTCTCATACATGTCCTGCACCCCTCTAACATACTTCTCTGCCACTCCGGACTTCCTCATGCAATACCACAGTTCCTCTCTCGGCACCCTGTCATATGCTTTCTCCAGATCCACAAAGGCACAATGCAGCTCCCTCTGACCTTCTCTGTACTTCTCTATTAACATCCTCAAAGCAAACGCTGCATCTGTGGTGCTCTTTCTTGGCATGAAACCAAACTGTTTTTTACAAATGCTGACCTCTAACCTTAGTCTAGCTTCCACTATTCTTTCCCATAACTTCATCGTATGGCTCAACTTTATCCCTCTGTAGTTGCCACAACTCTGCACGTCTCCCTTGTTCTTCAAAATGGGCACCAGCACATTTCACCTCCATTCATCCAGCACCCCCCCCCCCTCTCTAAGACCTTGTTGAATGTTCTTGTCAGAAAATCTACTGATACCTTGCCTAGTCACTTCCATACTTTCACCGGCATGTCATCAGGACCACCTGCCTTTCCACTTTTCATCATCTTCACTGCCCTTCTCACTTCACCCTTACTAATCTTTGCTACTTCCTGGACCATACTCTTTCCTTCTTCCCAGCACACTTGTGTCATCAGTCAATACATTTCCCTCTCTGTCCTTTATCACTCTAACTTGCTGCATGTCCTTCCCATCTCTATTTCTCTGCTGTGCCAACCTGTATAAATCATTTTCTTTCTCTTTACTGACGAACCTAGCATACAAGTCATCATACGCCCTCTGTTTGGCCTTTGACACACGTTACCTTCGACTTACGCTGTGTCTTCCTGTACTCCTGTGTCTTCCTGTACTCCTGTTTACTCTCTTCGGTCCTCTTAATGTCCCTCTTCTTCTTAGCTAACCTCTTCCTTTGACACACTCCTGCACTTCCTCATTCCACCACTAAGTCTCCTTATGTACTGTCCTTCCAGAGGACACGCCAAGTACTCTCTTACCTGTCTTCCTGATCACATTTGCTGTTCCAGTCATCTGGAAGCACTTCCTGACCACCCAAAGCCTGTTTCAACTCCTCCTTGAAGACAACACGACACTCTTCCTTTTTCAGCTTCCACCACTTTGTCTTCTGCTCTGCCTTTGCCTTCTTCACCTTCCTCACCATCAGTGTCATCCTGCACACCACCATCCTATGCTGTTTGACAACACTCTCACCCACTACTACCTTGTAGTCACTGACTTCCTTCAAATTGCATTGCCTACACAAGATATAGTCTACTTGTGTGCACCTACCTCCGCTTTTATAAGTCACCCTATGCTCCTGTCTCTTCTGGAAGAAAGTATTCACCACAGCATTTCCATCTTTTTTGCAAAAATCTATCAACATCTGTCCTTCTGTGTTCCTGTCCTGGATACCAAACCTGCCCATCACTTCCTCGTCCCTTCTGTTGCCTGCACCAACATGTCCATTGAAGTCTGCACCCATGACCACTCTTTCACCTCTGGGGAAACTCTGCATCACTTCATCAAACTCACTCCAGAATTTGTCCTTCTCTTCTAGTTCACATCATGCATGTGGGACATAAGCACGAACAACATTGAACATCATGCCTTCCATTTCTAACTTGAGACTCATCACGCTGTCTGACACTCTTTTCACTTCTAGAACATTCCTGACAAACCCCTTCTTCAAGATGCTTCCTACTCCATTTCTATTCCCATCCACACCATGATAAAACAGCTTAAATCCTGCTGCTAAGCTTGTAGCCTTGCTACCTTTCCACCTGGTCTCCTGAACAAACAGTATGTCCACCTTCCTCCTCTGCATCATGTGAGTCAGCTCTCTATCTTTTCCTGTCATAGTTTCAACATTCAAAGTCCCTTCTCTCAGTCCTCGACTCACACCTTTCCTCTTCTCTCTCTGCCTACGGACACTTCTCCCACCTCTCCTTCTTCGACCAACAGTAGTCCAATTTCCACCAGCACCCTGTTGGTTAACAGCACTGATGACGGTCATTGTTAACCCAGGCCTCGACCGATCCGGTATGAAATTTATTTTACTAATTCGCATTTCAATTTTGTGGCACAAGTTTTTTGAGGGGTGCCCTTCCTGACGCAACCCTTTGCATTTACCTGGGCTTGGGACCGGCGTGACGATGAACACTGGCTTGTGCCACCACCTCATGGCTGCATTGTTTAGTTCATAAATCACTCATGAAATAATAATACCAAAAGTACAGTTTTGAGATGGTTTTGTATTCCCCTGAACAATAAGTGTAAAGTGAGATGGAGATATGAGTATGTGTATATATCTATATCTATGTATGTATGTACGCATATATATAGCACAAATAAAATGTATAATATTGATATAATATGAATAAATAAATAATGTATAAATAATATACTTATTTACTGAACTGCTAAATCCTACTTGGGTCACGGAGAGCCCGTTTCAGTGATACTTTCGAAGGCAGGTTACACCCTGAACAGATAAAAAATATACAGCCGGCCCCCTACTTACGAAATGAATCCGTTCCAGGGCCTTTTTCGTAATGTGGGAGTTTTGTAAGTAGGGGGCGCATGTTACATGTTAAAAGCCTGATTCGTTCCAAGGCGCCCAAGACGACCCCATAAACTCTTTAAAAATGATAAAAGTATATCAATTGAAAGATTATTTATTAAACCATTTAAACATTTTATTAACATATTGAACCATTTTATGAATATATTTATTAATTAAACCATTATTCAACATTTTTAATTAACGCACACACACACACACACACACACACACACACACACACACACACACACACCCCTCTCTCTCTCTCTCTCTCTCTCTCTCTCTCTCTCTCACACACACACACACACACACACACACACACACAGACCCAAAATGCAGTACGCATTACATGTGTATTGTATGCACATTAAATGTTTATTGTGACGCTGCGGGCCACACCAACAAGCAGGACGCCAAAGCATTTTAAGACGTGGAATTCAAAGCGCATTCCCTGCTTGACAGATCGGACGTCCAAACTCAACTTTACCTTGATTCCTTGAGGGATCGGAGGTCCACATTTATTAAACATTTACTGAATTAAACAATTAAAAAAAAAACTCAGCTAAAAACTAAAGAGTTAACCCTCTTGCTCACACACACACACACACACACACACGCGCGTGCGCATGCGCACTCTCACACTCTCACTCTCTCTCACTCACTCACTCACTCACACACACACACACATACACTCCCTCACACACATACACACACACACACACACACAAAACTCAGGCTACGCCCACACTCAACGCACAGCTGACGGAACAATTCTATTTAAATGTTTAAATGGATGGGATGTTTTATTTAAAGCGGAATTACAGTACCTGTTTGAAAGATCAGAGGTCATCATTCAATATTAACTTGCTTCCTTGCGAGATCGGAGGTCTTCTCCCACGGAGCACTCTGTTTTTATCGTGCCGAAATAATCGCCTCCGTCACTGTATTTCCACTTTAAGGTCTCCTTCTGGTTCAATATCGTCCCGATTGTAGAGGGGTTTCGGCGATAACGAAATATAACGCTGCATGATCAATCTCAAAACAAACCAACAGTCAACTCTCCTTCACGCATGTGACAAACAGAAAGTATGGCACAGGAAGTTCATTGCGTCATCCCCCCTAGCCAATGGGAGGCCAGCGGGTCAGGATGTTGGGAGACAACCAATGAGAGAGCAACTCGCGCCTCGTGTGAAATTTGTTTGGTGCGTTTGAATTTTGAATGGCGCATCTGGCGCTTTTCGTAAGAGGATGTTGCTTTCGTATCCCAGGGACGAAAACTTAGGAAAATGTTTTTCGAAATCCGGAATTTTCGTACCCAGGGATTTCGTAAGTAGGGGGCCGACTGTACATTGATAAATACCACTTAAGTTTATAAGTTTATGGGTTCATGAAATTAAAAATAACTGAAATAATATGGACTTTTTGGTAGCTTTAGTATAAATGATCTGGTATAGTGGCAACTATTTTTCTTATCTATTAAACACAGTATATTCTTGTGAAATACATTGGTAGCAGTCAAAAGTTTGGACACAGAAGTAATTGGTATTGGTACACTACAGTATAGTAAGGATCTTTTGAGATTATATTCTTACAATTATTAATTATTTTCAGTAAATGAAATATTTACATGATTTTGAGTTTCTTAGTATTTGGTTGTCATCATTTTGACAGTATCCAACTCCTCAGACTTTCACAAATCTATTTTACACCAAATCCATTACAATGTCTTTTGGATACATGCTTTAATAGAAAAGATTAGGCATGGGGAAAATCTGACCTTTTGTACAAAGCAGCACTCGTAGCTTCAGATTCCTGTTCATGGCTGACAGAAGTGGAAACTGAAATTATCTTCTGCTGTAGTGGCCTATTGAGGCCGAAGGATTTGGTCTGAATGTTAAGTTACTTTTCTTCTCAGTCTAGTTCCAAAGGAATGGGTTACTGTTGCCTTCTCAGTTCGAACCAGTCTGAGCATTTTCCTTTGACTTCGCATCAATGAGGTATTTCCACCTGTAGAAAAGCTGCTCACTTGGTGTTTTGATTCCCCACACCATTCTATTTCTAGATAGCTCCAAGTGTGAAAATCTTAGATTCAGGAATCACAGTTTCTAAAATATTGCAATCAGCTTCTCTGGCACCAATAACTGTGTCATGATCACCAAGATCACATTTTCCTCTATGCTCGTCTACGACCGGTCGACTCTACTACAGCTATATGATCGGAGTTTTTCGGGCGTGTATAACTAAGCAGAGCCAATATGCTATTAGCAGAGCTAATATGCTATAGTAGGCAGCTCAATGCGAGCCGCACCCCAGCTAACAATAAGTCCAGGCATGAAGGGGCCGCACAACGACTCCGGCGCTTGGGATTGCAGGGGATGAAGGCCGTGTTGCCGGCTGATGCAATCGCCTTATCAGGTGTACTCTCCTCGAGCCATGTTTCACAGAAACACAGTCCTGTAGATCCCTCTGCGCTGCAATCTGAGCATGAAGCTCGTCCATCTTGTTTCGTAGGGACTGAACATTTTCAAGCAGTATGACCGGAAGTGCTAACCAAGCCTCTGAGAACTCCGCCTGGGCGGTTAGCATTGAGCTCCCATAGCATATTAGCTCACGATAGAAGTTGTTGCGTGCTTAGTTGCCCGAAGCTGAAGCTGCTCATAGCTGTAGTAGGGTTGACCGATCATAGATGAGCATAGTGCAAAACGAACAAACAAATAAAACAAATTAAAATGAACAAAGAAACAATTTGACTCTGAGAACTCCGCGACGTTGCCCTCTAGGCAGCGCCATCTTGGAGACGTCACTCCAAGTTCAATGTAAAAGGACATGACGCATAATAAAGTTTATGCTTTTGGTATCATTTGTTAAACATGCTCCAGAACATAAAATCTCACGCACAAACATTCTCAGAATTAACTTGGGTACTGTACTGGAATAATAATTGAAAAAGACTTTAAAACGAGTGCTTTACAGCAGTATATGCTGGATAATGTTTATATTTTATCATCAATAAAAATAAGAGTAAAATTGAAAAGTTTTTCTGAATCATTACTATATTTTCCTACATTAATACTGAATTAATGAGTAAGACTGTCTATAGAATGTGTTTAAGAAGCATATTTTAACGCATATAATAGATACAAAGTATTTTACTTCCAGCTGCTCATTCGCGCATGTGACTTGATACATGGGGTTTTACTTCCGTGTACAGAACTCACGGATTATCTCGATTTGCGGGAGGTCTGAGAACCGAACCCCCGCGAATGTCGAGGGCCGACTGTATGCAGTAAACCTTCTGATTAATTGCCTTTAATCTCCTTATTTGGAGTATGAACAGATCTGATCTGTAATATCACCCAGACAAGGTTTAGTGCTCTGCTTATTTGCTTATCTGCTTATTAAGGGATGTGTATTAAAAGCGCACTGTCTGTATTTTGTGTATTAGCAATATGGGTCACGAGGCCCCAAATGCAAATAAACTTAAAAATTGAAACCTGAAACTATAGCGAAACAAAAGTCGGATAAGTCAAACTTGATTAAACTCATTCACAATAACTTTCAACATTGTTAGCTGTGACAACATAAAACAATAAACTCACTTTTTCAGTTCATTTCTCTTCAACAAATCCATCAAATTCTTCATTTTCAGTGTCTTTGTTTAACAGTTACATGAGACGGACGTAATGCCCAGATCCCTCCATTATTTTTTTATTATTATATTATAATATTTTATTATCAATTATTCCCTCACACAGACGGAGATTAGCAATCTTCCTGGGTTGTGACCTTCTCTCAGCCACGCCCCCTTTAAAGAGACCGCGCATTAGTATTGTGTTCATTACAGAACGGATGTCATAACTCTTAAGGAGCTGTATCAGTGTGACTTTAAATTCAAGAAGGTTAATCCCAGGTTTTCGGAGGACACCTGCAGCAGTGCTTTATCCCGGTATTTGGACATAAAGCCTGGATCCCTATAACTTATGACCGTTGACACCAATATCTAGCAGTTGGAGTACTTTGGTTAATCCACTGGAATGATGGTAAGCTCTGAATTAGTTTGCTTCACTTGGGTTTTGACGGTGTCAGTGAGATGGAGCCGAGTTTTCACCGCACACAAGGCGCACCGGCTCATAAGGCGCACCATCAGTTTTTTTGGGATGCTTAAAGGCTTTTAAGTGCGGCTTATCACCTGAAAAATATGGTAATAGAAGCATTATGTACATCATTAACATAATAAGAAACAATGGGAGACCCTATAGAGGACACAAGACACTTCTTTGTGGCACACTACACAAAGCTTTTGCTTATCTAATATATACGGACTGTATATATTATATATACGTATATAATAATATATACATACATATATATATATATATATATATATATATATATATATATATATATATATATATATATATATATATATATATATATATATATATATATATATATACGGACTAGTTTGGGTAGGTTTAATTCTGCCAATCAGGTATTAGGCAAACCACTTATGGAATTCATGATCAACAGCATTGAATGCTTTTTGTAAATCAATAAAAATGCAATATGAGAACATTTCTTTTTTATCCTTAAATAATTATACTTTGTTAATAATGTCTAAAATCAAATGTTCGATTGAGCATTGCTCTTGAGAGCCATATTCGGATCTGTATAATGTCATATTTACTAAAAAAAACGACCTTTTAAGGTACCTAAGGTACATCATTTCAAATAATTTATTCAAAATTGAGAGGAGAGAAATTGGCCACTACTTACTAGGCTTATTTTCCTCAACGTCCTTGAAAATGGGGAGTATTTTTGAGTGTTTGAGCTATGGAGGAATCGGAATAGGGGAAAAGGCAGAACGTTTGCATATTTGCACCCACTGAGCACACAATGGGAGGGGATTTAGAGACAATGTGTGATTTTACCCCAGTGATGCTTTTTATGAAAGACAGATTCTTATCTGATGGAATTTGCAAACTTTGCAAGCATTTGGGGCCAAAGGTCTTTATCGTCACTCTGTGGGGTAATTATTGATTTTATCACAATTTAAAAATACAATTTACATTGACAGCATTTAGCAGACACTCTTACCCAAAGCCATTTAGAGACTTAAAATCACTTCTGTGTCAGTGAATATATTCTTATAATGGTTTGGTAGAACACAAACTTAAGTATACCGTCTGTCAAATCTAACTATCCTATAGGTAAGGTAAAGGTAAGGTCTGTTGGGCGTTTTACACACGAGTCATAGTGGCTCATCAGGCCGGTGCTTATCCCCAGTTTCCGTAGCGTGAAGCAACTAGGAGTTCAACTCCTCCTGGATGGGACGCTAGTCCATCGCAGGTTACCTTCCCAGTATATTTTTACTGGTACCCATTTATACTGCTGGGTGAACAGAGGCACACTTGTCGTTAAGACCTTGCCCAGGGGTCTTAGCACAGTGGGATTTGAACTCACAACCTCCTGATCATGAGCCCAGC
>CM045747.1:26950581-26953081 GCA_024760905.1 Plotosus lineatus | reverse complement strand
GATGGTGAAATGCTTCACAATAATATATACTAATGTATATTTCTTGGATTCCATCTTACTTGTCCCTGTGGATGGGTTTTCTCTTCATAAAATCTTTGTTTAGTAGGTGACATGTTTTAGTCCACTTCATCTGTTCTCTTTTTAAAGCCAGATCAAAAGGGCCATGTTCAACCTTAATGGACTGGCCAGTTCATTCACTCAAATCTAAAGCAGTCATATGCTAAAAATAAATCATGCTGTTCAACCCATAGTCAGATTTATCTGTGTTGATCAACACATAAATGCTCTACATCGACCGCAGTCCTTAGACTAAACCTCCTCGCAAAAGACCAATATTTTTGGAGGGTGGAAAAAGTTCCAAATCCCCCATATATATTAAACTCATTTCAAAATCACACTGTAGTATGTATTGTTTGATTTCTATGCTGTGCTGTGACTCTAAGCTCCTAGTTGTTTCTATTGAAAGATTCGAGAAGCAGATTCTCTTAAGTTCACTACAAAATGATCGTGTACCGAGTGAGTAAGAATGGGCGCATGCATCGTTGTGCCTTTCCTGAGCATGTTTTATGCTTTAACGCCCCTGGTATCCTTCTGTCTACCACTCCCGCTCTCTCTTCCACATGATGTATATTTTGTTTCATCCTCTCTGTGTAGCCTAGCAACAGGTAGCAGGCAACAGTTCATTTCCCAAATATGCTTTTCTATGGAGGCGGAGCAAATGCAACAGCGCTCAAAGGAAGCATACAAATTCTTATAAATACCAGTCAACCATCTCACACCACATTATTTTTGTCAGACGACCAAAACAAGAATTTCTAATTATTAAAGGCTTCTGAAGCTTTTTTTCTGAGAGGCACTAAGGCTGCTGAACAGCAGCACAGAAAATGTACAAGCACCAATTTAATAAAAACTTGCTTGCCATCAAGAGTAATTGGAAATATTTATTATATTTTATCTGTCCTTAAATACTAATTGTTAAACAGTTGTCAGTTCATAAATACAGTGGTACCTCACCTTACGAAATGAATCCGTTCCAGAGGCTTTTTCTTAACCTGGATTTTTCATAAATTGAACCGCATTTTACATGTCAAACATGTGATTCATTCCAAAGCCCCCAATACTACCCCCTAAACCCTTTAAAAATTATAAAAGCATACCTTTTAACACCTCCTTCTGCTTCAATATCGTACCGATAGCAGAAGGGCCATATTCTTGTTAATTCAAGTTATAATCTTACAAATGTTTACGGAAGGTTAAAAGGATGAGTCAAGAAATAAAGCATGGAACAACAGTAACTCTGTCCTTTACACGAAAAGCATTGTGGTTGATGCATCTCCATAATAGCCAACGGGAGGGAGCTGGGTCATCTCGCCTAGCCAATGGGAGGCCAGTGGGGCGGGATGTTGGGAGATAGCCAATAAGGGAGCAGTGTCAGGCCAGCGGGGCGGGATGTTGGGAGGTAGGCAGTGGGAGGTAGCTGTGTCATCTTTTCTAGCCAATGGGAGGCCAGCGGGGCGGGATGTTTGAACATCATTGATGGGAGAGCAGCTTGTGCATTGTTTGAATTTTTGAATGTCGCATTTGACTGTTTGAATATCGCGTTTGAATGTTTGAATGCCGCGTTTTAATGTTTGAATGGCGCTTCTGAATTTTTAAGATGGTGCTTTCGTAATGTGAATGTGTTTCGTATCCAGAGACAAAAAAATATGAAAAAAAAAAAAAAAAATAGACAAATTCTGCTATGTTTTGAGTTGCTTTTTCACTTTAATCTGTTAGTTGATGCCTATTAATTAATGCATGTTTCTAGTTTCATAGTTTGCTTTCTCTTACTTATTCTCCTGAACACTTCCTCTAAATTGTAGCGGCACTTGTATTTATTTTGCACAACAGACAATTAATGAAAAATGAAACAAAAACAGGGGCAGTGGTGGTCTAGAGTGGGCAGTGGTGGTCTAGTGGTATAGGGCGCTGGATCGCTGATCCAAAGGTTAGGGGTTCGAGTCCCACTCTCCACAAGGTTGTCACTGTCTCCCCAGTGCAGCTAACTGGGTTATCAAAGGCAGGCCATGTCTGTCACTGTCTATGGTGAGAGGCATGTAAAAGAACCATTGCTGACTTTCGTAAAGAGTAGCTGCAAAGCCGTCAGCGTGTTTCTGTCCCTTGCTAAAAAGGGTTGTGACAGGAAGGGCATCCGACGTAAAAACCTCTGCCAAATCAAACGTGCAAATCAGATGATTCGCTGTGGCGACTCCCGAGTAAAAGGGAAAAAGCCGAAAGGAAGACAGACAGACAGACAATTAATGAAAAATCAAGCTTAATTCTGATGGCCCACATGTTTGCAGATTAATGTTTCGCATTGAATTGCTGATGAGTCCATAAGTTTTGGCATACTTTAAAGATCATCATTTTCTTTATTTGAAGCATTCAAAACTGAAGATAGTAGAAAAAATGGGCTTGGGGTGCTCAGGTGTCTCCACTACGTCAGTCATTGCTGCTTCAG
>CM045747.1:26925581-26948081 GCA_024760905.1 Plotosus lineatus | reverse complement strand
TTACTGGGAAGAAAATAGTGAAAATTTTCTAAGGCATACAGTAAAATTGAGCGGTACAGTGGTTAGTGTGCCTGCCCCACACAAGAGGGTGCTGGGTTCAAATCCTGATCTTGGTGGAACCCGTAACTGTGTGGCGTTTGCATGCACACCAGGTGGTCCGGTTTCCTTTCACAGTTCAAAGACATGCACGTACAGGTAATTGGATTGTTTTTATTACCCCAGGTGTGAATGTGAGTGTGAATGATTGAGTGTCTGTGTTGGCCCTCTGATGGTCTGGTGAGCAATTCGATGTGAGCCATGTCCTTTCTGAACAGGTCACCGATGTATTGCAATGCTAACATAGACAAAAACGCTGGAAGGACATGGCCACTGTTGCAATTCGACACAAGCCGTGTGCCCTCCCTGTGTTTTTGTCTATGTTAGCCTTGCAATACATTGGTGACTGATTCAGGGTGTAACCCACCTTCAGCCAGATTCAGCTGATACAGGTGCCAACCTCCCTGTGACCCTAATTAGGATTGCATGGCTTAGCAAACGAATGAATGAATACGTTTGAGTTTGAATGTGAATCATGTAGTATTCATTCAGAGTGTTGACAATTATTTGACCACACAGATTTGCATTTGCAGATTATCAAGTATCATTAATGATCACCATTGCTCCACCACTATTTAGACCAATTTTTTTTTTAATTCTTCAGTATTATGACAAGAAATAATAATAATAATAATAATAATAATAATAATAATAATAATAATACAGGCCATATATGTGGGAATCTATTTTTATTGTGTGGGGACAAAACAAAGCTCAGATGTGTGCAGTTGTTTACAGGTCAGAAGACTTGTAATTAATTCCTGAGTTACATTAGCCATGGCCAAGTGATTTCTGTCAGTGTTGCTAAATCAAGCCCATTCTGGCTTCATTATTTTGCAGTTCCATAGTTTTCACAGGTGATTAATTTCCATGGAATGTGTTTCTGCTGCCCTAAACAGCTTTGTGAGCATACGAGCTGCATTTTTAGCATTGTGTTTTTATTCAGGGCAATCTGGCGGGAAGAGACTGTGAGGCCTTGTTCAGTCCTGAATTTACAAGTGCTGAAATAGAATCCAAATAATACTGCATGTATTGTGAAGACATCCCGGTCTTAATGACATGTTTACACATGACTTGGATTCAGTTTAACTTCTTAGTGTAGTCTAACTTACATAATACAGTGATACCTCAGCTCACGAACAAAATTGGTTCCCAGAAAGTGTGTGTAAGGTGAAAAGTTCGTCTTCCGAACATTTATTTCCCATAAGAAACCATTAAAATGAGAATAATCCGTTCCCAGGTCCCCATAAAACATAATTTTCTACTAAATAAGCCTTAAAACTACACAAAAATATACCTTATTTTATTTATAATAAATGTGCTATTGTATTGTAATTAAAGAAATAAACTGTACTGTATAATAAAGTGGTTTTATTTACCTTTGTGATGGTAGTTGATGGCTTGATGGAATGGAGTGGGAGGAGGAGGGAGGGAGGGACTTACTGTTTGGAAGGAGAGTTTGGAAACGCCTACTGTTTGGAAACACCCTTAGCCACACACGCACCCTTAATAGTTTCCTTGTTCTTAAGGATGGGAGCAATGGTAGACTTAGCGTACTGGTACTGGGACGCTGAGTCACACAAACGCACACCTCGTTCGTGTTTTTCAATGATCTCCGCCTGTGGTGGGGTCTTTTTCGGTCCCATAATAGCAAAAGTACACTCAATATGGTCCAAAATGTCTATCAAACACAAACCACTTCCGCACTCAAAGAAAGGGGGTGACGAACTGTGACGCCGTGAGCGTGCGTCAGCTTCTCGTGGCCGCCACCGTGGCGCTGTTCGACCGCGTGGTTTGATTCGTCCGCCGAAAACTAATTCGTCAGCAGACTATATGCTCGCAAATTTAATGTTCTTGAGGCGAAAAGTTCGTGAGCTTAAGCGTTCGTCAGCGGAGGTTTTACTGTACATCATATCTTATATGATTTTATTCTTGTAAAATTGCTATAGCGTCACTATGTTTCGCTAAAAAGTCATTTTTTTATGAGCTGTAAAAGTAGCGCTGTTTTTCAGCTTTGCAGGAAAACCATTTTCAGCGATGCCAAGAAGGTTTTAAAATAGTTTATTTAGCTTAGGAAGTAGGAAATGTTCAATCAGTTTTCTTTACCACAAATAGGGCAGTGATGGTCTAGTGGATAGGACGCAGGATCGCTGATCCTAAGGTTGGCGGTTCGAGTCCCCACAGGGTTGCCCCTGCCCCCCCCCCCCCCCCCCCAGTGTAGATAACTGGGTTATCAAAGGCGGGCCATGTCTGTCACTGTCTATGGTGAGAGGTTCATGTAAAAGAACCATTGCTGACTTTCGTAAAGAGTAGCTGCAAAGCCGTCAGCGTGTTTCTGTCCCTTGCTAAAGGGTTGTGACAGGAAGGGCTTCCGACGTGAAAACCCATGCCAAATCAAACGTGCGAATCAGATGATTCACTGTGGCGACTCTCGAGAATGGGGAAAAAGCGGGAAAGAAAGAAAGTTTTCTTTACCACAAACATTTAAATTCAAACTTCAAGCCTGAAAACATACAAGAAAGGCTATGTATGCAAAATATTAATCTTAAAAACTGACTAGTGCACTGAATCTTAACCTTGTTGGCGGTACTGAACCCCACCAGTTTCATATGCTTATTCACCGAACCCTCCTTTACTGAAAAATAAAATATGATTTTTTTCAAATTCAAGACATATGTACTGTATATGTTTTTACTGGGGCACCAAAATGAACCGTGCATTAACATCACTGTGTTCAAAGAACAAAACCAATACAATGCTACTTACCATCATAGCTACTTACATTTTATGTGTGTGTGTGCACGCACACGCGTCTTAATGTGTGTATTTGTTTTATTTACATTTTATGAGTTATTTTGAATGTTTAATCATTATTATAAGCATTTATAGTATTGAATATGTATTTATTGATATTATATACACACACACACACATATATATATATATATATATATACACAAAAATAAAAGGACAGGACAAAGACTTTCTATTGAAACTCCATTTATCACTACAGATCTGTTTCGAGGGGTGGTGAAACCATCCTCTCTCTTCAGGTGATTATAGAAGAAATATAATTTCTTAATTTCTATAATCACCTGAAGAGAGAGGATGGTTTCACCACCCCTCGAAACAGATCTGTAGTGATGAATGGAGTTTCAATAGAAAGTCTTTGTCCTGTCCTTTTATTTTTGTTTATTTGCTCTACCAAAAAGTACTGAGCACTCTCCTACGGAAGGATCTACTCAGAAAATCATATATATATATATACACATGTACGTATACGTTAGTCAGCGGGAGTTGATCCTGCTTCGCAAATCATGCAGATAGGACGCTGACTAGCATCATGTTCCGTTATATATGTGAATCCATGTTGTACATAATCGTCCGACCACTTTGTTTTTTTGCTCAACATAGTATTGATTAAAACATTCAGAAAGAAATCAGACGACGTACCATCACAACAGTTGCAAGTCAACCACTGAGCACACCAAATTTCCTGCAGCACAGATTGGCCAAGCAATGTCGCGTGATCACCTGCAGCCAATGATGGCCAAGCGGGGCGTGTCGTCATGAATATGAGTCGGGTGTGTGTCTTGACCTCCGCCGAACCCTTGAGACTGACTCACCGAACCCCTAGCGTTCGATCGCACCCAGTTTAAGAACCACTGGACTAGTGGCTACAAACATCAGAAAAATAAAGTGGAGTGAAAAATATCATACGTATCTGCCGCTGAGATGAAGGGGAGAAGCATCATAAAGTGCATAAAAAAAATCAAGTACAAAGTTTATTTGCTTAAGTACCTTACGGGAATATATGTACTGAATTACATTCCTACACTGTTGTTAAGTGAACAAAGTTGGCAAAGTGAAAGAGAGTTTTGGGTCAGAATGGACAATGTTGCCCCCTGGAGCCTTTATTTGATAGACAGCTCAGGTTCTTTATTTTTCACTAACAGAGTATTGTGTAAAACATTTTTATTTATTTATTTTTTTTTTGCAGTGGCATTATTCATCAGAAGTCAGTGAAATGTGAAGGGATTACATTTTAATAATGAAATAACATTACGCAATGCAGTGCAATAGGAAACAAAGATGCGTGTGAGGGCAAGGAGTTACTTTATTTATCTATAAAGTGACAAATGCCATAAACCACAGTCTCTTACTTGATAAGATCTCACACTGTCACACAGGGTTGTCTAGGAGCTGCATCTTTATAGATATAGTTATCTTCCATCATGGTAAAATAAAGATGATCAATATGAAATGAAGTTGTTGATAATGGTGCCACTGTATCCCTTTATAAATGTTAAACCTAACGTGAGGAAATGTGAGCTTCAGTGCATGTTGTACCTTTTTTTTTTTTTTTTTTTTTTTTTTTTTTTTTTTAAGTTAAGAGTTAAGTTAAACCTTTGAGAGAGATTTTAAGATTAAATTAAAAGATGCAGACAATGAGACATGTCTTTGGGGGTAATTATGGCTGCATATAATAAAGCTTCTCTCCTTCACTTTAACTTCAGCTGCCCACTAAAGCTAGTATTTGGTCTGGAGTGTGGTTGTGGATTAAGAACGAAGTCTTCGTGAGTTAGTTTCTTATATTAAATCATGACACAGAGCAGCCAGATGGTTGCTGGAAAACTTTTTTTAGGGTGAGGACAAAGGTTTAGGTTAATTGAGTACTTGAATGCTCTGTCTCCAAGCGTCATTGAACAGCTAAGTAGTAGAGTTTTTGTTTTATTGTTTAAGCTGCAAGGGCATTAAAAATAATACACTCTTTAAAAAAGTTGAAACATGGCTGATCCTTTCAGTTTGGAAAACAAGGTCATTTTACTCTGAAGCCCTGATGGAAAATGACTGTAATACTATAAATTCATTAAATTTCTGAACCACTTAATCCTAATTAGGGTCACGGGGCGGCTGGGGCCCATCTCAGTTGACTCTGTGTGAGGGCAAAGTACACCCTGGATGGCTCACCATGCCATCGCAGGGCAGAAACACGCTGACAGCTATGCAGCTACTCTTGATGGAATTCAGAAATGGTTCTTTTATATGCTTCAAACCACAGACAGAGGGAGACACATTGCCGGCCTTTGATAACCCAGTTAGCAGGGGGTGGGTTGGGGGCACAGTAGTGACAATCGTTGACAGTGGGGCTTCAACCCCCTGACCTTGGCATCAGTAATCCAGTACCTTACCACCGAGCCACCACTGCCATCGTTATATGTGAATCATTCACGAGATTTACAGGTTTAATCCTTTGAATTGGCAAAATAGCACATTAGTGTCCATTTCAATTTCCATCACTTTTTATTTCAACTGAATAAAAGTTATTTTTTTTTATTTACATTGAATAATACCCCTCCCTGAATTACCATCTTATCATGGTGGCAGGGTTTGCAAGACCTAATGATCCTAGGAGCTATGTTGTTGGGGGAATAATGCCTCTGCTAGGGTCACCCAAGGCAAACAGATCCTGGGTGAAGGTCCAAACGAAATATGGTTCAGAAGACCTCTATGATGAAGGAATAAACAAGGATATAGTTTCCCTTGCCTGGACGCGGGTCACTGGGGTTTCCCCTTGGAGCCAGGCCTGGGGGAGAGGCTTGAAAGCGAGCACCTGGTGGCCAGGCCCAGCCCGAACAGGAGACATGGGTCGCCCTCCCATGTACCCACCACCTGTGGGAGGGGCTATAGGGGTCGGGTGCAATGTGAGTTGGGTGGCAGCCGAAGGCCGATCCTCGGTTACTGACTCTGGCTCTTGGGACATGGAATGTCACCTTTCTGGTGGGGAAGGAGCCTGAGCTGGTGCATGATGTGGAGAGATTCCGACGAGGTATACAGGTCCTTCTAAAAAAATTAGCATATTGTGATAAAGTTCATTATTTTCTGTAATGTACTGATAAACATTTGACTTTCATATATTTAAGATTCATTACACACAACTGGAGTAGTTCAAGCCTTTTATTGTTTTAATATTGATAATTTTGGTAAATTTTTAAAAAAGTAAAGAAAACCCAAAAATCCCTAACTTAAAAATTTTGCATATTTCAGCCGACCAATAAAAAAAGTGTTTTTAATACAAAAAAAGTCAACCTTCAAATAATTATGTTCAGTTATGCACTCAATACTTGGTCGGGAATGCTTTTGCAGAAACGACTGCTTCAATGCGGCGTGGTATGGAGGCAATCAGCCTGTGGCACTGCTGAGGTGTTATGGAGGCCCAGGATGCTTCAATAGCGGCTTTAAAGCTCATCCACAGTGTTGGATCTGGTGTCTCTCAACTTTCTCTTCACAATATCCCACAGATTCTCTCTGGGGTTCAGGTCAGGAGAGTTGGCAGGCCAATTGAGCCCAGTAATACCATGGTCAGTAAACCATTTAGCAGTGGTTTTGGCACTGTGAGCAGGTGCCAGGTCGTGCTGAAAAATGAAATCTTCATCTCCATAAAGCTTTTCAGCAGATGGAAGCATGAAGTGCTCCAAAATCTCCTGATAGCTAGCTGCATTGACCCTGTCCTTGATAAAACACAGTGGACCAACACCAGCAGCTGACATGGTACCCCAGACCATCACTGACTGTGTGTACTTGATACTGGACTTCAGGCATTTTGGCATTTCCTTCTCCCCGGTCTTCCTCCAGACTCTGGCACCTTGATTTCCGAATGACATGCAAAATTTGCTTTCATCCGAAAAAAGTACTTTGGATCACTGAGTTTTCTGGTTCAAAAGTGGCTTGACCTGGGGAATGCGGCACCTGTAGCCCATTTCCTGCACACGCCTGTGCACGGTGGCTGTGGATGTTTCTACTCCAGTCTCAGTCCACTGCTTCCACAGGTCCCCCAAGGTCTGTAAATCGTCTGTAATATCATGCCTTGATACAGCACTCTGGGAACAGCCTATTCGCTCAGAGATTTCTTTCTGTGTCTTACCCTCTTGCTTGAGGGTGTCAATGATGGCCTTCTGGACAGCAGTCAGGTCGGCAGTCTTACCCATGATTGCGCTTTTGAGTAATGAACCAGGCTGGGAGTTTTTAAAAGCCTCAGGAATCCTTTGCAGGTGTTTAGAGTTAATTGGTTGATTCAGATGATTAGGTTAATAGCTCGTTTAGACTACCTGAACATGATATGCTAATTTTTTGAGATCGGAATTTTGGGTTTTCATGAACTGTATGCCAAAATCATCAGTATTAAAACAATAAAAGACCCGAAGTATTTCAGTTGGTGTGCAATGAATCTAAAATATATGAATGTTTAATTTTTATTAGTACATTACAGAAAATAATGAACTTTATCACAATATGCTAATTTTTTGAGAAGGACCTGTAGTCGGGCTCACCTCAATGCATAGCTTGGGCTCTGGAACCACCCGTATTGAGAGATGGTGGAACGTATTCCATTCTGAAGTTGCTCATGGGGAGAGCCCACGAGACGGTGTGGGCATCCTTGTTGCCCAAACGTTAGGGTTCTCTCCAGGTCGACGAAAAGGGTAGCTTCCCTTCGGCTTCGGGTGGGGGGACAGGTCCTGACTGTTATTTGTGCTTATGCACCAAATGACAGTTCAGAGTACTCACCCTTCTTGGAGTCTTTAGGGGGTGTGCTGGAGAACGCTCCCTCGGGACTCAACCCACTCATTGTCTTGGGAGACTTCAACGCCCATGTGGGCAACTTGGAAGGGTGTGATCGGTAGGTACAGTCTCTCCAGTCTGAACCCAAATGGTATTTCTTTGTGGGACTTTTCTGCTTATCATAGTTCATCCATCACAAACACCATGTTCGAACATAAGGGTGCCCATAAGTCTCACTTGGCACCAGGAAACCCTAGGTCACATTTCGATGACCAACTTTGTAGTCGTGTCACTGGACTTGCGGCCGTGTATTCAGGACACTCAGGTGAAGAGGGGAGCTGAGCTGTCAACCGATCACCACCTGGTGGTGAGCTGGTTTCGATGGTGGGGGAGGCTGCCTTCCAGACCTGGCAGGCCGAATTAGGGTCTGCTGGGAACGTTTGGCGGCGTCTCCTGTTTGAGAGGCCTTTAACTCCCACCTCCATCAGAGCTCCAACCACGTCTCGGAGAAGGCGGGTGAGAGTGGAGAGCCTCAAAAAGGTTCCGGACCGCCATCCGACACCTCAGGAGGGGGAAGCAGTTCTCCACAAACACTCTTTACAGTGGAGGTGGGGAGCTGCTCACCTCGACTGGGGATGTCATCGGAAGGTGGAGGGAATACTTTGAGGACCTCCTCAATCCCACCAACATTCCCTCCTTGGAGGAGGAAGACACTGGGGGTCTGGGCGGAGGTAGGTCTGCCCATGACTGGAGTGGAGGGCACTGAGGTAGTCAAAAAGCTCCTTGGTGGTCGGGCTCCGGGGTTGGATGAGATCCGCTCTGAATATCTCAGGGTTTCTGGATGCTGTAGGACTGTCTTGGTTGACATATCTCTGCAACATCGCGTGGTCATCGGGGGCTGTACTTCTGGATTGGCAAACCAAATTTTTATAAAGGGGGACCGGAGGGTGTGTTCCAATTATCACACTCCTCAGCCTACCCGGGAAAGTCTATGCAGGGGCACTGGAGACGAGGATCCGTCCGATAGTCAAACCTCGGATTCAGGAGGAACAATATGGTTTTCGTTCTGGCCATAGCACTCTTGACCAACTCTGTATGCTCCACAGGATCCTGGAGGGGGCATTGGAGTTTGCCCAATCTGTCCACATGTGTTTTTTGGATTTGGAGAAATCTATCGATCATGTCCCTCGGACTATCTTGTGGGGCGTGCTGCGGGAATACGGCATTCCAGACCCGTTGCTATGGGCCATTTGATTGCTGTATCACCAGAGCCAGAGTTTGGTCCGTATTGGTAACAACAGGTCGAATTCATTTCTGGTGAGTGTTGGAGTCCGCCAAGGCTGTCCTTTGTCACCGATTCTGTTCATAATTTTTTAGGACAGAATTTCTAGGTGCAGCTGAGGCGTCGAGGGGCTCTGGTTTGGTGACCATCAGATCTCGTCTCTGCTTTTTGTGGATGATGTTGTCCTTTTGGCTTCACCAAGCCGGGGCCTCCAGCTCTCATTGGAGCGATTCGCAGTAGAGTGCGAAGCGGCTGGGATGAAAATCAGCACCTCCAAGTCCGAGGTCAGGGTTCTCAGTCGGACAAGGGTGGAATGCACCCTCCGGGTTGGGAATGCGGTCCTGCCCCAAGTGGATCAAGATCTTGGGGTCTTGTTCACGAGTGAGGAAAGGATGAAGTGGGAGATCGACAGACAGATCGCTGCAGACTCTGCTCTTAATCAGAGTCTGTACCGGTCCATCGTGGTAAAGAAGGAACTGAGCCCGCAAGGTAAAGCTCTCAATTTACCAATCAATCTACGTTCCAACTTTCACCTATGGTCACAAGCTTTGGGTAGTGGCCGAAACAACAAGATCGCGGATTCAAGCGGCTGAAATGAGCTTTCTTCTCTGGATGGTGGGGCTCTACCTTTAGAGATAAGGTCTACCTTAGAGATAAGGTGAGAAGCTCTCCCATCCGGGGAGAGCTTGGAGTAGATCCGCTGCTCTTCCGCATTGAGAGGGGCCAGTTGAGGTGGCTCGGGCATCTGGTCAGAATGCTTCCCGAACGCCTCCCTGGTGTGGTGTTTCGGGCATGTCCAACCGGGAAGAGACCCCGGGGTCGACCTAGAACATGCTGGAGGGACTATATCTCTCGGCTTGTCTGGGTGTCCCCCTGGAAGAGCTGGAGGAAGTGGCTGGGGAGAGGGATGTTTGGACCTCTTTGCTTAGGTTTCGGCCCCTGCAACCCGACCCCGGATTAAGCGGAAGATGATGTGAGATGAGATGATTAAATACTCAGTACATGCTCACACACTCAGTGCTGAGGCCACTTTAATGAAAAAAAATTTTTTTCATCATACACTATCTGGCAGAAAAAAATTAAATCACTGGTGGAATGAACACACTGGTTTACTGATCCTGAGTGTAGCATCAACTGGCATATATAACATCAGATCCTATCTGTATAATAGGGCCTAAAATTAGGCTACGTTATGTTTCCTGAAAGAAGCAGTTGAATTTCTAATTATGTCCCGAAAAAATTTGATTTAGGAATTCAGAATGAGAAATTAGATTTCCGTAAGCTTTCAAATGTCTAGTAATAATTAATTGAACAATATATCGCTCATGTAAAAGGTAAGAACTTACTTGGACCAAGCATGCACTCTTGAACCAAACAAACTCATAGACTACAGACAGAAATTGGCACATCACAGTACTTTCCACGTTGATCATGCAATAGATTAAAAAAAAAAACTTGATGTTTGCAATTAAATAAGTAAATACTTAAAAGCCTTTGATGAAATAAGTGTTGCAGGGATTAAAGATCTTCAGGTAACAACTCTATTAACCTGAACTGGTGCAGTGATTTCATTCTCATTTCTTAAATAGCCATGTTAGAAGATGTGTCCTGGGGTGACAGCTGTGCTTCAGAAGGGTCAAATTATTGGACTGCATCAGGCAAAAAAAGTTGTTGAAATCATGCCATAGCATATGTGCATCATAATGAAAGCTAACGATGATCCAGTTAAGTAAAACCGTGTAAAACAGCTCGAGCAGCACCTCATCAAGAAGACTTAGTAATGACTGTATCTTGAACATACTCAAATTTTCTGTCATAAGATCACAGGGGAAATGGGTGGCACAGGGGCATAGGGTTAACAGTGACAAGGTTCTGGGATCAAGTCCCGGGCTTGGGCATTTGTGTGTGTGATTTGCATTTTCTCCCTGTGCTTGTGTGGCTTTCCTCCAGTTAGTCCAGTTTCCTTCCACAGTTCAAAGACGTGCACATTAAGCTAACTGGCTGTTCCACTTGCCATTCTTACCACTAGGTGTGGATGTGAGTAAAAATAGTGGTGTGTTTGCGTTGGCCACTTTGGTGGTCTGGCAAGCTCTTCAGGATGTACCCTGCCTTCACCCAGTGACCCAAGTAGGAGCCAAGTAGGTTTGGCACATGAGAGAGTGAGATCACAGGAAATTAAATATAACTATTAGGGCTATTACTAGCCGTTTGCAACCAATTTCAGGTTATGCTCTTGACAAATTAATTTAAAAATACCCCGAAAATAAGAAAAATGAATTTCCAGTAGAACAAGTCAATGTAAATACTGAGAAATACATGTCTTACAAGTCTTATTTTAGCATTACAACAAGCCATGTAACAGAAATACATTCAACTTATAGTTAATATTTGCAAAAATATCTTATGTTTGAACACTGTTTAACCTATTGTGCCAATAATTCGTAATATACTTTATATTATTACTTTTAAAGTATTATCATAGGATAACTTTAAGGATACCATGTGCAGTGCAGATGTGATATCATGTGCAGTTATTCTTGCAGAATATCCCCAACACACCATTGACTTCATTTGTCATTTATCAGATACCACATGCAAATTACATCTCTTTATTTGGGATCTTAGTGATGAAGGAATGAAATTGAATAAAAAGTGACAGCTTATTGTTGATCTATCACTGGTGCTTCTTACAGTAAAGCCCATTGCTTTTTTTTTTTTTTTTTTGTCGGCTGGCTAACACACAACTGAGTGTATGAGTATGATAATGATGTATAAATCATTATTGTGTGCAGATTAAAATAATCTTCTGGTAGTAAACCTGAATGCAGAGCACAGCTGTCATCATTCACCTCCTTTAATAATACTGCACTAAATTATGCACAAAAAGGGGGTGCCTGTCATGAGTAACTGATGCCACACAGCTTGATCTTGATGTTTGTTTTTACAACGTGCACATTGTTGAATTACATCTAAGCATCTGGGCACAAAACCCCGACATCTCATCAAGTCCTAGAATGATTATTAAATTAAGGTGGCGAATGTCAACCCTCCTCTAGAGCATGCTAATGTGCATTAATATTGACTAACACTACAGAGCAGTTAAAATTATTTTTTTATTTTATGATCTGCACTATTCTTTATTAAGGTTATGGGGTGGGTGAAGGTGGAGTACACCTCAACATCGAGCCAGAGCATTGCAGGGCTAACACATACACGTAACCATCCACACTCCTAATAATACCTATGGGTCGGTGAGAATATCCAGGCAGCCCATTGTGCATGTCGTCGGACTGTGGGAAGAAACCGGACTGCCTGAAGGAAAACCACAAAGCTGTTGATTCATTCTATACAGCAACAGCTCTGACCGATTCCAAGCTGCAAGGTTTATATTAACGCATCCATACTATTATATCCTTCTACCTGCACAGTTATAATTAGACAGGAAAGTATGCATATGTCATGTAAAGTATAATGATTGATATGGTCACGTTTTCAAAAGGTAAGGGGAAGTCATGTAACATTTCTGAAGGGAGTCTTTAGTGTCAAGATTTTGTAAGAGTCAGGTATCAAGCTGCAATTTTATGTGCTCTGACAGGAGAAATAATTTTTTTTGCAGTCCACTGGTGATATAGAAGGCTGCATTTTCCAGATCGTTGCAAAACTAACACAATATGGCTGTTTCTGGACTGTGGGAGGAAACCAGAGTATCCAGAGAAAACTCATACAAGCACAGGGGGATCACGCAGAGGCCATACATAATTGTCCAGGCCTGGGACTTGAACCCAGGAGACTTCTTGCCATAAGGTTGATGTGCTAAAACGTCACCACTACGCCGCCCTACATCGTGATTTGTAACTGAAGTGCAAACGTTAAAGTTAATTATATTCGGTATTGAGCTGCCACACTGACTGACAGAAACGAACAGGATGTAATCAAGGTTTAATGGCTTCTGGTGTGTCATTGGGTGAAAATGGAGGCAAGAAAAAAAGTACGTCTACAAATGATTTTCTCTAATTCAATGCTGAAATTGATCAGTCCAGTTTTAAAACATTTAAGTAATTTCCTTGAAGTTATTATTTTGGTCTGTTATATAAAGGTTGTGTTTTCAATTCTTAACTGAGCAGGATAAATATAAACGTATTAAAGGCCACATAATGCATGTACAAAGAATCGGATAAGAGTAGGATGAATGGTGAAATTAAAGCATCTCTATCATTGATTATGTGGCAGTACACACGAACACTGGTCTCAGTGGCAGCTGTTGGAAATGTAGCTTTGTTATTTTCAGCCACACATTCTGAAAATGTCACCAGTCATGCAGTGAACAGTGCCAAAACCATGCGTTACAACAAGTTTTACAATCAGACCATTGGAAGCTGGCATTGTGATTGAGCTCTAAGGACCTATTAACAAATGAATGTTCAGTTCTGAGACAGCAGGCATGAGTTCTTGTGAAAGTTGGTTCGATCATATGTATCACATGCCCTGAAGTCCCCTGTGATCTCGCAAAAAGGTCTTACACCTCGAGTGAAATCTGAAATGCAGTGCTCCATTTGGCATTTTACTCTCGTCAGAGTTAAAGTGCAGCTTTTCAGGTTTTTTTCTTTCGGTTCAGAACGTTATTGTAATATTATACTAATACAGATCCCCCACCCACACACAAAACTACCATATTTTAAAGGTATACAGGGATCCCTCCCTACTCCGTGCTTCAATTCATGTGGCTTCAGTACATCGCGGGTTTTGTTTTTAATGTTCATCGAATTAAAAAATAAGGAAATTAAGGAAGAATAGGGGAAAAGTTAAGGAAAATGCAACAAAACAAGGCCAATTATAAAAAAAATAAATAAAATAAAATAAAATAAAAAACAGCCCCCCCCCCCATCAACTTACATTTTTATGTGAGGTTTGCATCTGTGTGCGCGCGCGCCTGTATGTGTGTGTATTTATATTTTATTTACATATTATGCATTATTTTTCAATGTTGAATTGAATTGTTATTATATGCATTTATACCGTTGAATATGTATTTATTGATATTATGTGCACAGGTTATCAACGGCTGGCCATGTTTCTCACTGTCTATGTTGAGAGGCATGTGAAAGAAGCATTACTGACTTTCATAAAGAGTAGCGGCAAAGCCGTCAGCGTGTTTCTGTCCCTTGCTAAAGGGTTGTGTCAGGAAGAGCAACTGACGTAAAAATCTATGCCAAATCAAATGTGATCCGGACTTCCGATATTTCAAGTGAGCAAGTGCGTGTTGAATACTCGTTTAGTAAAGATCGGAAGTCCAGTTAAGCCGCGCTTTGTCTCACAAGCACCATATGTGACTTCCGACAAGCGCCTACATTCCGTGGAGCGCCTCACATCCTCCTCTTCTTTTTCTTCTTTTCCTTCCGGCTGCTCCCTTCAGGGGTCGCCACAGCAAATCATCTGTCTCCATCTCACCCTGTCCTCTGCATCCGCTTTTCTGACTCCAACGACCTTCATGTCTTCCTTTACCACATCCATAAATCTCTTCTTTGGTCTTCCTCTCAGCCTTCTGCCTGGTAGTTCCAACCTCAGCATCCTACTGCCAATATACTCACTATCCCTCCTCTGTACATGTCCAAACCATCTCAATCTAGTGGAGCGCCTCACACATATATATATATGTATATATATATATATATATATATATATATATGTATATATATATATATATATATATATATATATATATATATATATATATATATATATATATATATATATATGTGTATATATATATATATGTATAATATATGTATGTACAATGTGTGTGTGTATATATATATATATATATATATATATATATATATATATATATATATATATAAGATTAAAAATACATAAATGATTCTTTGCACATATGGAACTTCATTAAATACAGTTTAGGTTCATTATTTGTACAAATAAAATAGTGAGGCAGGAGGAATCCATGTCACACATAGCTTGAAGATTATTCAAGGTGCTGAGGGAGATGTCCCTGGATTGGCTGATCCCTTTGCGTGGGGATGTTGAGTAGCTGGCCTGTTTTCCTGACTGTACCAATCGTGATTATTTTCTGTGGGGTTTAAATTACATGTGGATACTAATAAACCTCAAACCTTTAAATTTGTTTTGTTGATTGCCCCAGGTGTGAGTGTGAGTAGTTGTGGATACACTAGCCCTTCGATGCGCTGTGGAGCTCTCCAGGGTATACCCAACTTTGCCTAGAGTAGACTGAGAAAGGGTCCTGCCTCTCCATGACCCTAATATAATAAAGCCATTCAGCAAATAAATGTCATTTTTTGGACAATATTCTCTGTCGCACTGTATCAAAGAGGATGAAATGTTTGCTTTTTTAAAATACGCTGCAAAAAGCACCACACTTTCGAGGAGATTTATTGTTTAGTTATTTTTTAATTTTTATTTTTTTACATTTTTTTTAACTACCTGCATGCAAGTGAGCCCTGCAATGAGTTCTGTTGAGGGTTATTTTGTTTCTGTCTGAAATAAGTGTATGATGGCTGGATTGTTAAACACTGTGTGTTGCATCAAGTTATTGGACAAACCCTGAAATAACAGAATATAGTTGCTGTACCTCACTATAGTGATGATTACTACCAACAAGCATAGCTTCTGAAATATGTTATTAGACGGAAATACAAATGTGTGATTTTTATGCAGAGTGTACGTTAAGCATTCATTCATTCCTTTTCAAAGTCACTTGGTCCTAATTAAGGTCGCGAGGAGGCTGGTGCCCTGGACAGCTCGCCAGGCCATCACAGTGATAACACTCGCAAAACCATTCACAACCATGCAATTTGGAACGGTCAGTTAGCCTACTGCACATGTTTTAGGACCTTGGGAGGAACCAGAGTACCTGGAGGAAATCCATGCAAGCACATGGAAAACATGCAAACTCACACACCAGGTTGTGAATCGAACCCAGACCTTCTTGCTGTGAGGCATGGCAACCACTACACCACTGTGCCGCCCACATTAAGCATTTGCGGTGACAAATTTGTTTAACTAATATAGATGTACAGGGATCCCTCACTTTCCACGGTTAATTGGGACCGAGATCCCCCCCGCAATCATCGAAATCCGTGAAATAGGATCTCCCCCAACTGATATATACGTACATGTATATGTGTATATAATATCAATAAATACATATTCAATGCTATAAATGCTTATAGTAACAATTAAACATTAAAAAATGAACATAAGATGTAAATAACATATAAATACACACGTACAGATGGTATTGCATGAGAAAAAGACGACATACGTACAGACGCGTGCGCACACATGTGCACACAGATGCAACGATGTAAGTACAGTCGGCCCCCAACTTACGAAACCCCCTGGGTACGAAAATCTCGGGTTATGAAAAACATTTTCCTAAGTTTTCGTCCCCGGGATACGAAACAACCTCTTCTTACGAAACGCGCCAAATGCACCATTCAAAATTCAAACGCGCCAATCAAAATTTCACATGATGCACGAGTTTCTCTCTCATTGGCTGTCTCCCAACATCCCACCCGCTGGCCTCCCATTGGCTCGGAGGGATGACGCAGTGAACTTCCTGTAGCATACTTCTCGAAGGAGAGTTGGCTGTTGGCTTGTTTTGAGATTGATCATGCAGCATTATATTTCGTTATCGCCGAAACCCCTCTACAATCGGGACGATATTGAACCAGAAAGAGACCTTAAAGCGGAAATACAGTGACGAAGGCGATTATTTCAGCACGATATTGAAGCAGAAGAAGCATGAGCAGAGTGCTTCATGGAAAAAGATCTCCAATCTCGCAAGGAAGCAGGTTAATATTGAATGAGGACCTCTGATCTTTCAAACAGGTACTGTAATTCCGCTTTAAGTACAAAGTCCCGTTTATTAAAACATTTAAATAGAATTGTTCTGTCAGCTGTGCGTTGAGTGTGGGCTGTCAAGCAGGGAATGCGCTTTGAATTCCATGTCTTAAAATGACATCCTGCTTGTGGGCGTGGCCTGCAGCGCCACAATAAACATTTAATGTGTATAGAATACACATTTAATGTGTGCAGTATTGTGAGTATGTGTGTGGGTGTGTGTGAGTGTGTGTGTGTGTGTGTGTGTGTGTGTGTGTGTGTGTGAGAGAGAGAGAGAGAGAGAGAGAGATGTGTGTGTGTTATAAAAATGTTTAATAATGGTTTAATTATTAAATATGTTAATAAAATGATTTAATATGTTAATAACATGTTTAAATGGTTTAATAAATAATTTTCTTTTACTTTTAACACATATTTCATACAAAGTCGGGGTACTTTTATCATTTTTAAAGGGTTTATGGGGTAGTTTTGGGCGCCTTTTAACGAATCAGGTGTTTAATATGTAAAATGCGACCCCTACTGATGAAACTCCGCATTACGAAAAAGGCGCTGGAACGGATGAATTTCGTAAGAAGGGGGTCGACTGTAGCTTTGATGGGAGATTTTGGGTTGTTTTTTTGTTTTGTGTTTGTGTGTGTGTGGGGGGGGAGTATGCATAATTGTCCTTGTTTTTGTGGCATTTTCCTGAACTTTTCCCTCTATTCTTCCTTAATTTCCTTATTTTTTTAATTCGATGAATATTTATTTGTTTGTTTTTTCAAAAACCATGATGCACCGAAGCCGCATGAATTGAAGCGTGAAGTGGCGAGGGATCCCTGTATTACTAATATTTCATAAGTCAGAGAAATTTCACATTTAAGGACAAATTCATTTTTCATAAACTATACATATTTTCCAAGTACACATCTATTTTGGTTTATGGAAGAGATCGATCTACTGAATTAACAAATTACTCACCGATAATTACTCAGTTTTAGGGGCCTTTACTACTGCTACTGCTGCTGCATTAAGCATTTGCATTACCCAGATTTTGTTAAATGTTTACTTTTTATTGGTTTATAATAGTGTCTGCTTGGAAACTGAATTAATTAGGATTATTTCCATTTTGTAGCATTTACTGTATGAGGAAATCACACATGGCTAGCAAGGCATGAGATCTTGTAAGACAGACTAAGTGTTTATCACTGTGTTTGTTAAACAGGTTTCTTACCCAATGTGATCTTTTGCATGCAGACAGCCAGGCCAAGATTATAATGTCAAGGCAGCATCAACAGGAATTTATTTATCATTAAAAAATGACAGGCAAATGGTGTTCAACAAAGGCAAAAGATAATGAGATCAGGAAACAGAATTATACTACAAGAAATACCATAAAAGTAAAAGAAATAAGGCAAAGTATATCAGTAATAAACACTGAACTTCCTCTTCACCGACATCATGCCATATATCTGAGTCCATATTTATAGGGTGTGTGACTGATTAACAACAAATTTATGTTAACTATGTTTGTTTTTTTTGTTAAAATAATGCTTTTTGAACACCTTGTTACTCCCACACTTCCTGTGTATGTGTTGTGTCTTCTTCTTCTTCTTCTTGTCCTTTCGGCTGTTCCCTTAAGTGGTCGCCACAGTGAATCATCTGTCTCCATCTCACCCTATCCTCTGCATCTTTTTCTCTTACACCAACTACCTTCATGTCCTCCTTCACCACATCCATGAATCTTCTCTTTGGTCTTCCTCTAGGCCTTCTGCCTGGTAGTTCCAACCTCGGCATCCTACCACCAATATACTCACTATCCCTCCTCTGTACATGTCCAAACCATCTCAATCTAGCCTCTCTGACTTTGTCTCCAAAACATCTTACATGTGCTGTCCCTCTGACGTGCTCGTTCCTGATCCTATCCATCCTCGTTCCTCCCAAAGAGAACCTCAACATTTTCATCTCTGCTACGTCCAGCTCTGCCATCTGTCTTTTCCCCAGTGCGACTGTTTCTAAACCATACAACATCCCTGGCCTCAACACCGTCTTGTACACTTTTCCTTTCATTTTTGCCGATACCCTCCTATCACACATCACACCGGACACTTTTCTCCAACCATTCCTACCAGCCTGCACACGCTTCTTCTGTGTATGTGTTGTGTAGCCTCCTCAAAAAACTGGATCGCAGCAACTTTTTTAATACAGTAATCACTAAAAATGTCTTTTCATCTTATTGTCATAAATGTAAATTATTCTAACACTGGATTGAAACTTTTAGTATTTAGGAAGTCTATATTTTAGAGGTTAAAACTTCCGAGAATTCGTTTCCTTGCTAGTTTCTAATAAAATGTTGAAAAGTTGCTGTCTTCGAGGTTGCAAATTAGCGCCTACCTCAACATTATTATTCGTCCACCGTCTTATCTGTTCCGAACTACCTCTCAAGAGCATTGGATTCTGTGTGTTGAGTGTGTGCGCTAACACTGCCTAATGTTTTGTTAACTTTTGCTAGACTGACATTATGATGTCATTGTCTCTGAAGATGTCCCATATAAACAGTAGGGACTTTTAATGTGTAATTGAATTCAAAAGCGTAGCTCTTGGCAGCCATATATGTCAGCCATGATGCTGGTGTTAAACTCGAGTTTAATGGTCATACAGCATCTAATTTCTCTCAAGCTCCTTATGCTGTGATCATTTCGAAAGCAAACAAGGCCAAGCTACTGTAATTTTCAGAGATTCACTCCAGGCCTGCCCCTGCCCCGAGGGCACCGCACTGGCTGGAAGGAGAGCAGATGGGCACTGTGCTCTGACCGTGGCCATTTCCAGTCTGTTCTCAACTACTGTAATGACAGTGGCCACACTTTAATTAGTCACTCCAGCAGCGATGCAGTATCGGCGCAATAAAGCATCATTTGCTGGCTGTCAACGCACCGCCCACTTCAGGTTTTAACCAGATGCAAATCTACACACATTTTATTTCCCTCTAAACTCACTTTCTGATTTAAAAAGCTGATATGTATGCTGTTTTATTGCTTAGTAAATATTTCACTGTGTCATTGATGGCTTGCCATAATGGCCAGGGTACATGAAGTCCAGCTCCTCATTAGGAAGTATCAAAGCGGGCAGATCCTGTGGAGCTTTATGATCATCTTTCCCTTACACGAAAGCAGAAGAATATCAGAGAGAGGGGGCAGACCAAAGAAATGAAACTAATCTCAAACGCTAACACATATAACATCACTTGATCTATTATGTATATATACTTTTTTTTTTTTTTTTTTTTTTTTTTTTCCCCTCAGTGACATTTCATTAAAGCCTACTTCCACCAGAGGGCTTGATCTAAGCACACCTTTTTTTTTTTTTTTTTTTTTTTTTAAATCGTCTGGCCTAATTCCCCTTTTCACAAGGTTGAAATGTCTGTGCCCTGAGCCAGTTAATTTATCGGGGGTTCAGCAGAAGCAGTAGAAGTGAGAGATGAGTTCAGTTCGGGAGGAGTTGAACAGAATGCATCGTGACGGTGCTCTCATCTCTATTTCTGATCTCATGTTAATTAACACCACGATCTGGCTGTGCGTGACGCAACGCAGGGGAATGCATGTTTGAGGCTGATGCCAAATAGAAACCTGGACATCTTCTGCTATCTTTCTCCTCCACATATAAATGTGTGACTACTACAAAAAAAAAAAAAAAAAAAAAAAAAAAAAAAAGAATGATAAAAGATAAGTGTAATCCATATTATGGTTTTCTACTTTTTTTGTTGATGATGTTGCTGCTGCCACTGTTGTCTTTTTTCCTTTTAAACCAAAAGCAGATTTTCTGACATTTCTGGTGTCTGCTTATCCGGAGGCATTTTGAGGTTGAGGAATAGCGTATATTTTTCTCTCGACGTAATGTTGTTGGTAGGGGGACATGAGTCAACGTGTAATTTAAAATAATACTGCTTAATATTCATCTTGAAAAGCAACTGGTCGTAAGCGGTGCATATTTCCAAAGCATAATGGAATTGCCTTTTGTGAATTGAAGAGAATCCACACATTGTCTGTTGTGACATAACCATATTTTATTCAGTGCCAATAAAGGAAAAATGTGTCTCTGTAAAGGAAATTTAACACATGAAATAATAAATTATTATAGGGCATGATGTGACGTTTTGCACTTTGTAGTAAAATGCAGGAAAATAGCAGCAGAGGCAATGAAATGTGAGTGCATTGAGTATTTGGAATTTGTTCTGCTCTACTTTACAATTTCACTCCGTCATTCCTTTACCATGCTGCTTAATTCTATTATGTTTATATGGAGACTGGAGCCATTACAAGGCAGGATACACCCCTAACACCCAACCTGGAGGACGAGTGGACCACTCTTTGTCTGGCTCCTGTTTGGCATGGGTGGCCCTACCAGGAGCTTGCGCTCCAGCCAACCCAGTTCTTGGGGGTCATTGAAGCACGCAAGCTCTTTCACCGCGGCAAGGTGGTGGTCCAATCGGTATTACCACCACTAAAAATGATCCAATGAAAAATGGGTGAAATTACACAAACAGACTCGAGCTTTATTTCCCCCAACTGACAAGGGAAAGCAACCGTCACAGACTTGCTCATGAATTTAATCAAAATCTAAACATTTTCTGAATTATAAAATTGTGTCAGAATCTAAAAACGCTATTTGTTACCGCAATTAGCCAACGACGACCCGCAACCCCACCCCACCCCCCACCCCAACCCCCCAGTGCATGAAATCAGCTGAAGTATTGCTCAAATTCGATTTCATTTTAAAGGAAGGTCAGCCACAGAATATAAGTGCTGCCTTTTTTGGTTTGATGATTGTCCCTGTACACATCCCAGATGCACTCACAGACTGATTGTCAAATCCTTTCCCCTCTAGTAAGTTTAGTTGCTTAGATACCGGCTGCTATTTTTTCCCCCCAAATTTGAGGACACACATTTCTTCATATTCCATGTGTAGAAAAGGAGAACCTGATGGAATTTTCAAACACTTGTTTAATTTAAAGAGTTCCTGTATGAGAAGTACTGCTTGTAAGAACTGCTACAGTTTGGCTTTGGTATTTCAGAAACGAGCGATGTTTTAATTCGTAAGAATAAAGATTGTAAATGGTAAAAACATGTCTGAAAGTACACGAGTATATTGACCTCATATTCTCAAGAAAATGACATCCACTAAAATCCAGTGAGCAGGTGAACAGACGGGATAAATTAAGAAGGCATGTGTCAGCATAATAATCTACATCATTTTCGTGCTTGCTGATTTTTCAGAGTACAGTATAATGTCATGTTTGACTTATTCACTCACAGGGATGTAGACGATTTCTGTATGAACTAAAAAATGGACAGGGATCCCTCACTTTCCGCGGTTAATAGGGACCGGGACCCCCGTGACCG
Organism: Plotosus lineatus; assembly: GCA_024760905.1. Lineage (NCBI taxonomy): Eukaryota > Metazoa > Chordata > Actinopteri > Siluriformes > Plotosidae > Plotosus > Plotosus lineatus. The sequence goes on along the minus strand of CM045747.1, from coordinate 26,925,890 downwards.
TCAAATTCTGTGAAGTAAGATTAACCCCCCTGACTGACGTATACGTACATGTATATTCATTCATTCATTCATTCATTTTCTGTAACCGCTTCATCCTAATTAGGGTCGCGGGGAGGCTGGTGCCCATCCCAGCCAACTCAGGGCGAGGGCAGAGTACACCCCGGACAGCTCGCCAGGCCATCGCAGGGCAGAAACACGCTGACGGCTTTGCAGCCTACTCTTGTCGAAAGTCAGCAATGGTTCTTTTATATGCCTCACACCATAGACAGTGAGAGACATGGCCGGCCTTTGATAACCCAGTTAGCTGCA
>CM045747.1:26808081-26918081 GCA_024760905.1 Plotosus lineatus | reverse complement strand
ACTGGTGAATTGAACAAGACACGATGTCCCAAGTGTGCTCAATTGGATTTATGTCTGGGGAACGGGGAAGCCAGTCCATTTACATTTACAGCATTTAGCCGAAGCGCTTATCCAGAGCGACTCACAGAAGCACTTGAAAGTCTCTATCAGTGAATATATTCTTGGACTGGTTTGTTAGAACACAGACTAAGCGTACCGTCATTCAAACTCAGTGGGTAGGTGGTGTGTGTGTGTGTGTGTGTGTGTGTGTGTGTGTGTGTGTGTGTGTGTGTGTGTGTGTGTGCGCACACGCACATGCATGTGTGCACAGTATAGTGCTAATCTAAGTACATACTGCTGAAAAAGGTAAGTTTTCAGCCGGTATTTGAAGACACCCAGTGACTCGGCTCTCCGGATGGCCAGAGGAAGTTCATCAAACCACCTTGGAGCCAGAGCAGACAAGAGTTTCGACACATTTCCCCCCTGACACTTGGTAGAGGGAGGGCTCAGTCTAGCAGTGCTAGAGGGTCTGAGAGAATGCGGTGCAGTGCGAGGTGTGATAAGTGCTTTGAGATAGGAAGGTGGAAGTCCATTTTTGGTTTTGTAGAAAAGCATTAGTGTCCATAACATCAGTGCACTTGTCATGCAGAAACTATTGTCACACTCAAACTGTATGAGGCCTAACATTGTTATGTATCAGAAGGAACCAGGACCAGCTGCACCAGTTGATGGTCTCACAATGGGTCTCAGAATCTCATCCTGGTAACTAATGGCAGTCAGGGTACCCCTGGCTAGCACATAGTGGGCTGTGCGACCCAACAAAGAACTGTCTCCCCAGACCATCACTGACCCACTGCCAAACCGGTCATGCTGAAGGATGTTGCAGGCAGCAGAACGTTCTCCCTGGTTTCATCAGACTCGATCACAACTGTCACGTGTGGTCGAGGTGAACTTGCTCTCATGTTATGACAACCGGACTGTAGGTTGTTGCGCTGTAAGTACAGGCGCCACTTGTGAACGTTGAGCTTTCAATCCACCCTCATGCAGTCGGTTTCTGATTGTTTGAGCAGAAACGTGCACATTTACAGGCCTGTTGGAGGTCACTTTGTCGGTCTCTGGCAGATCTCCTGTTCCTTCGTGCACAAATAAGCAGATAACTGTCCTGCTGCTGGGTTGTTGTCCTCGTACGGCCCCCTCCACATCTCCTGGTGTATTCGGTGTGTCCGCTGGTATCTCCTCTGTGCTCTTGACACAGTGCTGAGGGACACAGCAAACCTTCTTGCCACGGTGCGCACTGATGTGCCATCCTGTATGAGCTGCACTACCCGGGCAACTTATGTGGGTTTTAGACACCACCTGGTGATACCTTGAGTGGTGGGAGTACTGCCAAATTTCAAAAGTGACAAAAAATCTGCCAGAGAAGATGAGGACAGAGAAATGGTTTGTGCTCACCACCTGCAGAACCGTTCCTTTGTAGGGCTGTCCTGCTACTTGCCTCTCATTTTCACCTGTTGTCTGTTCCATTTGCACAACAGCAGGTGAAACTGATTCACACATAGTGATGCTTCAAAACTGGGTGAGCTGCTGTCCCAGAAATGTGACTGACTTGGAGCTGTACTTGATTGTTTAAGTGTTCCCCTTATTTTTTGAGCAATATATATATATATATATATATATATATATATATATATATATATATATATATATATATATATATATATATATATACACACACACACACACACACACACACACACACACACAAATATATATATATATATATATATATAAAAGCATAGACACTTGCACCACATGTGCATGATAGGAGAAAAAGCACTGTTAAACCAAACAGTGAATAACAGGTCCCTGGTATAATTGTATGTTATTTTGTAATATTAATTTTTCTGTCTCAGGTCTGTGTGTGTGCAAATTCAGCTTTTGCATCTCAGGTAGAGTGCAAGATTTAGGCCCTACAGAAGTAAATGCTTCAAATTTATTAACAGTTTTACTTCCAGAGAATCAATTATCATTCATGAGTTAAGTATTTTGCGCTCAAAAATCAACCCTCAGTGCGCTGTTTAAATGTGGTTCTTATTTTGTATAGATAAATCATTACACCTAATAGCAGGCTTGTGAAAATGTTATCTAAAAGTGAAGTTTAAAGTTATAATTCAATATTTTGGTTCACCCACTCTATCACCCAGTGCAAGTTGTTCATTGTTCAAATCGATTTTTATCTCCAAATTTTAACATCTCTGTAGTTTGTGTTTTGGTGTAATGAGAGATATCTACATGTTTCCATCTCCAGTTTGTATTTGATCATAAAAGTACATTTTTAACAAATGGAGCAGTACTTGTCTTAATAAAAAATAGATATATTCATGTTGAGACAGTATTTGAGCTCTTTCTTGCACCATCTCATAAAAGTCATTCATTGCATTCTTTATAATAATAATAATTTTGAAAATAAAAACTTTGATTAAAAAATCTCAATTAAGTTTATTTTTAATAACCCTTCAGAGAAGAAGCTTCACATCATTGTGAAGCAGAGTTACAAAAGATTGATGTAGATTATTAGCCTTCATGAAAAAACAATCGACAATGCACAATGAAAAACACTCTGAAAGGGTATGACAGAAAGGGAGAAGGGTCAAAAAGAACCCATCTAATTCTGAGTGGAACCGGACTAATAATTGTTTCAGTATAAAAGGTGCCAAAGTCGAATTGTGGGAGGAACTCTAATATCCTGGAAGGAACTCATGCAGGTATGCACTCCACACACAAACTCTTCATTTAGCTGCTGACTAAGGTACAAATCAAAAGTAAATAGATTCACCTCGTTATAGGGTTTTATGTGTGAAACCTTTCAATCAAACGTATTAATATATGACAGGGATTCCTCACTTTCATTTTCCCCTCACTTTTTTCCCCTCACTTTCACTTTCCTTCACATATACAGGGATCCCTTACTTTCCACGGTTAATGGGGACGAAGACATCCCCGCGACCGCTGATTTCCGCGAAGTACATCAGCCCCCCCCGACTGACACATACATATATGTAAATATAATATCAATCAAAACATATTCAACGCTATAAATGCTTATAGCAACAATTAAACATTCAAAAATAATGCATAAGATTTAAATAAAATATAAATACAGATGCTCCCCGACTTACGTTCATCCGTTTTACTTTTTTTTTTTTTTTTTTTTTACGGTTGTTGTTTTTTTAAAAAAAAAGTCAAATTTTGAGTTGAGACGTACCTACGTAGTACGCTGACGTAATGACATAATGACGCTGCGTCCATTGTTTACAAGCGACAGACTGAATGTGCCCCTCCTTCTTCCCAGTTCAGTACAGTACAATATATATATATATATATATATATATATATATATATATATATATATATATATATATATATATATATATATATATATATATATATATATATATATATATATATATATATATATAAAATGCAGCCATGAGGGGGGGGCACAAATCAGTGTCTCTCCCTCACGCCGGTCCCAAGCCCGGATAAATACAGAGGGTTGCGTCAGGAAGGGAATCCGGCGTAAAACAAATGCCAAATAAAATATGCGAATCACAAGAAAGAATGACATACCGGATTGGTCGAGGCCCGGGTTAACAACGACCGCCATCAGTGCTGTCAACCAACAGGGTGCTGATGGAAATTGGACTACTGTTGGTCGAAGACATCGAAGAAGGAGAGGCGGGAGGCGTGTCCGTTGCCAGAGAGAGAAGAGGAACGGCATGAGTCTAGGACTGAAAGTAGGGACTTTGAATGTTGGAACTATGCAAGGAAAAGGTAGAGAGCTGGCTGACATGATGCAGAGGAGGAAGGTGGACATACTGTGTGTTCAGGAGACCAGGTGGAAAGGTAGCAAGGCTAGAAGCATAGGAGCAGGGTTTAAGCTGTTTTTTCATGGTGTGGATGGGAAGAGAAATGGAGTAGGAGTCATCTTGAAGGAGGAGTTTGTCAGGAATGTTCTAGAAGTGAAAAGAGTGTCAGACAGAGTGATGAGTCTCAAGTTAGAAATTGAAGGTGTGATGTTCAATGTTGTTAGTGCTTATGCCCCACAGACAGGAAGTGAGCGAGAAGAGAAGGAGAGATTCTGGAGTGAGTTAGATGAAGTGATGCAGAGTACCCCCAGAGGTGAAAGAGTGGTCATTGGGGCAGACTTCAATGGACATGTTGGTGCAGGAAACAGAGGGGTCGAGGAAGTGATAGGTAGGTTTGGTATCCAGGACAGGAACGCAGAAGGACAGATGTTGGTAGATTTTGCAAAAAGGATGGAAATGGCCGTGGTGAATAATTTCTTCCAGAAGAGAGAGAGGAGCATAGGGTGACTTATAAAAGTGGAGGTAGGAGCACACAGGTAGACTACATCTTGTGCAGGCGATGTAATTTAAAGGAAGTCAGTGACCGAAAAGTAGTAGCGGGTGAGAGTGTTGCCAAACAGCATATGATGGTGGTGTGCAGGATGATTACGATGGTGAGGAAGGTGAAGAAGGCAAAGGTAGAGCAGAAGACAAAGTGGTGGAAGCTGAAGAAGGAAACGTGTCGGGTTGTCTTCAAGGAGGAGTTGAAACAGGCTTTGGCTGGTCAGGAAGTTCTTCCAGATGACTGGACAACTAGTCCAGCGATGATTGAGGCCAGCGATGTTGTATGGTTTAGAAACAGTGGCCCTGGGGAAAAGACAGGAGGCAGAGCTGGAGGTAGCAGAGATGAAAATGTTGAGGTTCTCTTTGGGAGTAACGAGGATGGATAGGATTAGGAATGAGCACATCAGAGGGACAGCACATGTAAGATGTTTTGGAGACAAACTCAGAGAGGCTAGATTGAGATGGTTTGGACATGTTCAGAGGAGGGATAGTGAGTATATTGGTAATAGGATGCTGAGGCTGGAACTACCAGGCAGAAGGCCTAGAGGAAAACCAAAGAGACGATTCATGGATGTGGTGAAGGAGGACATGAAGGTCGTTGGTGTAAGAGAAGAAGATGCGAAGGATAGGGTGAGATGGAGGCAGATGATTTGCTGTGGCGACCCCTGAAGGGAAAAGCCGAAAGGAAAAGAAGAAGAATATATATATATAGAGAGAGAGAGAGCGTGTGACCCTTGTGTTAAGACGTCGTCTCTGTGATCTTTGTGTTTACAATGTTTTGCGGACTTTTGTAACCCAAATCAAATATTGTTGGTCAGAAGCGTAAGCCTACTAGCATGGGTGCAAGTCTCATACACAGAGATGAATTAACTATCTGCTCGAATCGGGGCAATCTACCATGCATACTCAGTTAAGCTAAAGTTGTAAAATGAATGTAAAATGAGAGTTGTAAAATGAATGAAAACCTGAATCCAGAAAATAAAGATAACTCTCCGCTCTGCTGGTGACTCACATCAGTGCAGGCTGAGTTCTTAACGAGTTCAATGGCGCCCTTGCTCACTTGAAAGACTGTAACATCTCAAAAATCAAAAATCACAGTAACAACTTACGTTCACGTTCAACTTACGTTCGGCCATCCGGAACCAATTAAAAACGTAAGTCGGGGACCGTCTGTACACACAAATACAGACGCGCACCTCACATAAAAATGTAAGGAATATAGTTGGGGTGTTTTGGGTTTCTGTGTGTGTGTGTGTGTGTGTGTGTGTGTGTGTGTGTGTGTGTGTTTGTTTGGGGTGTTTTTGCATAATTGGCCATGTTTTGCAGCATGTTCTTTGACTTTTCCCCTTAATTTCCTTATTTTTTAATTTTTCAATGAATATTTTTGAAAAACCTGTGATGCACTGAAGCCGCAGAAACTAAAGCACGAAGTAGCGAGGGATCACTGCACATTATTTTACATTACATTGTATAAACTGTTTATTTTTGCTGAACTGTACGGTATTGGAAAATCACTTCCTCTGCATTTAGCCCATCCAATGTGAACACACACACACACACACACACACACACACACACACACACATACACACGGAGCAGTGGGCGGCCACACATTGGGGTGCCCGTTGAGCAGTTTGGGGTTAGCTGCCTTGCTCAAGGGTACTTCTGCTGTTTATGTTGAGGAAGGGAAGGTGCTGCTCACTCCCCCACCGTCATACAACCGTCATTAACTTTTCCTGCTTTTTCGGGAATCGACCAGCAACCTTTCGGTCGCAAAGCTGCTTCTCCAACCATTAGGTGACAGTTGCCCCCATTATAGTAACAAACTGAGCTATATGAACACAGGGAGCAAAACCATAGTCTGCTTTGCAAAGAGACTGTATTATGGATCAGTTCGAGGGTAGACTTATCGAGTGTTAAATTGCACCACATCTAGGGATTGCTTTTTGCCACAGCCAAGAATTACTGTACAGTTCACAGGCAAAGGCAAAGGAATCAACAGCATCCTCCTCAGGTAGACTTGGGACCTTTGGACCTTTGTCAGGGGTCTTTGGACTGTCAGGTGGGCTGTTAAAAATAATCCCTGTTTTTCGGCAACTGATGTTGCAGAGAATTGCAGTCAGAGTACTGCTGTGGGAATCTCCATCAGCTTCTCTGCTACACTGCCCAGCCAAAAAAAAAAAAAAAAAAAGAAGAAGTTGGGAAATATAAAATAAGTGAATGTAAAGAATCTGTTGAATGTTTTGTTATATATTTGTTATGTACAGTATATTTGTAATAATCATATCACAAATATCCGAGCCCACAATATGTATTAGCTACCAGGCTTTCTAATGTAACTGAATGGCATAATTGCTCACTAAGTGAGATATCATTTATACATAATACATGAGTGAGACGCATAGTTCGGATTCATGAGTTGCAATAGACAGTTTTTTTTTATTAACCCCAATCTGTCCAGGATACAACAGACTCACTCAAAAGATTTAAGTAGTTCTAACTTCAGTCTATAGACTAAGGTTGGAAAGTGAATGCTGTATGCTGGGTCAGTAAGAAGCATATAGTACAAGAGCACAGCTCAGGTGAGATCATCAGGTGAAAGAAGTTTGATATTTGAGCATGAAACATTTATTTTTGGATACTAGGTACACTGTTATCCAGCACTAATATAGAGTGCAAGCACACGCGTAAGAGCACTGTGGGACATAAAGTGTCCTATCGGCAAACATGATCAGATCCTCAGGAATCAGTGTATTTATCCTGTTACCATATCCGACGTAATAAGCGCCCTGTTCCAATACACCCCCCCCCCCCCCCTCAATGTTTTTTTTTCTTTATTTTTACTTACATATAGTACCCGCCCATGTGTACTGGGAGCAAAATCATAGATCAAACTTACCAATTTTATTGGATTGGTGTCTGTAATGGTAAAATGAGGCGTTCACTGCCTGTAAAAGTGAGTTTACGCGGTATTTCAAGACCTCCTTCCACTGGGAAGTGTTTATAATGTTCATCAGTAACAACACATTTGATTGTTCCGCTGTGCTTTAGAAAACAGGAAAATATTTTGCTGTGTTCTCTTGGTAAATGTCCAACAAGCTGAACCATTAGAAACTGCTACAGCAAAACTATGGGATGCTCTGAATGAAGGGAGCGTTGGGCCAGATATGGACCAATCAGAAAGTGATGAGGATTTTTCACCCGATTCTCCTGCTCACTAACTTCATACATTTAAAGACGTTTCTTGCCATGTGCTTTTGTTTATGTTCGTGTTGATTGGGTCAACATGCCATATGCTAAAGTTGACATTCGTGTTGATTGGCTCGATTTGACTTTGGGAAAATGTTTAAAGGAACAGCACCGGGGGAGAAAAAAGTAAGGGGGTCTTTTTTTTTTAATGTATGCTGTTTTCTGTTTATTTTCAGCTTTCATGTAAGTAATTTGGTTGATACCACAAAATGAAGAACACACATGTTTTCCACCTAGATGGTAATAAGCACTTACTGTTCCACTCCAGTGGTAAATATTTTAATAATCGCCCGCCCACTCCAATTATTAAAGCACCCTGGGCGCTTATCACGTCGAATACGGTATTTCCTAAGTGCGCCTTCTTTAAAATATTTCATTCATTCAATCATTTTCTGAACCACTTAATCCTAATTAGGGTCGAGGGGAGGCTGGTGCTTATCAGCCAATTCTGGGCGAGGCCAGAGTACACTCTGGACAGCTCGCCAAGCCATCGCAGGGCAGAAGCATGCTGACGGCTATTCGCTACTCCTGTCAAAAGTCAGAAATGGTTCTTTTACATGAACCTCTCACCATAGACAGTGAGAGACATGGCCGCCTTTGATTATTATTATTATTATTATTATTATTATTATTATTATTATTACTGCTGTTGTTTTTATACATCATAGTGATTTAAATAATGCTGTTTAAGCTACTCCTTGAAATGTGTATATTAAATAAAAATCCAGGACTTCTTGCTGTGAGGTGGACATGATGCCCCCCTAACTGATGAAAACGACTGAAGAATTGTATATTCTACGAATAAATTAAATGAATAAAGCCAGTCATGCCTGGCTTCATTATCTGTAATATTTTGCATTTAAAAAAAATGCCCCTGTGGATTCATGTGAGATTGAAGGGATTAATAGCTTAATGTTGAGCTTTGTTTAATATACAACAGGTTTGACAAAATGAAGTAACTACAGTCATTCCATACAAGTCCCTACACCATTGTGTTGTTGAATTCTTGGATTTACTTGCTCATTAACAGGTTTTTCATTTTCAACAGCTTTGACAGGCTGCAATTAAAATAGGTGTTTCTTAATATATGTGAATCTACTTATAAAATATTAATATGATTATATATTATAAGTATATTGGATTTACTTTATCTAGTAAAAATGAAATACAGTCATACCTCACCCAACTAACGGAAAATCCAAGTTACGAAACGCATTTACCTAAAATTTCCGTCTCTGGATACGAAAAAAATCACATTACGAAACGTCTTCTTCTTTTCCTTTCGGCTTTTCACTTTAGGGGTCGCCACAGCGAATCATCTCACCCTGTCTTCTGCATCTTCTACTCTTACTCCAACTACCCTCATGTCCTCCTTCACCACATCCATAAATCTTCTCTTTGGTCTTTCTCTAGACCTTCTGCCTGGTAGTTCCAACCTCAGCATCCTATTACCAATATGCTCACTATCCTTCCTCTGTACATGTCCAAACCATCTCAATCTAGCCTTTCTGACTTTGTCTCCAAAACATCTTCCTGATCCTATCCATCCTTGTTACTCCCAAAGAAACCTCAACATTTTCATCTCTGCTACCTCCAGCTCTGCCTCCTGTCTTTTTCTCAGCGCCACTGTTTCTAAACCATACAACATCGCTGGCCTCAACACCGTCTTGTACACTTTTCCTTTCATTCTTGCCGATACTCTCCTATGACACATCACACCGGACACTTTTCTCCAACCATTCCAACCTGCCTGCACACGCCTCTTCACCTCTTTTCCACACTCTCCATTGCTCTGGACTGTTGAGCCTAAGTACATAAAATCCTCCACCTTCTTTATCTCTGCTCAAATGCTCAAACAACAAACAATTCACAGCTGCTCAAGTCCCCCGAAACCTAAATACACTTGTAGAATCCTGTATTTTGTTTCGAAATTGGCGCAATAGAGTTGCTCGCCCATTGCTATCTCCCAACACCCCACCCCGCTGGCCTCCCATTGGCTAGGAGGGAGCTGCATCTCCTTGATACCCATTGTGCGCCTTCGACCACGGAGTTCGTCACGGAGGTCTAACACGCATAAAGGACAGAGTTAGTGTTGTTTCATGAGTTTTTTGTGTGTGCTCATTGCAACTTTATTTTTCGTCATTCATCATGCCCCCCCCCCCACCCCCCCAAGAATGTGACTTCCGGTGCGAGTGAAAAGAGGAAGCGAGCTCGTGGCATGCGGTTGATCGATATCGCAAAGGAATATGGTCGAAACCCGTGTACCATCAGTACGACATTGAAGCAGAAGGAGGCCTTAAAAGGTATACTTTTATAATTTTTAAAGGGTTTAGGGGGTAGTATTGGGGGCCTTAGAACGAATCAGGTCTTTTACATATAAAATGCTACTCAATTTACAAAAAAATCAGGTTACGAAACCACTTCTGGAACAGATTAATTTCGTAAGGTGAGATATGACTGTAAGTGGATGTATTAACCATTACGCCGCTAACAGCAAGAAGGCCTGGGTCCGATTCCCAGCTTGGGCGTTTGTGTGGAGCATGTTCCCCCCATGCTACCATGGGTTTCCTCCAGGTAATCCAGTTTCCTCCCACAGTCCAAAAACATACACAATGGGCTAATTGGCTGTGCTAAATCACCCCTCAGTGTGAGTGTGAATGGTTGTGTGAGTGTTGGCCCTACAATGGCTTGGCGAGTTGTCCAGGGTGTACCCTGTCCTCACCCAGAGTTGGCTGAGATGGGCACCAGGATTAAGCAGCTTAGAAAATAAATGACTGCATGAAATGGACACTGTGTTCTAAACCCCAGCTAACTTTAAAGCTTTTGTAACACACATTCAAGCTTGCAAACACAGAATATTGTTTTGGTCGTGGTCTTATGAAAATGCTGGATTGTGGCTTACTGCTTTGATAACAACACACTGATGGGGGCTTGGATCAGCTTTGGTAGATACTTTAGACTGCAGACCAGAAACACCCCACAAGAGATGCCTCTTTGAAAATGAGTACATCTAGTTGCTTAATGTAACCCGTGTCAAAGTTACTCAGGTCCTGACTTTTGATAATTTTACCATTTTTTCCTGCTTCTAATACATCAAACACCAGGAGAAATGTGGCGTGAATGGCACCGTCCGTCAACTTCTATCATTTTTTTTGTCATCTTTATAGCCATTCGTATAACTTTGATCATGCTCTGATTGATACTGTCACAGTGTTGACTACTCAGAAAGGACAAATTTCATCTGTAAAATAGTCCAAGATGGTCACTTTTGACTTCTGCAGTCTATGACACTTCGTAAATTATATGCAAGGATCCAGCCAGCTGAACACCTACTGCATTCATACTTCAAACAAAACAAAGTAGCACACCACCTTTCAAAAAAGCACATCACATTCTTTGAAGGCCTTTGGAAATACAATAGTACCTATTTACAAGTGTCCCTTCTAACGAAATTTCCATGATACGAACTTGAATCCCACCAAAAATCAGCAACATTCAATGAGCAAATTTTCAAATTACAGTAATCCCCCGCCACTTCGCGTTTCCTACTTCGCGTCCCCTCAATATCATGGGATTTCCCATCGGGAAATTAAAAAATGAAAGAGAGAGTGAGAGAGAGAGAGAGAGAGATTATTAAAAATTCATGCGCACTACATTCAACTACTCTACCCAACATGCTTTGGCAACATCTCTGATTCGCTGTGAATCCAACAAGATGATTGGTCAAGATTATATTTCTCAGCATCTAACACACCTTTCCTCCCTCATGAGGAGGAATATAACTTTTATTGAGTTCAGGGGAAGTACTGGGGTGCGGGAAAAATTGTGTTCACAGTGCTGGTGAGGGAAAAACAAAAACTAAAATCACTGGGAGAGTATAACACGGAAACTGGTCGAGCACGGAGCTATTAATAGCGTGCTGATGGCTGAGTAGCTTCAGGTGTGCTCTCTGGATTTTGTCTGCAGGTAACATCCACGCCCCACACCAACGCATACAGTTGGAGGGAGGGAGAGAGGGAGAGAGAGTTAAATGCCTGTGCTCCGAGACCACCTTGTGCAGTGCTTCTCAATTATTTTCTGTGATGCCCCCTATAGGAAGAAAAAAACATTTTAACACCCCCCCCCCACCAACGCCCGACGTGCAACTATAAATAGTGTTTACTGCACTTCATGTCATTTGCTCGGTGCTTCTCCCAACACCACAGGGAAGACAGTGAGCGTGCCACTGCAACCGAGTGTAGAGGATGCGCAATCACACTTAAAGCTGGTCCACCAGTATGTTTAAAAAACATGCTCCACAGAGTGATACTCGCCAATTAGCCTCATATCATTCCGTGTGTATTCCTCCGCGCTCCTTTCTTTTGTAGCATGCACGCGCAAAAGTGTTTCTTTTCTGTGGTTCGGATTTTGTGACTTTTTTTCATCTTACTTTTATTGTGCATATCCCAGTGTTTCTAAGATGGGTCGTAAGAAGGTGACTGATGTATTCAAGAGAAAATCGATTTCTCTTGAAAGGAAGCTTGAAATCATGGCTAAGCATGAAAAAGGAGTCTGCATGGCCGATCTGTGTAAGGAGTACGGGAAGAATACATTGACCATCTGTACAAGTCTCAAACAGTAAGAGGCCTTTGCCTGGGGGTAGTGTGGAGAGCGATGCGAGTGCGGCCAGGCAGCAGAAGACAAGTGATCAAGATTAAAGAAGTGAAATAAAACAGTTTAAAAAAGAATCCAAAAAATTAAATAAATACATAAATAAGTTAAAAAAAATGAGTAGTGGAAGTTAATGTTAAGTGGTATTCTTAAATTCAGACGCACTCACTGTATTGTTTATTGACTTGTTTATTCTTGGTTTATTGTTATTTATTAATCATTACAGTAATATGAATGATACTGTGCATGTGTTATTATTGTGAAATGTTTATTGTTATGTTTATCTTTAATATATTACGTCAAAAATACATGTTTGTGTCAGGTTATATGAGCTTGGGAGGGGCTTGGAACGGATTAGTCGGTTTTCTATTGTTTCCGATGGGAATTTTTGTTTCATCTAACGAATGTTTCCACTTACGCGCTCGCCCTCGGAACAGATTAATTTCGTAAGTCGCGGTACCACTGTACGTATCTGTTTTCTCGCATGTCAAGCACTTGAGAGATTGTTATTGTAATTAAGACTGCCGCATGTCATCACTACAACATATGTACACAACGCAGAGATTCATGGGAATACACTCGCAAGATTCATGTGCACATGTCATCGCCAGAAACAGTTGAAGATTAATTCACAGCCTCGTTTCCTGACAGTGTGAAAAGACATCATTCTGGGCACTCTATTACATTCCATCAGCTCTACACTCAGGTATTCAGGAATAAATATGAATAAAAATGAAGCAACCCAGCTGTATCAATTTCAAAACATTAGAAGAGCCCTTGGCTCTGCTTCAATTAAAAAGAGTGATTGAAAGCCTACATCTTGCCGCACAAGACTCGATTAGAGATGTTCTCTCGCGCTACATTTACAGCCAGACCAAGAAGCAGTGGAATCGTTTAATCGCCGTCGGTCAGTATGTGAGTGAGCTTGATCTTTCTCATAGCTGATCGTGCTGTCAGTAGGAAGGCGTCTCAGCATGCTGTACCGCTGAGTTATCAGGAGAGTGGACGAATACGAGATGGTAGTTTGGTGAACAGGACTCTAGGTGTGTCTATATACGCAGACTGCACGGCGAACTCGATTGTTTGACACGCACTTGTACATAATGCGAGAAATATCTTGGGGACAAACAGGTAAACGAGTGAGGTAATTTCACCGGCTGTACTTCACATTTCGTGTCAGAAGCACTCAGTACATCCATGACAAATGATTGTGACATTATATCCTGTAAGGAATAATCACCACATCATTTCTGGCTGTCATTTTCTCCCTCTAGTTATGTGTTATGGTTATGTTCCTCGGGCTTGAACATCACATTTATCCTTGCTGATTTTTTTGTTTGTTTAACAGCTAACACATTTTCAGCCTCTGCGCCTCCGTCTTCAAACAATGCACTACATAAACTGCACTTCCTAAAATAATGACATCTCAAACACTGGGTTATAAATCTCACCGTTTAGCACCTGTGTGGCCTTCTGTTCAGTTCTTACCTACACTGTCAAAGCAGAATGTGCTCAAATTAATCCTTTATCTCCACGTTATTTTGCTCAGTTAATAGCTAATTAGATCTCAAATGAACTTGATTACAATCACCAACCAAAATCTCTCGTCTGCACTGTTCAGTCCAAAGTTTTTTTTTTCCTTGTCTGTTTATGCCACCTCTTTATTGGACTCTAATTATCTATTGCTTGATGAGGTGAGGTGATATCTGATATCCTCCCCAGTGAGCGAAAGCATTGCCAATTAAGTTCTACTGAAACAGATTTTCATGAGTCATATTTTGCCTTTGATTATCAGTTTTCAATCAGCCTGTGCGCAATGCTGAGCAGCTTTTTTTAAGAGAAAAAAATAAAAAAATAAATAATAAAAAAAGCTTGAAAGGTGCACCGACAACACTTTTCCAGATACTGTACTGTGAAGCTTTGGAAGCAGGGGTCGCCAACCTTCTTGAAACTGAGACTACTTCTTGGGTACTAATTAATGCGAAGGGCTACCAGGTCAATACACACTTCTGAAATAACAAATTTGCTCAATTTACCTTTGTTTTAATTATAATTATTTAATTATTTTAATAATTTAGTTATTATTAATAATTAATGAAATTCATCTATGTGAAGATAGGGGGCAGTGGTGGTCTAGTGGTATAGGGTGCTGGATCGCTGATCCAAAGGTTGGGGGTTCGAGTCCCACTCTCCACAAGGTTGTCACTGCCCCCCCCCAGTGCGGCTAACTGGGTTATCAAAGGCAGGCCATGTCTCTCACTGTCTATGGTGAGAGGCATGTAAAAGAACCATTGCTGACTTTCGTAAAGAGTAGCTGCAAAGTCGTCAGCGTGTTTCTGTCCCTTGCTAAAAGGGTTGTGACAGGAAGGGCATCCGATGTAAAAATCTCTGCCAAATCAAACGTGCGAATCAGATGATTCGCTGCGGCCACTCCCGAGTAAAAGGGAAAAAGCCGAAAGGAAGACAGACATTCATCTATGTGAAGATATTGATTTGATTTTTAATTTTTTTTTTTTTTTAAATAGCAAAAAATTAGATGCAGCTCAATGGAGAGCGGTGCTATGGAGCTGTGGGCCTGTTCTAAAAATAACAGTGAACAGGCCCGTGGGCGACTCTTGTTGTCCTTGCAGGTGACCTGGTGCCTGCAGGCATCATGTTGGTGGCCCTTGCTTTAAAGGAATGTATTAAAAGTGCATCTGTGTTTTAATAGGTAAGTCAGTAATGTCATTGGCTTACCCTTACAGGTATGGTGGCGTAGTAGTTCCACTTTCACCTTCCAGGAAGTAAGTTTAAACCTTGGAAGTTATTTCTGTATTTTGAACCTTGCAACCAATAAGACCTTTCTATTGCAGTTTCTCCTTGTGTATGCGTGGGTTTCTTAGATTCGTAATTTCCACCCACAGTCCTGAAGAAATACAGGTTAAGCTACTGTCTACTGTAACTTGCCCATAATATGTCATATGTGTGAATGTGAGTGTAAATGGTTTTAGTGTCGCTGTATAACCTTCCAATATTGACCTGTTGATAGTGTACCCCATTTCCCACCTGAAATCAGCTGTCTCCAGTACCAATATTTACATTAATGACATTTAAGCAGATGCTTTTATCTACTTTGGAGTCATTAACAGTGAATACAGTGTGATATCAGTTCACTGGGACACCAGGTACCATCAGACAAAACTCTGTTGGCAGGATTGTTTTTTATTTGTTTTATTTGTTTATTTATTTTTTTTTTTAACCTGTTGGTTATCCTGAAAAGATACATATTAAAACAAATAAATAGGGAAATAAATCCAGAAAAAAATAGTTTTAAATACGCAATTGAGAGATATGATTTGTTGTAGGTGGGGGTAGGAGTACAGTGGTACCTCACCTTACAAAAGACCCAAGAAACGAAAAGTCCAGGTTACAAAACGCATTTGCCTAAAATTTGGATACGAAGCAAATTAACGTTACGAAAGTGCCATCTCAAAAATTCAAACAATGCGCGAGTTGCTCCCCAGGTGGCTATCTCACAACATCCCGCCCCACTGGCCTCCCATTGGCTATCTCCCAACATCTCACCACTCTGCCCTCCCATTTGCTGTCTCCAAACATCCCGCCCCACTAGCCTCCCATTGGCTAGGAGGCAGTTGCATCTCCATAATACCCATGACGCAGCTCCCTCCCATTGGCTATTATGGAGCTGCATCTCCATAATACCCATGATACTTTTTGTGTGCCTTTGAACCATTGTTCTTCACAGAGTTCTCACACGCATAAAGGACAGAGTTACTGTTGTTTTGTGAGTTTTTCGAGTGTGCTCATTGCAACTTTATTTTTGGCTCAGGCTTTTAACCTTGTATAAACATTTGTAAGATTAGAACTCTGCTAAGAAGACATGGTGAACACACGCGCATGTGATTCCCGGTGAAAGTGATTCCCGGTGCAAGTGAAAAGAAAAAGTGGGCTCACGGCATGAAAAAAAAAATAAAAAATCAGGTTACGAAACCACTTCTGGAACGGATTAATTTCGTAAGGCGAGGTACCACTGTAATACACTTAAAATTCACAGAGGAAATAAAAACCTTGAGATTCCAGCATTGTTACAAGCAGTAACTAAAATTTAAAATAAGTAGTAGTAGTTTTGGGACCCTGGGGAAAAAGACCAGTAATCACATCTGACTAGTGTTGCCGCAAAGTCACTAATGCCAAGTGCATTTGATCGCGCTCCTTCTACAAACCCATTTTGTGAGATTACAAACTCTTTAAACGTTAAATTTACTGATCAGACTAGTCCTTGAAATGATATCTAAGCCAGAGATTCATTCAGCCTGTATGTAGCCACTGCAGTTTCACTTTACTTCTCTATAGTTGAGTGCACTGTGATTGTAGCTTTGACTATTTCATTCCCGACACATGATTTCCTTGTGAGGACACTGGAGGGTTAGAAAATACTTTAGCCCTGAATATCTCACTGAGACGGATGACTGCAGTAGCTCAGGGACTCTAGTCCTTTGGATATGGTCCATGCTGGGATGGATTGAACGCACCAGTGCTCAAAGAAGAATCAGAAAGATCTAGACCTTGCTGGATCAAACACTATAATTACAACTGTCACTACTACGAACAATATACATACATATTAGCTATGGGATCTTTTTAACCCTGAGAACTGAGCTCATTTCATTATAAAAAACAAGAACTAAAACATCACAGTACGTTTTCTGACTACACATCACATTGTGTGCGTTCCCTGTTGAGAAACAGTTCTCTGTCTATCAATCACACTAAAAAGGCCAACACTAGCTTCAGAAAGAAACAGTAGAAAATGAAATTTGTGTTTTGATGCTGCAGGTTTAGTTAGACTTCCAGGTAAAGAATATAGAATGTGATTATCAGTGTGAAGAATATTAAATGCAGCTGTGCTGCAACCATTCATTCATTTTTGAACCACTTAATACCAATTAGGGTCGCAGGGAGGCTGGTGCCCATCTCAGCCAACTCTGGGCAAGGGCAGAGTGCACCATGGACAGCTTATCGCAGGCTAGAACCACACTGACGGCAATGCAGCCTACTCTTGATGAAAGTCAGCAATGATTCTTTCTCATTTCTCTCAATAGACAGTGAGAGACATGGCCAGTCTTCGATAACCCAGTTAGCTGAACTGGGGGCAGTGACAACCCATTGAGAGAGAGACTCGAACCATCAACCTTGGGCTCAGTGATCCAGCACCTTACCAGCAGGCCAACACTGTCCTGATGCAACCATATTTCAAGTTATTTTTATCGTACAAATGCTCTTGAAGAATTGACTGAGGATTAAACGTTACAAAACATGATGGAACAAGAACAGTGACAAACGTTTGTTCAGAATTGGAAATTTTGCAGCCAGGACAAGATGTAAACACTTTGAAACTCTGTACACCTCATATTTTGCAAATGCCTTTTGTTTGACAGCACTATTTGCCACGTTTATAAGTCACATGCAAATAAATAGCCATATTATGGCATGGCTGTTCGAGTTGGATATTTAATTATATTAAGACAAAACTGCTTGTTTATCAATACTTTTGGTTTTCAATATGATGGAATTTAAAAAAAAAATTAAAAATATATTAAAAGTAGTAATGTAACATAATCTGAAGCTGAGAATCTATGTCTACATGAATTGTTTTGTTGCCAATCAGAATTTTGACAGTAATGGTCAGGTGGTTGATTTTATTGATGATCAATATGTACACATACTGTACTCGCTGCTTTTATGTATATTTTGCTCTTCAGTAGCTCACTAGGAACACCTATAATTCCAGACATCTTGGTCCATGGTTATTTTTGGTGTACCATTCATGTATGCAAGCAGAGACACATCAGAAATAATGGAAAACCCCAACACCTCAATTATTACTTCATCATGGTACTCAAGCGCCAGGTTCTGCGGGGAGCTTGCAGCCATCTCAGGAAAACAAAAAACAAACAAAAAAAAATATTGCAACTGAAACCATCAAAAAAATTTCCATTTCTAAATTCCAATTTTGTGGAGGCAAATCACATCACAGTTTCTTACCTTTAAGTTGCATGGAATTCAGCTTCCTTTTGATGCCACCTGTACCATAGATGCATTGTGAATGCTCATATATCTGCTCATTACAAAAAGATGCGGACGACCAGAGAAAATAAATGACTTCCAGTCATTTCAAAGCTCCTCCCACAAGATACCAATGCAACTTCAAACCATAATATTTTCACTCCGTACTTCATGAGGTTCTTCTCCTGTTCATAGGGGTGACTGTGGCTAAACCAGCTGTAACTTTGTCATTGGATATGTATTTATTGATGTTATATACACACATACATGTACGTATACGTCTGTCATTGGGGGGGGTTGATCCTACTTTGCAAATTATGCAGATAGAACACTGACTAGCATCACGTTCCGTTATATATGCGAATCCATGTTGTACATATTCGTCCGACCACTTTCTTTTTTGCTCAACATAGTACGGATTAAAAAATTAAGAAAGAAATCACATGACGTACCATCACAACAGTCACAAGTCGACTACTGAGCACACCAAATTTCCTGCAGAACTGATTGGCCAAGCAATGTAGCGTGATCACCTGCAGCCAATGATGGCCAAGCGGTGCGTGTCGTCATGAATATGAGTCGGGTGTGTGTCTTGACCTCCGCCGAACCCCTGAGACTGACTCACCGCACCCCTAGGGTTCGATCGAACCCAGGTTAAGAGTGTATTATTCCCAAAGGACTGGTCTTTGGCTAAATGGTCACTGGTAAGCTCGGTCTTCCACTATTAATTCAATCATTCCTTCATTCTTTCACTCATTTATGTAATTTTTTTTCTTTTTTTACAGCAACCCTGGAATGCCTCTCGTGCATGTCAAACATGTCAAATCTCTTCCTGAAATCTATTTCATCTGGAAATTATTCTCCATAGAGTGTATTAATTTATTTCAAACAATCTGAGGCTCTTTTAATATTTTCTTGAAGGCTTTGAAAAACTAAAGGCTCTGTTATTTCATGGCATGATGGCACGATGACACAACACACTGCAATAGCAAAAAGAATTCCAGACCCAAGATGCTGGTTTTAAATACGACAGGTTCCACCTGCAGGAGCTTACCATCAATAGCATCTAATCCACCTGATAGCCTCTAATCCACCTATATATATATATATATATATATCTGTGTGTTTACTTGGCTTTTTCATGTGAATTTGTATTTTCTTTATTCAAATTATTAAAACTACTATATAATGACATCACTTTTATTTGTATATAACAGACATGAGAATAAATGGGCATTGGTGGTCTAGTGGTATAAGGTGCCGGCTCGCTGATCCAAAGGTTGGGGGTTCGAGTCCCACTCTCCACAAGGTTGTCACTGTCCTCCCAGTGGAGCTAACTGGGTTAACAAAGGCCGGTCATGTCTCTCACTGTCTATGGTGTGAGGCATGTAAAGGAACCATCGCTGACTTTCGACAAGAGTAGGCTGCAAAGCCGTCAGCGTGTTTCCACCCTGTGATGGCCTGGCGAGCTGTCCAGGGTGTACTCTGCCCTCGCCCTGAGTTGGCTGGGATGGGCACCAGCCTCCCCGTGACCCTAATTAGGATGAAGCAGTTACAGAAAATGATGAGACATGAGAATATAATCATCTGAAGCTGTCTCATATAGAGTGAAATATTTGGTTGTAGAAATGTATTATGGAAAGTTGGTACTTTTTCCATGAAAAATACTTTGTGTAGCTGTAGATGTTATGAAATGAAATATAAGTTGCTATGTTTACCTTATTAATTCCCTAAATTACAGGTATTTTTAGGCATCAACATTGTCATTAATTGACATCTGGCTCACTTTTAATAATTATGTGAAAATTTGAGTCCCAAACATTAATTCTCTTTTTTGTAATCAGGATGAGTTGTGTTCTTTAAGTTGTTTGCATGGATTGGACTCGCTGTATCGCTGACACTACAACTTACAATCAGCTCAATTTGAAATCTATAACTGGAGACAAAGATATGAAAAAAAGTGATGGGAGAAAGTGGGGAAAATGTGTGTGTGTGTGTGTGTGTGTGTGTGTGTGTGTGTGTGTGTGTGTGTGTTACTCCTACTAAAGATGCTATCACAATACAAGTATCTTTTTCTGTTTTATAAATGTTTATAACTTTTTAAAACAAAAATCTTTCAATTGGCAGTTCATTGCCATGGCCTATAGTGAATATAGTGGGGCCGGTGGCGTAGTGGTTAGAGTGCTGAGCTCATGATCGGGAGGTTGTGAGTTCGAATCCCACTGAGACCCTCACTGTGCTAAGACCCCCCCTGGGCAAGGTCTCAACCACAAGTGTGCCTCTGGTCACCCAGCAGTGTAAATGGGAACCAGTAAAAATAAACTGGGAAGGTAACCTGTGATGGACTAATGTCCCATCCAGGGGAAGTTGAACTTCCTGGTTGCTTCACGCTACAGAAACCGGGGATAGGCACTGGCCCGATGAGCCACAAGGCTCAGGTGTACAAACCCAACAGACTTTACCTTACCTATAGTGAATACCTTTACACGATGGGCAGTTTTCCAATATTCTCTCTTTAAAGCATAACAATAATAATAATAATAATAATAATACAATATATGGCCTGACGGGCAGAAATGGCTGCCAAACCCTAATTAGCATGAAGTGGTTCAGAAAATGAATATATGAATGTATAATAGAATAAAAAGTATACCTTCCAGGTGCGAAAATGCTGTCGTCATCTGAATATTAGCCATTGACCTACTCAAAAAGTAACAGAAAGCATCCAAGTTGTTGTATTAATATTGTATTACTTGGATTAGGTTACAGACGACATCCTTTAACAGCTAATAAGTAATTGCATCTGATCACAATTTTAAACTACAGTAACCCCTTAATCCTGGCTGGACAACTTACACGTCTTCAAAGATCTGCTGCTAACACCTTGATTGGTTTGAAACTCAATGTGATAACATATCCCACTACTTAACTTCTTTTCCTTTCGTCTGTTCCCTTCAGGGGTCGCCACAGCAAACCATCCGCCTCCATCTCACCCTATCCTCTGCATCTTCTTCTCTTACTCCAACGACCTTCATGTCTTCCTTCACCACATCCATAAATCTTCTCTTTGGTCTTCCTCTGGGCCTTCTGCCTGGTAGTTCCAACCTCAGCATCCTACTACCAATATACTCACTATCCCTCCTCTGTACATGTCCAAACCATCTCAATCTAGCCTCTCTGACTTTGTCTCCAAAACATCTTACATGGGCTGTCCCTCTGATGTCCTCATTCCTGTATTTCTGATGTACTCATCTCACTGTTTGACTTATAGATATTGATTTTTGCATGTGCGAAAGTTTGCACACCCTTTCATTTGTTAGGTCTGCAGTTGTAATATAGTAAATTGAATTACCTGATTATGCTATGATTGATTCATTAGGACTCGTTAACTAGGTCATGCACTGGTATTATAAATAATTATTTCAGAGCATAATAAATTCTTTGACTCTTCACACCTTGTTAACACTCAACAACCAATGGTTCCCGTAAGAAGTTGTGTGAAGATCTGAAAATTGAACTGTTTGATGAGTACAAAGCAAAGAAAGGCTATAAAATTATATCAACGTGCTTCCAGTTCACAATTACCATATTTCCATTAGAAATGTGCCAAGAAGAAACTTCAGTTATACAGAAATTTGTACGTCAAGGCAAAATCTAAAAACATAATGCACTCATTTACAAATCTCATGAAAACATATTTTATTCAGAGTGGAACAAAGAAAATGTATCAAAAGCTCGAAAATGTGTTGGGACAGGGCAAAAAAGGGCTGAGAAATGTAATTGGTACTAAAAAGAAACAGCTGAAGGAATATTTTGCAAAAGACTTAGTTATTTTTCTAACAGGTCACTAGTACTAGAGCGTCTTTATGAGCCAGAGTTTCTCCGAATTAAAACTGGGTAAGGGCTCACCAATGTGCAGCAACCTAAATGTTTGGAAATTGCAAGATTTTCAGAATGCTGCTCCTCAATGTGAAATTGTGAAGACTTTGAATGCTTTATCACCTATAATACATAATATCATGAAATGGTATTAATCATGAAAGTATTAAAAAAAAAAAGCTAACGGATCATGGCCATATATTTTGAGAAAACTGAAAAACTATGAAGATTCACTAACCTCACTAATCAGAAACAAGATCTGAAATCATTTGCCTATAAACGCAGTTAGCTGTCTGTCTGGCTTCCTTTCGGCTTTTTCCCTTTTACTCGGGAGTCGCCACAGTGAATCATCTGATTCGCACAGAGGTTTTTACGTCAGATGTCCTTCCTGTCACAACCCTTTTTAGCAAGGGACAGAAACACGCTGACGACTTTGCAGCTACTCTTTACGAAAGTCAGCAATGGTTCTTTTACATCAACCTCTCACCATAGACAGTGACAGACATGGCCCGCCTTTGATAACCCAGTTAGCCGCACTGGGGAGGGGGGGGGGGGCAGTGACAACCTTGTGGAGATTGGGACTCGAACCCCCAACCTTTGGAACAGTGATCCAGCGCCCTATACCACTAGAGCACCACATAAGCGCAGTTAGCTGTGCCATCCTCAAATGCAGGTTCGAGCTCAATTGTACGAAGAAAAAGCCATATGTGAACATCTCAGGCAAAAGCCCCTGAGGACCAGTATATGAAAACCATACAGTTCTGAACGCATCAGATAATTCAAAATACATATGAAATCCACATTGTTATTGGAACAGCAGTGTGAACTTGTAGGGAACCACACAATAAATCAAAGAAATAGACCTCGACCTACACAGGAGATGGAAATAATTTCTAACTTGTTCAAAGCTTCAGGGCAAGGTTGTATGATCGTGTTTTCTGTCACACAACAGGTGAGTTTCATACAACATATGACCAACTGTACTAGCAATTTGTCCAATATTCTGTTTTGGACATGTTCTGCTTATGTTGTTTGATGTGTATAGAAAGTCAAAAAATCATTTTGTGGTCAGACAAATCAAAACTTTAAACTTTTTTATTGACCTTTAATGGTGTTTCCTTCAGAGTAAAGATAAGCAGGACACCTCTACTTGTACTTTACTTTATATATATATATATATATATATATATATATATATATATATATATATATATATATATATATATATATATATATATATATATATATATACAAAAATAAAAGGACAGCACAAAGACTTTCTATTGAAACTCCATTTATCACTACAGATCTGTTTTGAGGGGTGGTGAAACCATCCTCTCTCTTCAGGTGATTATAGAAGAATGATTACAAAGTGCTGGGGGAGGTACTATGCGTATATATATAGAGAAAATCCTCTCTCTCTCTCTCTCTCTCTCTCTCTCTATATATATATATATATGTATATATATATATATATATATATATATAGCTTGCATTTTATATATATATATATATATATATATATATATATATATATATATATGTGTATATATATATATATATATATATATATATAGTTTGCATTTTATATATATATATATATATATATATATATATATATATATATATATATATATATATATATATATATATATATATATATATATATATATATATATATATATATATATATATATATATATATATATATATATATATATATATATATATATAGCTTGCATTTCTCATGGCATGGGATGCAACTTCCACAAATGGAAATAAGCCTTCAATGTTGACACCTACAGTATATGCATGTATTAGTGCAACATATAGTCCCATCCACAAATCTTTTTTTTGGAGAAAACCCTGCATATTTAAGACAGACAGTGCTAAACTGCATACTGCATTTATTACAACAGCATGGCTTTGTAGTTGAAAAGTCCAGGTGCTGAAGTTCACTGCCTGCAATCCTGACCCTTCAACAGTCAACAAAACAATTTGCATATCATGACATTAAAAAATACAGCAACCAAAACCTAGGACTGTTGAGCACCTAAGAATAATAATTAAAAAAAATGATAACAGGCAGGGATGGGGCAATCTTCCTCTGGCAAAATTCCAGAAACTGCTCTCCCCAGTTCCCAAACATTTAGACTGTTGTTAGAAGAAGAGAGGATACTACACAGTGGTAGACATGGCACTGTACCAATTTTTTTTTTTTTTTTTTCGGTTGAAAACTCAATTTTTTTAATTTTTTTTTTCCATTTGCCAAACTTACTCTCTCATTCACTTATTAGCCAACTGCTCAATCCCATTTGGGTTACATGTAGGCTGGAGTCTCTCTCAGCCACCTCTAAAAGTGTAGAATTGGGTCATTTTTTGCTGTGAGGCAGATGTGATAACGAGTATTCCACCATGCCACCCAAAATTCAAAATTATATTTTTTAAATCTTTTTTTTGTTGAAAAATTTGCTGTGTTTTCTGTTATATTGTTGATGAAGTTATGTAGAAAATGAATGGATTGCAATCTGTTTTTATTTTAAAATCAATATAAAAAAAATCACGCAAAATCCCAAACCAATTGTTGGAATTGAGGTTGTAGATTTAAAGATCTTTTCAACAGAAACATTGGGCTGGCCATTACGCTTTGAGTTTATGTGATAGCCAGCGGGGCAGTAAACTTTACACAGGTCAATGATGGCATGGAGTCCCATAATTATCGGGTATTTCTGAAGGAACATGTGACACCATCAGTCAAAAAATTTGAATATGAAACATTCTACAACGTGAAATGATTTGATGCAAACTGAAGCTTTTTGAAAAAGTCCTTATGACATTAATGTCGCAGTTAATAAGATTTTTTTTTTTTAATTCATTGCTGTTCAACTAACTAGTTGACTCAACAGGCAGACAAGGAAAGACAAATAAACAAAAAAGTTCCTACTGACTTCCACTCCAGTAGAGCGATACTCCCCAACAGTGACAATGGCACTACCTGCTGTACCAAAAGCATGACTTAATCAACTGTTTGATCAGGGCTGATGAGACAAGTACTGTATTATGAAATCTTTTCAAAACTACATAAAACAGACATTAAACAGTCACAGAACTGCAATGCGATCCCCATTTTGAGTCTGGAAACTGGTTTCCATTTCTGTAGCGTGAGCAGTGAGGAGTTCTGGAAAGTTATGCTACAAATATTTCAGCTTCACTTCCCAGTGCTGATATGAACGTGACATTACTTGCTGTTTTATTGTGTGTGTGTGTGTGTGTGTGTGTGTGTGTGTGTGTGTGTGTGTGTGTGTGTGTGTGTGTGTGTGTGTGTGTGTGTGTGTGTGTGTGTGTGTGTGTTTATGAGAAAGAAGCTTTTGATTTTTCTTGCATCTAATCTTTCCTTTTCTTTTTTGGGTACGAGTTAGGCTCAGGAAAAATTCAAATATTTCAGACCTATAGCTAATTCCAAAAAAGATGGGATAGAAAGAATTTGGGGTTAGAAATGAGAGTAAACTAGTAAATGATGACGTTATTTAAAGTTGTGTCAAAAACTGAGTGTGTCTCAAAAAGGAAATAATTTCCCTTTTGTCAAGAAATGCATAAGAAAATTATTGAAATGCTCAACACAATGTTCCTCAAAGCAAGATAGGAAGGGACACCCACTCTGTTTCATAGTATTATTTAACAATTCAAGTAATCCAGACTCCCATCCTTGAATCGTGACCTTATTGTGGTGGATGGGTCTGCATGTCTTAATGGTCCTAGGCGCTGTGTTTTTGGTGTAATTATGCCCCAGGAAGGGTCACCCAAGGCAAACAGGTCCTAAGTGAGAGTCCAGACGAAGCATGGTTCAAAAGACCCCTGTGGAGAAATGTAAAAACACATGTTTTCCCTTGCTCGGACACAGGTCACCAGGGTCACCCTGAAGCCAAGCCTGGGGAAGGGGCTCAAAAGCAAGCAGCTGGTGGTCGGGCTTCTGCCCATACAGCCCGGTGGGCACAGCCTGAAAAGGGGACATGTGAGATAGACAGTGAGAGACATGGCCAGCCTTTGATAACCCAATTAGCTGCACTGGGGGGACAGTGACAACCTGTTGAGACTGGGGGCTTGAACCCCCAACCTTGGGATCAGTGATACAGCACCTTACCACCAGGCCACCACTTTAACTCCTACATTCCCAAAATATTTTTAATAGGATATATACAGTGGGGCTGGTGGTGTCGTGGTTAGGGTGCTGGGCTTATCATCGGGAGGTTGTGTGTTCAAATCCCAGTTAGACCCCCACTGCGCTAAGACCCCTGGGCAAGGTCTTAATCACAAGTGTGCCTCTGTTCATACACCATTTCACTGGAGCGTGGCAGACTTACGGGAGCAAAAATGTTGTCATCTCAAACATTCTGCAATTATTCCCTCATCTTCCGTGTTATTCTGTATGTGTTCCTCCACTTCCGGCAGACCAAAATGTTCTGTGGACGTGAAAAAATTTCCGTGAGTGTTCCCTTTGGTTCCATAGTCCGTCGGTAAACATTCCGTCATTTTCGCAAACGGTCTGTAATCTTTCCTTTTATACCGCAAGTGTTCCGTAACTTATCCGCAACCCCCCCCCCCTCCGTATGGTCAAAAGCAGCTATGGAACAGTTCCGTTCATCTACGGATCCCCACGGAATATTAACGGAAGGCATGGAATACATACGGAACAATAAAAAACACTGCAAAACATCCGTAGACATTACACGGAGCAAAGTGAAACGGTCCTGGAATACATACGGAACATTTATGGAATAGTTACTGATAGCACGGAAGACTTATGGAACACTCATGGAATTCACTTCGACTATAAATACAGGCGCGAAAGACAAAGAACCATTCATTTCAAGAGACGCTACAATGCCGAAAGTCAGGAGGAAGACAACCACCAAGAGGCCATGGTCTCTGAAAACCCAGTGGAAGATACTTCGCAGGAAGCCAGATGTTGCTTCCGTTATTGCCGCTGACCCAAACAAGAAGGCACGAGTATATATCAAAGCTCAACAACGATGAGGAGCAGGTCATGGTGGAGTTCATCCAGGCAAACGAGTGCCTTTGCAACAAAAAAATCTCCGGTCCTGGACGGACAAACAACACAAGCTCTGGGCTGATCAGGTTTCACGCATGGGGAAGACCGACGAGGAGCTGAAGCAGTGGTTCCAGAGTGTGCGGACGTGGCTGTCGGGGTTGGAAGTCGGGGCAAGCTGACATGAACATGTCTCAGAGGGACCAGTGGATATACCATAGCTTTAGCTTCCTATGTCCACACATTGTCGAGATACAGCGGAGGAACTTTGTCTCTCTGAAGGCAAAGCTTGCTGCTGCAGCTGGCTCCGGCTGTTCCACGGCCACCACCACTGGAGAACCTCCACTGCCATCAACGTCAGAGGGGGCACAGGACATTGCAGCTATCGACCTCCAGATGGCAGAAGAGGCAACACCCATCATCCCCCTTGACGCAACGCCTGTCACCACAGCATCCAGGTACACCTTGGCAACGTCTGGATCTGCAACGTCCAGCCTTAACGACAGAGCCGACTGGATTCTCGCAGAAGCTGAACAGCTGGTGAGACAGAGAAGGTAAGTACGGACAGCCGATGAGTCAGAGAGGGCGAGTTTCACCAGTTGGGTAGCAGCTGTGCTGCAGAATCTCCCAAAACCTGTGCACAGGCATGCCAAGTTGAAGATTCAAGAACTGCTGAATGACTGCTTGGACAGAGCTGAGGACTTGGAGATGCAGCCGCAGGAGCAACCACCTCCTATGCAGCAGCAGTCGCAGCAGCTCCAGCCTCAGCAGTATTCACAGCAACACCACCAGCAGCTTACTCAGCAGCATCGACCACCGCCTCTGCGCCACCAGTGGCATCAGCAGCATTACTGGCCGCCCCCACCGACGCAGTGGACCACACAGCTGTCTGGTCCACCCATGCCTGTTTGGGGACCTCAAGACGTGAGGTGGGCAACACAACCGTGCCCACGACAATCGACGTCGTCTGCAGGAGAGCAGCAACCACAACCCAGAAGATCAGTCAGTTGCCCTCCGGTTACATGCACATCAATGCCTGCAACCATCCCTGCAGCTAAAGACACAAGTGGAAGTGAGCCCAGCCCGCTCAACAGTTCCAGTGTGCTCAGGCAGTGTTGTGATGACTTTGAGGACTCAAACTCCACCAGTGACCCATGAGACTTTTGGGGTTTTTTTTTTTTGTTTGTTTGTTTGGGGTTTTTTTTCAATTTATTCAATTACATATTTCAATTCATTCACTTTATTTTTTCTTTTTTCATTTTCATGTAATAAAGTTTTAAAGTTATAATCACTGTGGTTTTGACTTGTGTGCATTTTTTGTAGTCAGGAATGATTGATTGAAGGTGCAAATAAAAGGAACATATTGACACTCGGCAGTACTAAAACAAAAGTTAAAAATTTAAAAAGACTTTAATACAAACAAGAGTCAATAAGAACACACAATTGTAACAACAACAACAACAACAACAACAACACAAACCAGCATAGGTCGATGACAATGTCTCGTTGCATTATCAATAAGTCGTTGGGTTATCAAAGGCCGACCATGTCTCTCTGTCTATGGTGTGAGGTTCATGTAAAAGAACCATTGCTGACCTTCGACAAGAGTAGCTGCAAAGCCGTCAGCGGTAGCCTGGCGAGCTTTCCAGGGTGTACTCTGCCCTCGCCCGGGGGTTGGCTGGGATGGATGCCAGCCTGCCCACAACACCGAATTAGGATTGAGCAGTTACAGAAAATGTTCTGAACTGAGGATGTATACAATACAGTAGTGGCAATCATTAAAACAATACAGAGGTCAAGTAAACGGATGTTGGAAATTCACCTAACGAAACCGTCATTGTAATGAATAAATTAATAAGTAATACTGTAAACCTTTCTTTGCCAAAGCTGTGATTAACTGGATTTAAGAGACGTGAAAGTTTCGCAGAGTTACGTCTTTGCTAACACTAGTAACAAAACTTTGTGTTCATTTACCCTTCATGATAGTTATTCACCAGATACAAGCAGCTGGCAAGGTTTGTAAATTTCACAATGCTGCTTTATGATGTTGTGCATGGTCCCATGAACGACAATCCCTTTTTGGCAGATTACTTTGCAGCACGACACCGACTGGCTGATGCTGTAGGGATAGATGAATTACATTCATATTTGTCTGTTGTGTATACTGTTTTGATTAACTATGATCTCTGGTTTTACAATATGTATTAGTGTGTGGATGATAGAATACAGTTACCTTTTTGGTACTCTAATTACACTGGTAGCTCAGTGGTTAAGGCTCGAGATTACTGATCTGAAGGTTGGGGGTTCAAGCCCCATTTACCACCAAGCTGCCATTGTTGGCTCCTTGAGCAGGGCCTTTAACCCTTAAGTGCTCAGTTGTGCAAAATTTGATAAACAATCTGGATAAGGGTGTCTGCTAAATGTTGTGAAGTAAAGCAACACTAATACATGTACATCTGGGAGCCAGCCAACTGAATTGAAAGTAGCTATCTGCTTCGTGGAGTGGTTGGCTAGCTATTTAAAGGAGCAGTTTAAGAATCACTATACTGTGTAGTGTATATATTTAATCACATTCCTGATCGTTTTAAATACATTTGGAACATGAAGATACTTACAAGTTTCAGAGTAATTTAAATGATCGCTCATCACAGAAGTTGATACTGTTGTTAAAACTCACAAAGCTATCTAAAGGATCTGCAACATCGGCACCTACGTCATCATGGGGATGAACATGCAAACTCCACACAGAAATGGCCAAGCTGAGAATTGAGCTCGGGCCGTCTAGCTGTGAGCTGGATATGCTACTGAGATGCCAATATGATTAAGAATTTGTATTACTGGTGATTGGCCTTTGGGAAGAGAGCCATCGTGGTCTAATTCACAAAAACTGAATGAAATAGTTGTATGTTATATGTTGACAGATACGGTCCCATCATTTTCCTTATGACCTTGAATCATATCATGAGCATTCATCCATTCATTTTATATTTTTCTATATATAAAAAATAAATAAATATATATATATATATATATATATATATATATATATATATATATATATATATATATATATATATATATATACATACATATTATATATATATATATATATATATATATATATATATATATATATATATATATATATATATATATATATATACACACACCATACAGTGGTACCTCACTTTACGAAAGTCTCACCAAATGAAAAATGCAGGTTATGAAAAGCATTTTAGATAAGATAAGATAAGATAAGATACAGCTTTATTAATCTCACAATGGAGAAATTCACTGTTACAGGCTCTTGAGGTACTATCAGTAGGGGGTGCAAAAATAGATACAAATACAAACATACACACATACATATATATTATATAAGTAAATAAATAAATAGATACATAAATAGTATAAATTAATAAACAATAAAAGAAAAGAAGGGAACAACTTTGTAGACTGGCCTATATTGAAGTGTAATGTATCTGAGTGCAGAGTAGATGGGTTGATATGGTTCATAGTCAGTGGGGTAGATGTGGTTGATTAAAGTGCGCGGGGTTTTTATTGCACATAACCGGTATTTTCACAGACAGTTACAAAGTGGCGTTGTACAGTCTGACAGCGGTGGGAATGAACGACCTGCGGTAGCGCTCCTTCCTGCACTGAGGATGTCTCAGTCGTCCACTGAAGGAGCTACTCAGCTTCTTTACAGTCTGGTGCAGTGGGTGAGAGCTGTTGACCATGATGGATGTGAGCTTTGCTACCATCCTCCTCTCACTCACCTCCTCCACAGAGTCCAGTGGGCAGCCTAGGACAGCGCTGGCCCTCCTGACCAGCTTGTTCAGTCTCTTTTTGTCCCGCTCTGTGCTGCCCGGGGCCCAGCAGATGGCAGCGTAGAGGATTGCAGAGGCTACCACAGAGTCATAAAATGTCCTGAGCAGAGGTCTGAATACTCCGAAGGACCTGAGTCTCCTAAGAAGGTGGAGGCGACGCTGGCCCTTCTTGTACAGGGCGTTGGTGTTGTGGGACCAGTCCAGTTTATTGTTAAGGTGAGCACCCAGGTATTTGAAACTGTTCACTATCTCAATGTTCTGTCCCTGGACGTTCACTAGTGAGTGTGTGTGTGTGTGTGTGTGTGTGTGTGTGTGTGTTAGTGTGCTTCTTCTGAAGTCGACCACCATCTCCTTTGTCTTCCTGGTGTTCAAGCACAAGTGGTTGCGCTCATGCCAGTCCACGAAGTCAACGATGACCGACCGGTACTCCAGCTCGTTCCCCTCTGACACACGGCCCACGATGGCAGAGTCGTCCGAGAACTTCTGGAGGTGGCAGCTGTCTGTGCTATAGCTGAAGTCCGAGGTATAAATGTTGAAAAGGAAGGGTGAGAGGACGGTGCCCTGCGGTGCCCCCGTGCTGCAGACTGCTACCTTTGACTTACAGTCGCGCAGCCGCACATACTGTGGACGGTTAGTAAGGTAGTCGGTGATCCAGGCAGCAAGTCAGGCACTCCCACATCCTCCAACTTCCCCCGCAGAAGCGCTGGCCTGATGGTGTTGAAGGCGCTGGAGAAGTCAAAGAACATGACCCTCACAGCGCTGCCAGCGATTTCCAGGTGGGTGCGTGGGGGGGCTAGGGTGGGCTGCAGAGGGAGGGGGATGTGTCTGTCGGGCTGTAGCAGTCAAGTGAAGTTGGCCTGGGGAGGGGGAAGGTGTCTGCTGGTCTGGAGACGTGTGAAGACAGGGGGGGACCGGGGAGGGGGGCAGAGGGGGAGGGGGGATTTTCCTAAAATTTTTGTATCTGTATATGAAACAAGTTCACGTTACAAAAACGCCATCTTAAAAATTGAAATGCACCATTCAAACATTAAAACAATGCACAAACTGCTCTCCCATCTCCCATCGTCCCAATGACGTTCAAACATCCCGCCCCGCTGGCCTCCCATTGGCTAACAACTGAGCTGTCGTTCATGTCGCCTTCACTTGAGCGCCATTTTGGACAGGTCCACCTGATGCCATCCTGGACAGGGATCCCATAGGCTAGGAGGGATGATGCAGCTACCACCCATTGCCTATTATGGAGCTGAATCTACCATGATGCTTTCGTGTAAAGGACAGAGTTACTGTTGTTTTATGCTTTATTTCTTGACTCAGGCTTTTAACCTTCCATAAACATTTGTAAGATTATAACTCCACTAAGAAGACATGGTCAACACACGTGTGCGCACACGTGATTTCCAGTGTGAGTGAGAAGAAGAAATGGGCTCGAGTGATATCACAAAGGAATATGGCCAAACCCATCTACCATCGGTACGATATTGAAGCAGAAGGAGGTCTTAAAAAGCATGCTTTTATAATTTTTAAAGGGTTTATGTTGTAGTATTGGGGGCCTTGGAACGAATCATGCGTTTTACATGTAAAATGTGGTTCAATTTACAAAAAATGCAGGTTACGAAAATGGCTATGGAATGGATTAATTTCATAAAGTGAGGTACCACTGTGTGTGTGTGTGTGTGTGTGTGCGTGTGCGTGTGTGTGTATATATATATATATATATATATATATATATATATATATATATATATATATATATATATATATATATATATATATATATATATATATATAAAATATACACTAGTACAGTATAAAAAAAAACTGTCACATAATGTTTCTCAAAAACAGCCTTCTGCAAGACTTGCTATAATGTTAGCACAATTATTATTACCGGTATTTATCTTTTTGGTATGTGAGGCTTGAAGGTTTTTTTGTTTTTTTAAATAGAGCATACTGAATCTTTTCTTTTTGTTATTACTTCTCAAGATCTTCTCGCCTCAATATATAATTACAAGTAAAAATGGGGGTTTTTGTCACTGTTGTCAATCAAATCTATTTTCCAAATTCCTGCATTAACAGTAACTTCACAGGCAGATGGAAAGTATCAGGTAGGTGGGTCATTTGAGCCCGTAGGCAACAGAACTCCCGCTTCAAGTTTCCAGAGCATCCAGTCATGCTCAATAAGTGGGAGTCTGTTTGTGCAGAACTCGGACATTGGTTCATTTCACAAAAAAGATACAGATGACGTATTTATTGATGTGAAAATCCTTCTTTGTGGTCAAACTTGACCGTCCCTCAGTGATTATGTGCACTGTTTGTTCACAGGAAATGCTTATACTGGTATTACTGGGAGCTGAAGGTAGAATATAGACGCAAATGTTATTGGCACTGGATCTCAAACCATCTGGGGAGAAGCAAGGTTGTTGTAAAGAGCTCACACACCCAGACGGCACAACAGAGGGAAGTCGATTAACTCAAACAAGGGCATGCAGAGAAACAGGGTGAGGCTTAGCAGACCTTATTTTGGTCACATAAGGTGTTTTTATGGGGATTGCGGGTGGTAAAGGACTTTTTGGAGTACCAATTCCTTGCTATGGTGAAAAAGCCCAACTGCTGCCCTACAGCATTTCAGCCTTTATACTGTATACTGAATCCTGTAGCTAGCAACGTCTGTTTGAATAATTAAAGGCATCGTTCATAATAGGATTCAGGTAGAGACCGAGTCGAGATAACCAATATATAACTGAGGAAAAATATAAAGAAATGGTTTTAAAAACATCCATTTTATTAGTTACTTTATCAGACATTCTTTTGGGGAAAAAAAACATTTACATAACACAGTTTTGAAAAGTGCATCCATTTTGCCCATGGGCTATCAATTTGTGGGTGATGGACCTGCAGCAGAATATTTTTTTATGTTTCAGGACATGTACAAGCAATCTTGTTTTCCTTTTGGCTTTTTCTCTTTTTCAGAGGTCGCCATAGCGAATCATCTGATTCGCACGTTTGATTTGGCACAGGTTTTTACATTGGATGCCCTTCCTGACACAACCCTTTTTAGCAAGGGACGGAAACACGCTGACGGCTATGCAGCTCCTCTTTATGACAGTCAGCAATAGTTCTTTTACAGCCTCTCTCCATAGACAGTGCCGGCCGTTGATAACCCAGTTAGGTGCATTGGGGGGACAGTGACAACCTTGTGGAGAGTGGGACTCGATCCCTCAACCTTAGGATCAGCGATCCAGCACAGTTTACCACCAGACCACCACTGCCCTAAGTACAAGCAATCTATAAATAGTAAAAAAAAAAAAAAAAAAAAAAAAAAAAAAAAAAAAGTAATTATAGTATATCGTGTCTATAATGGTTGGAGAAACGTGTCCGGTGTGATGTGTATCGGCAAAAATGGAAGGGAAAGTGTACAAGACGGTGGTGAGGCCAGCGATGTTGTATGGGTTAGAAACAGTGGCGTTGAGGAAAAGACAGGAGGCAGAGCTGGAGGTAGCAGAGATGAAAATGTTGAGGTTCTCTTTGGGAGTAACGAGGATGGATAGGATCAGGAATGAGTCCATCAGAGGGACACCACATGTGCGATGTTTTGGAGACAAAGTCAGAGAGGCTAGATTGAGATGGTTTGGACATGTACAGAGGAGGGATAGTGAGTATATTGGTAGTAGGATGCTGAAGTTGGAACTACCAGGCAGAAGGCCCAGAGGAAGACCAAAGAGAGGATTTATGGATGTGGTGAAGGAGGACATGAAGGTCGTTGGTGTAAGAGAAGAAGATGCAGAGGATAGGGTGAGATGGAGGCAGATGATTCGCTGTGGCGACCCCTGAAGGGAACAGCCGAAAGGAAAAGAAGAAGTATATAGTGTCTATAAATAGTAAAAAAAAAAAAAAAATCCTCCCACAGGTATACTGTAATTCCAGAGGTAATTTCCAAGCATTTTTGCCAGAAGAAACCAATAACGTTGATTTTACTTAATACAAGTTATGTAAAATTACTTCCATGTGGACGTAAGTGGTTACTGGGTAATTTACCAACATTTTCAAGTACATTGTATAAATTTAATTTCAAATTATTTCTATAGGTTAGCTGGTCAGGAGGGCCAGCTCTGTCCTCGGCTGCCCACTGGACTCTGTGGAGGAGGTGAGTGAGAGGAGGATGGTAGCAAAGCTCACATCCATCCTGGTCAACGGCTCTCACCCACTGCACCAGACTGTAGAGAAGCTGAGTAGCTCCTTCAGTGGACGACTGAGGCATCCTCAGTGCAGGAAGGAGCGCTACCGCAGGTCGTTCATTCCCACCGCTGTCAGACTGTACAACGCCACTTTGTAACTGTCTGTGAAAATACCGGTTATGTGCAATAAAAACCCCGCGCACTTTAATCAACCACATCTACCCCACTGACTATGAACCATATCAACCCATCTACTCTGCCCTCAAATACATATATACTTGAATATAGGCCAGTCTACAAAGTCGTCCCCTTCTTTTCTTTTATTGTTTATTAATTTATACTATTTATGTATCTATTTATTTATTTACTTATATAATATATATGTATGTGTGTATGTTTGTATATGTATCTATTTTTGCACCCCCTACTGATGGTACCTCAAGAGCCTGTAACAGTGACTTTCTCCATTGTGATGAGATTAATAAAGCTGTATCTTATCTTATCTTATCTTAGGTTACAATATATTATACAGAGTTCAGTACGTATATGGCAAAAGCTTTGCGAGCACCTGACCATCAATTTATATGTGCAACACAAACTTTTACGTTTCTGCCCATTTCAATAACGTGAGTATTTTCCCACACCAACACTCTTGCTACTCGAATAACGTCCAGTTCTCAGCAAAGTTTTACATCAGATTTTACAAACATGACTGTGGGAATTTCTGCTCATTCACACAAGAGCATTAATTTGACTCCGAGGACCTCTGAGATTTTCGGAGTATACTAGCACTGTATCCAATTACGTTCTTGCTTTTATTTTAACCAAATCCAGTACACTGAGGCTCTGTGAACGTGAACCGTACCACATACAAACTTCTTTTCAAAACGGTTTTTATTCTATTGTTTTATTATCTTTCTACCAGAGTGCAGAATGATATGCTCGGTCGGAGCATTACCTTGTATCTGTTCTCTCTATTAAAGCTTTTAGGACGTTAAGGGTTTGATATTGAAGGCTTCAGCTTTACATCTTACATCTGTGTCATGTTTCAGTTCATGAAGTTATAACCTTTTATTGGATTATTTATTTTCTAAAATATATTATAAGGGTCAGGAAGTTAAAGTGTCGTTGTGTCATCATTTAATGATAAAGGACAAATCTGAGGCCTGAGGGCAAAATCAGAGGAGAATTATTGATAGCATGATCAATCCACAGAGTGACCCAGAATGAACCTGGTTTATAATAAAAGTACAACAGACCTCAGAGAGACACATGGTTAATGCGGTTCTGTATTTATATGTCATGAATTAAAACATGGATCGTATGAAATTACCAATTTAGAGGACAATTTAAGCTTGCATTTCTTATATGCAGATTTGTCTCTGACTGATGTATGTCTTTTGTTTCTTTTCCTGCAGAAACAACAGAATAAAGAGGAGATTATACGGCGTATTGTGCAGTCACAGCGATCATTTGCTCAGTTTGATGCATGTCCAAGGCAAGTGCGTGCGACACAAAAGCCCTCTTCTCTTTCTATCTTTTCTCTTTCTCCAGTCAATATCCCCAGCACAGCGAGAGCACAAGTGTAGCAACAGCAGAATTACGTTTGTCCACTCCTAACTTTTATTTGTTGCATAGTATGTTATACACAGTTTTAGGTGACAGAAGCCCTGGACATAAACATACATATGAGAAAAAGAGGACAGAGTGATGTATAAGGCATGACTACACACACACACACACACACACACACACACACACACACACACACACACACACACACACACACACACACAATGTTACACTTATTAGTATGCACTGGTTAAGTGCATGTTTCTTAAAAATAAATCCACTTGAAATTTTGCTTTGTAGAAGATTAAAGCAGTCGCTTTATCTATACCCACATTAAATGCACTTTCAAGTTCATTCCAGTTGGTTGAGCATCGAAGAATAATGCTTTCTTTAATTGCTTTATCAAATTTCATTGATCAATATTGGGCAGTGGTGATCTAGTGGTTATGGTGCAGTGGTTATCCCCCCCCCCCCCCCCCCCCCCAGTGCAGCTAACTGGGTTATCAAAGGCGGGCCATGTCCCTCACTGTCTATGGTGAGAGGTTCATGTAAAAGAACCATTGCTGACTTTCGTAAAGAGTAGCTGAAAAGCCGTCAGCGTGTTTCTACGAGCTGGAGAGGGATGGGCTCCGCCAGGCCAAATCAGCCCAAGTCTCACCATGAAGGCGCCCCAATGACATCCTCGGATGTTAAGGGATAAGTGAAGAGGAAGGTCAATATTGCACGGAAACCAGTGAAAAATGAAAGCAGAAAAGCAGAAACAAGTTGTTCCGTGTGCAGTTTTGTACATTTTTCAAGAAGGCAGAATTTGGTTGAAACGTTAAAATTAAGGGTGGCACAGTGGTGTGGTGGTTCACATTTCCACGCCACAGCAGCACGGTCCAGTGTTCGAGTTCTGTGCCTGGAAAGGGCGTTTCTGTGCGGAGTTTGCATCCACCTCCACCCCCCCTAACCCCACCCCCCCTAACTTATGTGGGCTTTCTCTGGCTGATCCACTGGTTTCCTCCCACAATCCTAAGACACGCTTATTGGATGTTCTAGATTGTATTTGAGTATAAATGGTTGTGTGTGGGGCAGAGAAGGCCTGGTGGTAAAGGTGCGGGATCACTGATCCTATGGTTTGGGGTTCAAGTCCCACTCTCCACGGGTTGTCACTTCCAACCCACCCCAGTGCAGCTAACTAATCAAAGGCCAGCCATGCCTCAGACCACAGAAAGTGAGAGACAGGTTTCCTCCCTGAGACGGCCTGGCGAGCTGTCCAGGGTGTACTCTGCCCTCACCCGGAGTCGGCTGGGATGGGCACCAGCCTACCTGCAACCCTAATTAGGATTAAGCGGTTACAGAAAAATGAATGAATGAATGAATGGTTATGTGCATGTCCGTGCTGGCCTTGGGATGGTCTGGCGAGCTGCTCAGGGTGTACTCCGTTTTCACTTGGAGTTGAATGAGAGACTAGTAAATGAGAAGCTGGTTTGAAAAATGAAAATGAAAACGAGTGACTCCTCTTATACACTGCTCAGTTGAAAATCTGATTCTGATTGGCATTTGGCAGTCTGGGGTTTCCATATAAAACCCAGGGATTTACTGTTCTTTATCCATTCTATGACAAGTAATAAAGTGTGCCATCTATCATATACATCTTATGTCTGTAGAATACTGAGCCAAAGTATAGAATAGAAATTGAAAAAAAATACATTTGTAATAATAATAAAAAAAATAAATCAAATCATAGTACATACTGCATTTTACATTTCATGCATATACCTTTGCATTAGTTGTTATTAATATAATGAAATATATTAATGTCAACCTTGCAACTGGTACTGCCCATGTTGCCCATGACTTGTGCTCAGAATGGGATTTCGTTCCTAAGTCCTCTCCTTAGGAGCTTATTCAATCCAAGTAAAATAACCATGTCCATAATAATAATAATAATAATAATAATAATAATAATAATAATAAATAACCGTTTTCCTTTCCTGCTAACTTGACTTCAGCTAAGAATGGGAGAACTACATGCTTTTGTAGTAAAATGGCCTTTTATACATTGAAAGCCAGAGGACTCTGGGTTGGCCTTGCAGTACATCCTGGTCACAAGTGTGCGGTGATCTTTGTATGCAGTACTGTACTGTATAGTACGATTTTAGGCCAGCTGGCAGCTTTCGGAGTAAACTAACTGATCAAAATTTTTTTTTTTTTTTTTTTCATCGTGCAAAGATCCAAAGGGTCTTGTTTATCTGCGCAGAGCCTAGCTCAGTGAATGCTGCACGCCAAGCTTCTCCCGGAGAGCATCACCATTGCAAGAGCATTACTTGGAGATCACTCCAGGAAGTCTACAGAAATAGTGCTGTGAACCCTGGATAAGTACCAGAACTCATTCTCTTTCAGAACCAACACCCACCTGGTGAGAACTTGCGAAGAAAGTTCCAGGTACAGATGGCAGCATGACAGATGCATTTATTGCAAATGTTGCATCTTATGTCACTGAAAGAACTCAGCATGAATGTGTACACACTCAAGATGGCATCCAGGTAATCCTTACCCCTCCTGGCAGTTGTCCAGGATTTATATAGACACAGTTATATAGTTGGCTCTTAATTTTGCTAACTTCCAGGGGATGAGTGAATTCCTGCATAATGTTTGCTATAATGTCAGAAGGATCCACAGTTATATAACATGGGTTATTTTCATAAGAACTGCCTTTACACCAAGAAACCCCATGGATAAATCCATATCAAAATACTTTGGTTCTGTCAGCCTTTTTTAAAAATGTAGTATATCTTGTATCCATTAGTTCAGTTCACTATATATATACATATTGGCTAATGCAACAATCAACATGTAAATGCTCATTATTAAAATGAAATAAAACCTGAAAAAAAAAAATTCCTTTCATCTCAGGTGACAAAAGAAATGGTTTCAGTTAGAAGCTCTCAGGTCTTCCAGTGCTCAGGCGCCCTCTGCTGTTTTATCTTTTCAAAGGAATGCAGACAACTGGGATATCTTAAATATTATAAATGATAAATTATTTTATCATTAAAGATTATAGATCCTTTATAGATTAAAGGACCTTTATTCCAACAGAGCTGCAATAGCCACTGGATAAAGTGACTATATGAAAAAAAATGTTGTTTCCCTAAATCAGGGGTCACCAACCTTTTTGAATCCGAGCTACTTCTTGGGTATCAATTAATGCGAAGTGCTACCAGGTCGATACAAACTTGTGACATAACAAATTTGCTCAATTTACTTTTAATTGTATATTATTATTAATAATTAATGGTATTCATCTATGTCAGGGATTGGGAACCTTTTGACTAAGAGAGCCAAAAAAAAAAAAAAAAAAAAATTTAAATGTAATTCTCTGAGAGTCAAATATATTTTTAAATACTGAGACCAACAATGCGAGAGTATAATACAACTCTGAATTTATTTTAAACAACATTGTTATAACGAAGTTATTTATTAATAAGAAAAGTAATTCTTACTGTGCAACTTCGGGTGCTGCATGGTTTTCCTGATAGCTCTGTAGTCTGGTTGATGCGTGCTGAGGTTCAGCTTCATGCAGGTGTTTGGCTTCCATCTATTAAACGTGACCACAGGTTAGTCTTGATGCTTTTCAGATGTGAGAAGGACCGCTCAAGTGCGCATGTGGAGCCAAATGGTCAATACGACACGGCTCACACGCTGCAGTGTTTATGTGACAGGAATTGCATCCCAAGTTT
Organism: Plotosus lineatus; assembly: GCA_024760905.1. Classification (NCBI taxonomy): domain Eukaryota; kingdom Metazoa; phylum Chordata; class Actinopteri; order Siluriformes; family Plotosidae; genus Plotosus; species Plotosus lineatus. The sequence continues at coordinate 26,877,497 of CM045747.1, read as the reverse complement.
TGGCAATCAGTAGGTTCGCAGGTTGAAGTTTTTTCATTTTGTCCTTTTCTGCTTGGCTTCGTGCACATGAGCTAATCAAAACGAGGAAAATGTACCTCTTTACCCAAAAACAACTCGCGCAAGCTCTTGCATATAATCCAATAAAATTAGAGTTTCAAGATATTGGCCTCGCCCACACACTGGAGTACAGAAAGGATTGGCTCTCTGCTACGCACCACAGTGACAAGTGGCATTGAAAATATATGTATAGAATGAAATGCGTGAGATTTATTTATGTTTTTGTTTTAATTGATGGCTTTTTTCTGTATTTTTATTTAAAGGACAACGAAATTATGTATTAGTTATTCTGTGAAGAAAGGCCACCTGGTTTATCTGGGAGCCAGATTCAGTCATCCAAAGAGCCACGTCTGGCTCGCGGGCCATAGGTTCCCGAACCCTGAACAGGCTCGTGGGCAACTCATGTCCTTGTGGGCGACCTGGTGCTCGCGGGCACCATGTTGGTGACCCCTCCCCTAAATTAATACAATTATACCAGTGGAAAAAGGCATGTTTCACAAGTTCCTTATCAGATTCACACCATGCATGTCTATAGGTATTAAAAACATGCATTCATTTTCTGAACCACTTAATCCTAATTGGGTTTGTGGGGAAGGCTGGCATGGGCCCATCTCAGCTGACTCTGGGCATGGACAGAGTACACCCTGGACAACTCACCAGGCAGGGCAGAGACATTCTGACAACTATGCATCTTCCTCTTGACAAGGGTCAGCAAGTTGGCTGCGGCCCCTGTTGACAACGGGGCTCGAACCCAAAAACCTGGGCCACCACTGCCCCCAGTATATTTAATACAGTGAAATATTTTAAAACATGAGCTATTTTGGTATGTTTATCCTCTCATTTAAGGCTGCAGTTTTAGATTATAATTTAAGTAAAAACAATTTAAAATGCAGAAAACACCTTTCAAGATTTCTAGCTGTCCATAGGTGGGATTTTATATGCAAGTTGGGGTTTTGTACACAGCTCTGACCTGAAGAAACAAAAAGCGGATCTCTGCAACATTATTCCAACCAACCAGCAACAGAAGGCAGTTGTTCTTATACACAGAAGAAACACCTTCTTTGGTGATTGGCTGGAGGGGAGATTGGGGACTGTTTACAATTTGCAGAGTAGAAATTATAAAGGTGCCCTGGAAAAAGGTCTGATGGGCTTCCACACCCAAGGCTGCTGGCTTATCAGGACAGATATTATCCCATTTTCTGTAGTGTAAAAGCATCTAGGAATTTAACTCCTCCTGGATGTGACACTAGTTCAGCGCAAGTTTACCACCCAATATTTACTGCGACTCATTTCCCACAATTGTGGTTAAGAACTTGTACAGGGGTCCTTGCACTGTGGTGGTATAATGGGATTCAAACTCATGACCCTTTGATTTTGTCCATTAACCTAACCACTTCACCACCAACCCAACATACATACAAACAACTATGCATTCATTCACCTGTTCGGATAAAATATCAACAATATTTCACCAGTATCTTTTTCCAGAGTGTCTCCCTTGAGTGAGTAGTCCGTTATTAATGTGAACTGTGCACTGTGTTATTTTTGTACCATAGGGAACTTAAATTTAATTAGTAAAAATAACAAGCAAACAGGGAATTACGACCGACATTGTTCTCTGAATATGGAGTTAAGGTGTAATATTTAATTGAAAGGTAAAAAGAACAACTCATAAATATTCAATTACAGATGCTCCTCACTTTACGTTTATTCGCCTTACGAATCTACCTATGAATACGTTTATGATTTTTTTGTAAAAAAAATTTTTTGGAAGTCATTTTGAGTTTAGCGTGCTCTCCATAGTACGAAACGTTCTTACATAGTACGTAGGTGTAGTACGCAACTGACGCATGGCTCTGCATCCATTGTTTACATGGCACTGCTTCATTCATTGTTTACAAACGACAGACTGAATGTGCCCTGCTTCTTCCCAGTTCACCGCGTGTTACCCTTGTGTTAAGACGTCGTCTCTGTGATCTTTGCGTTTACACTGTTTTGCATATTTGTAACCCTAAGCAAATTTAGTTGGTCAGAAGCGTAAGCCTACTAGTGATAGTGGTAATCAGAATCAGTGGCAATAAGTGAATTTGATTAAAATTGATTTATTTGAAATTATTTTGCTTGAATTTAATGTTATTATTTTACAATGCTATGTTTATAATAATTGATTGAGGGGTGTTTTATGAGATACGGTAATAGTATTTATGGATGTATAGTACAGTATGAACGGTCATACGTTACTGGAACATACAGTAACAACTTACGGTTTTTTTGGGGGGGGGTTTCACCTTACGTTCGGAACGTAACTAAAACGTAAGTCGAGGAGCGTCTGTACAGTGATCCATTATGTTTACCTTTTATCCATCAGCGTCACTGGGGAATCTGGAGCCAATCTCAAGTGACTTCACGAAATTAGGTGGTATCCACCTTCAAAAGTCATTAAATAACACACTACGCAATAACCTGCAGTCATGCCTGGGACATTCCACAATGCAGCACTTTCAACTGGAGACAAACATGAAAACAAAGTTTGCAATTGTTTGGGTATGATCTACCAATTTTATTAATTTATTTATTAAATTTGACCAATTATGTCAGGGCCACCTGATAATCTGCATCACAAATTAGATGACAGCATATAAAATATAAATAACAAGTAAAAATAATCATCATCATTATCAGGACATGAGCAATTTTCAACAAGCTAGAATTTATTTTTCTCCTGAAACAGTTCATCATTCATCAGTTCATTTTCTGTAACCGCTTCATCCTAATTAGGGTCGTGGGGAGGCTGGTGCCCATCCCAGCCAACTCAGGGTGAGGGCAGAGTACACCCTGGACAGCTCGCCAGGCCATCGCAGGGTGGAAACACGCTGACGGCTTTGCAGCTACTCTTGTCGAAAGTCAGCAATGGTTCTTTTACATGCCTCACACCATAGACAGTGAGAGACATGGCCGGCCTTTGATAACCCAGTTAGCTGCACTGGGAGGACAGTGACAACCTTGTGGAGAGTGCGACTCGAACCCCCAACCTTTGGATCAGCGACCCGGTGCCTTATACCACTAGACCACCACTGTTCTCCTGAAACAATGAAAAACTATTTTTCAAGATATAGATGACAACTGGTGACACATTGTAAGGTAGATAACCACACAGAGTATGCATTGTAAGAATTAAAAGATTTAAAACGGTTAAATTGATTGTGTACTGTGTTTAGTTATTATTGCATCCGAATAAGCATTGTTCACTTGTACATGGCGAGTCCTAATCCCAGTGGGCGTTCGTCTGATCAGACTTTTGCTAAAACAGCCTTCTACAAGAAAACGTTGGACACTGCTGCACAAGATCCATACAAACTCCACAACATCTTTTCATCTTGACTCAATCCCCCTGCTCCTCCTGCCCCATCCTCCCTGACCCACTGAAGACTTTGCCAACTTCTTTGATGGGAAGATTAGACAAATTTGTTCGACATTCACTTCGGCCCTAGCTCCTATACTACACATCATTGATTCCACTTCTCCTTCCCTCAAACAGTTTTCCAATCTCACAAATGAAGAGATACAGCAAGTCATTTCATTATGCAATCCTACCACCTGCTCAACGAATCCCATCCCTTTCCCAATACTTCAGAACATCTCTCAAGAACTTCTCCCCTTTGACCACCACTATCATTATTAACTCTGTCACCTGGTTGTGTACCAACAGCATTCAAAAGAGGAAGGGTTTTGGCAAGCATTCAAAAGAGCCGGGCTTCCTAAAGAAACCCTCTCTAGATCCATCAGGCATCAGCGACTATAGTCCAGCATCACTTCTCTTTCCTTTTTAACATCCTTAAATGCACTATTTATAGCCAAATGTCTTTCTACCTTTTGCAGAACAACCTCCAAGACCCTAATCATTCTAGCTTCAAAGCAGCACATTCCACAAAGACTGCACTTTTGTCTGTCACATAGAAGCTACATGCTGCAAGATCAGTCAAGATGCCATCATTCCTCAACCTCCTGGACCTTTTAGCAGCATTTGACATGGTCAACCACAAAACTCTCCATTATGTTCTCAGAATTCATGGGATTTGTTGTTCAGCTTGGCAATGGCTTGCTTCCTACCTTGAAGGTCATCCCATCAGGTTATATGAAGGGGATCCACATGCAGACTCTCCACAGGAATTATGCAGGGCTCAGCACTTTATACTAGGTCCTTTATTGATGTCATATCCTCACATGGGTTCTCATACCACTGCCATACAAATAGCCCGGATCTCTGAATATCTGGCACATATCTCCTCATGGATGGCAGTTGACCAGCTGAAGCTTAATCCCGGCAAGACTGAACTGCTGTTCATCCCAGATGAATTATTCTCACATCAAGATTTTGCTGGACAAATCTGTGATCTCTCTTTCAGCTACTGCAAGAAGCCTCGTGGTAACCATGGACAATTGCCTGTACTTAACCTCTTATAGTGCTAATCTTTCTTGATCATGATTTCTCCTCAGCTTTAACATTCATATTATTTGTTCATCTGCTTTCACTAAAGTCACTCAGACGCTTGTTCCTTCCCTTGAAATCTCAAGGCTAAACTACTGCAACTTACTCCTGGCAAGTCTGCCTTTGAGCGCCAACCGATACTAATGCAGCTGCATGGCTTGTTTTCAACCTTACCAAGTTTTCCTGGACCATTCCTCTGCTACAAGCTCCCCGTTGGCTTCCTTTAGCTGCTCGCATTAGATTGAAAACACTAATGCGTGTCTACAAAGCCAAAAATTGACCTGCACCATCCTACCTCAAAGCACTTGTCACATCCACACTGCATTGTGTTCTCTTCGATATTCTAGCAGTACTTGACTGTTCCTCCTCCTACCAAAGGACATGAAAAAAATGCATCTAAAGTCTTCTTATTCAATGGTGTCTTTTCCCCAGTTTTCACAAAACATTTGATTTGGGGCCCTTTGGGCCTGTCTTTGTCTGTCTAGTTCTTTCCAAGATGTCAGCACTTTGTCATGTCTCCACCAATACTTCCCTTGACTAAGGGCCACTTGGCATGTAGACAACACATGCTGTAGTGATCCTATTTTGTCACATAATGCACTGGCCCCAACCTTTTTATCATCGCGGACTGAACAACGCTTGACAATTTTACCACTGACACCCCGGGGGTGTTTATAATTGCAAATATAATAATAAACAGGAATCCACACATTGTGCCAACAACATTATGTAATTGTGTAATTAAGTGATAATATCAAAATCACTGGTGACACTCTCGATGTCCAAAAAATAAATGACAAGAACCAGCATTTCCACATTCCTCCCTCCATTATCTAAATATATACCTACACAACAACAACATAATAATAATAATAATAATATTAATAATAATAATAATAATAATAATAATTATAATAATTGCGTGCGTAGGCCTCCGTCAGTCCCGAAGGACTATGGCTGCGCTCTGGCCAGTATCCCGACTGGTGATACTCCCCAGTGCACAGAGCCTGGGTAGGGAGTAATGAGGGACAGGCTGTTACCCAAGCAGCAAGTCCCCCCCTGTCTCGGCGCCACCGGAAGGATCCAATGGAAAGGCAAGTGCCGATACGACTGGGTTCCAGTACCGCTGCAGGAGAGAAACTACGGTCAATTTAGAACGGCCAATTAACCTACAGTGCACGTCTTTGGATTGCGGGGGAAACCGGAGCACCCGGAGGAAACCCGCACAAGCACAGGGAGAACATGCAAACTCCACACAGAAATATTATTATTATTATTATTATTATTATTATTATTATTATTATTAATAAACACTCCATGAATGTTATTGTTCAACAACTGAAATTAAGTTGCCAGTTTGATCTGTCAACCTTCTGCATGTTTGTATACCCACTAAGATTCACAAGCTCCTTCCCCTCCTCCCTCACAAACCCCACCCCCCACCCCACCCCCACCTCCTTCTGTTGGAAACCACTGCCCGAACACTGACTCTGGTCGCAGTGCGTCTGGTCGTTTAAACATACCTTCAAAAGAAAATGCAGATACTCCACAAAAATGGATATAAAGTGCATGAAAATTTTAACTCACCACAATGCTAAATCAATGGGAGCCCTGGGCTTGTTTCCCTGCAAAGAGACGGTCCGGACTTAACGGGAGACAAACCACCCAAAGTGTGTCGCTTATCTGTTCTTCTAAAAGCAAAGGCAGGTGATGGTGCATCAGCTGGGAGGATGAAGGCTCAGGCTCAGCCAAAATCCAGACTAATGTTGAAAACATGTCCAATATGCCTCTGTTCACACACCATAGATCCAGTTCTGAAGTTCTGACTTCATCGCCTGACTGGAGAGCCGCATATTACACAGTGCGGGCTTGGTGTTGGGACTCACCTGTCGCCATAAATCCACATTTCATGTTGGACGCCTGGTGCTGTTAAAACCTTTGTTTTTCTTGGAAGTCTTTGGGCTTTTCTGTGTCTTCACTGGGCCATTTCCTCTTCGCAAAGAAACTTTATAAACTCTGTTTCTTACTCATTTTTGCGCTCAAATGATCGAGCTGGAACTGAGAGAATCCGGTCATTTTTCAAAAAAAATTCGAAAAAAAAATAGAAGCTCATTCAGGCTCAGATAATTTAAAAAATGAAATAATTAATTATTTCTTGTGTGGCCCGGTACCGGACCACCACTGACACAGTGGACATCTTACATTTTCTGTAAATGTACTGTATTCACTAAAAGTGACCTCAAAGCACTTGTATAAGTCGCTCTGGGAGTCGGCTCATTGCTCTAAAGCATTTGTGTTAAACTCCTCCCACAAAGGGCCAAGCGGCAGCACACCTGACCTGCTCATTTAATTCATTGATTGGAGTCTTCAGGTACACATATCGACTCATTGTGGAATCAGTTTGATACCCCTGCTCGCAGTGTAAATGTAGGAATGTGAAGTTGATAACTGTGACATGGATGACAATCAATCAAACAATAAATAACTAACAAATCAATATAAATTTCACTCGGATCTAAATAAATGTGGTGCTATCTTAGATCAATGCTGCTATCCGGTCACCATAGTTCAATGCTATTTTCAAACAAACAGTACCCTTAGGATTTTTATATTTTTACATTATGTGATGTTCAGAGTCCAATCTTCATGACATGGTCTATGTTGGTGCACACAGTCGCTGCCGGAGGAAAATAAACGGATTGTGATATGATGTAATACCCTAGGACATATTTTATTTATTTATTTTTACTTCTTTGAAACTGAAAATTATCACTTTTGAAATTAAATATACTTAAAAAATAAATAAATATATACACACACACACACACACACACACACACACACACACACACACATATATATATATATATATATATATATATATATATATATATATATATATATATATATATATATATCATCATTCATCAGTTCATTTTCTGTAACCGCTTCATCCTAATTAGGGTCGCGGGGAGGCTGGTGCCCATCCCAGCCAACTCAGGTCAAGGGCAGAGTACACCCTGGACAGCTCGCTAGGCCATCGCAGGGCAGACACACGCTGACGGCTTTGCAGCCTACTCTTGTCGAAAGTCAGCAATGGTTCTTTTACATGCCTCACACCATAGACAGTGAGAGACATGGCCGGCCTTTGATAACCCAGTTAGTTATAGGAGAAGTTATAACATTGATAACCCAATGGGGGGGACAGTGACAACCTTGTGGAGAGTGGGACTCAAACCCCCAACCTTTGGATCAGCAATCCGGCACCTTATACCACTAGACCACCACTGCCCCATATATATATATATATATATATACAAATAAATATTATATATAGATTAAAAAAAATATATATATATATATATTTATTTTATTTTATTTTATTTTTTTACAATTGGTGTACTTGGTGAATCAACAAATCAAACAGGACCAGTAGATATGATTGCTCTTTTTTCGTGTTTTCTAACATGAATATTGCTCTGAAAATTTCCCCATTATTCCCCATATATGTTATAAGCTTTTATAATATGCACAATATGAAAAAAATTTACAAAGACAGGTTTTAATACAGAACATTCTTGCTTCTTTCATGCAGCCCCACTTTAAGGATTACCCATTCATTCATTCCTTCAGTTCTTGAAGTGCACAATCCTAATTAGGATCATGGGAAGGCTGGTGCCCATCTTGGCTGACTCTGGGCAACAGCACAGTACATTATGAACAGTTTGCCAGGCCAGCGCAGGCCAGAAACACACTGACATCTATGCAGTCTCTCAGGATTATCCAGATTTTTTTTTTGGTAAAATACACAATCATACTTGTGGAATTCTTGCCATATTCTGAGATCAATTGATTGCTGGTCTGATAAATGGAACACAATTAGAAGTGTAATTTTTCAGAGTGAGACTGCTGAGATTGGTTCTGTTTCAGTCCGTATAATAGTCTGCTACTTTGAATTTAGATGGGCACACAACACGTTGTGCTGTATTTATTCAGCAGCCTCATGGTGTGTGGCTTTCTGTACTCACAAATGCAGATGGTACTGTTTCAGGATGAAGTCAGGGGACCTCAGGGGTGAAAATTAAAATCCCTTGCATAAAAAGAAAACTGCAATTACCACACAATAACGTTTAAGAAACTTTCTCCAGCATATCCCAAAGCGTTTCACTCAAGTGAGGGTCAAGACTCTGTGGTGACAATCCATCTGTGAAATGATTCCTCATGTTCCCTGAACCATACTTGGACTATTGGAACCCAACTTTTTATATCTGTGCTATCAGGAAAGGAAAAACTCGATTGAAAGAAAAAACTGAACATTCAGTACACGAAGGTTGTGAGCTGTGTTCTTTTATAAATTTGTGGAGCTTCGATGTGACCAAATGAATCAACTAATGATTGTAACACTGCCTTTAGAAACTTATACAGTGGCCGCTATGCATGATGGGAATATTGCTTAATCTACTTCCCTTCCCTTATGCTGGGTCAACCATTCCTCTGGAAGAGGCTAAATTTGGACTCATCATATCACAACCTTTTCTACTGTTCCAGAGTTTGATCCTGAAGCTTCCCAGCAAACTGAGATTTCTTTTCGGCTTTTTCCCTTCATCAGGGGTCGCCACAGCGGACGATTCGCACGTTTGAGCAAACTGTTGTGTTTTATTCTGATTATTTCCACTAACAAGCAGTTTAGTACAATGCAGCTGTTTAGACCCAATCCTGTAATTTCTTGTCACATTGTGTGCACGGAAATGTTTTAACGTTTACTATTAAGCATAGTGGTTATTTCCACTGTATATTTTTACGTCTTTTGCAAATTACCAGTCAGTCAACGCTAATTTTTTGTAACTACATTTCGTGCCAAAGTTGACAGTACAGAAACATCCTTCCAAATTTTAATAACGCTTTGGACAATTCTGTCACCAAATGTTAGTCATTTTCGTACATACACTCCCCTCTTGACGTTTATTTGTTTTACATAATTTTCAATTTTATGTTTTTAAAAAAAATACATATATACTGTATAAGTTAAATTTTGAGTTTAGCGTGCTATTTGTAGTATGAGACATAGTACGCTGACATAATACGCTACTTATGCATGACGCTGCGTCCATTGTTTACGACAGACTGAACGTGCCCCTCCTTCTTCCCAGTTCACTGCGTGTTACCCTTGTGTTAAGACGTCGTCTCTGTGATCTTTGTGTTTACACTGTTTTGCGGACTTTTGTAACCCTAAGCAAATATGGTTGGTCAGAAGCGTAAGTCTCTGTGCTAGTGGTAATCAGAAAAAAGCAGTAAACCATCTCGTTGGAAATGAAGATTGCTATTATCAAGAAAATCGATGCTGGTGAAAAACATGCGACTGTTGCATGTTTCTTCCAAATGGCTCCATCGACCAACGGAACCATTTACAAGCAGAAAGATCTCATCACAGAGAATGTTAAAGGTTATATTTGATACTGTATTTGATATTTGATGAGTGAATTTGATTAAAATTTATCTATTTGAAATTATTTTGCTTGAATTTATTTGAAATTAAATTAATGTTGATATGACTTGATATATTTGATATTATTTTATAATGTTATGTTTATAATAATTGATTTATGGGTGTTTTATGAGATACGGTAATGGTATTTATGAATGTATAGTTCAGTATGAACGCCACATGTCACTGGAACATACAGTAACAACTAACGGTTTTCTCACATCACGTTCGGCCGTTCTGAACTAACTAAAATGTAAGTTGGGGAGCGTCTGTAGTCTTTTTCTGTTTTTTTGCTTGATACAGCCCAATTTGATCCAAATAACATATTTTTCATTGCCGTGGAATGTGTCTTTCAACATTGAGGTTTAAAAAATTAATAGATACTGCATCCGTTCAGGTTAAATAACTTGACAGCTGAAACATTTTAATTACTGCAGTAAAGATGTAATCAAACACCTTTGTCATTTTGCTCAGTTCAATCTAAGTGGTGACGTTTTTGTCGATGAACAATGCAAATTCCGCACAACACAACACTAAATTAACAAATTTACATTTTAAAAAACTATAATACAATGTCATGAATGTCAAGTGGAATTTCATAAAAGACAAGATGATGATATTTTGAATATTTAATGAATTAATTGTCGAACATAAAAAACAAGTAGACAACATAAAAAATTTAAATAACAAACATTGGCAACTACACAACATTGACGGTTTCATTTACATAAACATATGAATTTGCAATATATTCCCATTTGGAACCATTTAATGGTCAATTCACCTTCATGACCCTGATTTTCAATTTCAGGATCACACTCATCATCAAACCTTATCCTCAAATCTGCATTGCATCCTACAGCTGTAAAATAATTACAATCAGTAAGTTCCCTATTTTAAAGTGTTTGGTTGTCTCACAGACTTGGTCTAATCATAAAGTGCTCGCCTATCCACCAACTACATACAAGCAATAAACAGCAGGAATATATATATATATATATATATATATATATATATATATATATATTCAATAAAAACTTTATACATTACAGCTGAAACAGCAATGCACGCTTCACTGGTGACATACTTCTTTGTGTGCTAAAGCTGAATTACAATACATTTTACTATTTCAACAAAGAATCAAGAAATGGAGCTCGTACAATATCGATCAGGATTAGACGTGCATTTTGAACCAATCTTTGGCCAATTATCTCTCTGGGGAGGGTGAGGATTTCTGATTAGAGCCCTTCAACATTATTATTTTTTTAATTGTAAAAATCACATGAGTTTGAAAAGTAGCAAACCATCAACTCTACATCAGTATTTTGCTTGGAAAGTTCAGAATATATATATATATATTTTTTTTTTTTTTACCAATGAATGCTTTGTTTTAAGCCTCAAATACAAATTTTGATAAAAAGGGTACTTTTGTTGACATGATGACATATCTGCATCGATGTACGTCATCACAGTGCACTCATAGTTGATACATGTGTATGGCTTTGACAATGGAACTACAAATTGGGACACCTAATCTAAATTTGATAATTAAATAAAACAAGATCTAAATCATACTATTTGTTAGTAAAAAGCATCCCTCAAAATCATACACAGGCTTCATGGCCTAACTTTGTGTACATTAAAATTAGCAGGTTTTAGTCTGCTCAAAAATAATGTGAGCTTCATAGTGTCCAAATGCACAAAGGTTTTTTGGAAAGCACAAAACTTTAGGACATATAAATGCGGAACAGATTGAAATTTGTTCAGTCTGTTAGAAGTATCCCGTAGCATGTGCAAAATCCTAAATCCCATTTCCAAAGTGATAGATTTAGAGACTGAAACTCACAAAAAATAGTGTTCCTTTAGAAAAGCCGTACTCAGATCTACAATGGTTCACATTTCAAAAAACACATTTAGGTGTGAACGTCTTTAAAGACTCCTGTAACTAAGATGTCTATGTAAAGTTATCAAAGCATAATGAATATGATGTCCAATGAATACAAATCCCTGAAATACTAAAGGTTTGTATGTAAAGAGGAAAAAATATATACAAACAAATTAAAAAGTGAGTAAAATTATAGAGTCTATGGTGGGCTGGGTTAATTTGGAAGCTCGTACCTTAAGGTGGAAAGTGCATGCCGTTGCTGCGCATATTAATGACTTTGTATGTGCAAAGGTACTTGACGACGAATGTAGCCAAAAGGTATGTATTAGATTTCAGAAGCCAAAAATTGTACTATTTTAGTATGCCTTAATAAAAAGGAAGTTCAGTATACAGTAATTATACTACCTCTGCAATCCGATTGTTTTTTTAAATGATAATAGTACTCGGGTAAATTTGGATGCATCAAAGACATTTAAATAGTTTTTGAAAAGTTAAATATTTATACTCTGATTCAGGGGTTGGGAACCTATGGCTCGTGAGCCAGATTTGTCTCTTTTGCTAACTGTATCTCACTCTCAGATAAATCAGGTGGCCTTTCTTAACTGAATAACGAATACATAATTTCACTGTCATTTAAATGAAAATACAAAATAAGGCATCAAATAAAACAAGAACAGAAGAATAAATCTCGCACATTTAAATCTATACATGAATTTTCAATGCCTCGTCACTGTGGCACGCAGCAGAGAGCCAATCCTTTCTGTACGCCAGTGTGTGCGCGGGTCTGATACCTTGAAACTCTAATTTTATTGGATTATAACAACAGCCACAGACTGCGCGAGTTGTTTTTGAGTAAAGAAGTAAATTTCCTCGTTTTTGAGCACAGCTGGCAAGCAAACACAAATGGACAGAATGAAAAAAACTTCAACCCGCAGACCAACTGATTGCCAAAACTTGGGACGCGCTTCCTGTCACATAAACACTGCAATGCGAGTTCTGTCGTATTGACCATGTTTCGCTCTACATGCGCACCCGAACGGTCCTTCTCACACCTGATAAACATCAAGCTGCGGTCACGTTTATCAGATGGAAGCCTAAACGCCTGCATGAAGTTGAACCTCACCACGTATCAACCAGACTACAAAGCCACCAGCAAAACCATGCAGCACCAGAAGTCGCTGTAATAGTAAGAAGTACTTTTCTTATTAATAAATAACTTCGTTATAACAATAATCTAAAATTGTGGGTCTTCTTTCTCAATTTAGTTGTATTCAGTATTACTACTACTACTACTAATAATAATTATATATATATATATATATATATATATATATATATATATATATATATACACATACACACACAATATATATATATATATATATATATATATATATATATATATATATATATATATATATATATATATATATATATATATATATATATATTGTGTGTGTGTATGTGTGTGTATATATATATATATATATATATATATGTATACACACACACACTATATATATATACAATATATATATATATATATATATATATATATATATATATATATATATATATATATATATATATACATACATATATATATATATATACATATTCATACATATATATATATATACATACAACAATCTCTCTCATTAGCCTTTACCATTTGTCAAAATCCAGAATTCATCCAGAAATCCAGACTTCTACAATTCCCGCAATATGAACTCACCATGACCTTAGATATGATATAATTTACATTCATGCATTCATACAATTTATCCCATTGCACACAAAGACCCGTTTGAAAAGTGTTCTCAGTAAATAAGGGCTCAACAATGTCTACGGCAATTAAATTATTGCACTTTATATTATGATTTTGGTGTCACTGTACAAAAAATACTGGGGGGTGGGTGTTTAAAATACACACTAGGGCAGGGATCACCAACGTGGTGCCCGCGGGCACCAGGTAGCCCGCAAGGACAATATAAGTTGCCCGCGGACCTGTTCACTGCTATTTTTAGGACAGGCCCATGGCTCCATAGCGCCACTCTTCATTGAGCTGCATCTTATTTTTTTCTATATATTTTTAAATCCAAGCAATATCTTCACATAGATGAATCTCATTAATTATTAATAATAACATATAATTAAAGGTAAACTGAGCAAATTTGTAATTTCAGAAGTGTATATCGACCTGGTATCCCTTCGCATTAATTGGTACCCAAGAAGTAGCTCTCAGTTTCAAAAAGGTTGGTGACCCCTGCACTAGGGACTTGTAAAAATGATATTTGGATGCCATTTTGTTTTTAAGAAATATGTAGGCCATCTGAACATCAGCTTTATCAGTTAAGTAATATCTTGTAAGACCAAGTGTACATTTAAGTGTTATGCTGAAATTTATTTCAAAATCTTTATTTTGTAGTTTTGAAATTAGTAAGAGCGAACTGACATATTGAACAAAATGACTGATTTTAGATATTACAAATAATTATAGACTTTTTTCATAATTAGTAAAAATGCGAGATGAGTCAAAGTTAATATGATGTCTTCAGCCTCTATGAAAGATGGCGTTATTTGCTGTGTATTAATATTGGATTATGTACAAGTAAAATTTCATACAATATTAAAATACATGTAATGCTTCTCTTTCTTTCATATAATAGGCTCTAATCAATAAAATAAAATTATTTTTCCCAATACACATCTATAGGTAACTATCATTCAGCATATATTTCTGTCTCAGGTCTAATCTCAGAGTGAAGAAAGCGTCCTGTCCCCATGGATGTCGAATAAATTCTGTTCCTATGAGGAGGCATGCAGCCATAGTTCGGGAAAATTCCGTGTACCTTGGGTTGCAAAGACACATAACCGTCCATGTAATCATTACGAGATGGTGCAAACATGCTACGAGTCCTTGGCCTGCTCTGAATAGGATACGAGAATCGGTGTTCATGCTCCATAATCATTTTGGCATGTCTGGGTTGTCGATGACTTTTCATGCTCTGTGACCTTGCTGATCTTTGCAAGTCACGTCCTTTAACCCAAGCATATTGAAGGTCCTCCTTAGGATGACTGCTGTAGATCCTAACCACCTTGTCCTGGCTCTGAAGTCGTGCACTATTGTGCTCAGAAGTATCAGTGTGTTTAAAATCAGGGCAGCTGTATTCTTTATGCAGAGTTAGCTTACGAGGTTGTGACGAGGCCTCTGCTGCGTGCTGTGTGTAGCTCTGCACAGACCGACTTTGCTTCATTTTCACAGCAGGATTGGTACTGTGCCCACTCCTCTGTTTATCTGTCTGGGTTGGAAGGGGTGCATTAGGCTCAGATAGCGGGTGTTCAGGGGAGTAATGGGAAACCATGGTAACTCTGTACTTCCCATCATCCCCTTCGGTAGAAATAAGAAGATCTTTGGTTGAATCGGATTTAGTCCTATTGTGCATTGTTTCTTGGACCCTCTGGCTCTCCTTTTGAAGATGGGTCTGAGGGAATACATTTTGTAGTTTCTTCTCTATATTTCCTTGTCGAACAGAAGGACTGAAACATTGATCTGAAAATCCAGCATCAAAACCATCATACATACCAGCATTTCTTACTCTTGGAAAACGGCCAGTGCCTTGTTTTATAAAACTAGCTTCTCTGCTTATAGGCATGATGACAGGGCTGTGATAGTTCTCAGGTTTGCTCACCACTCTACCATGATGGGTAGGCTGCCTGAGGAGGGTGTAGGACTTGCCATATCCATGATTGCTTACTCGATACTGATCTAGGTTGTTATATTGGACTCCTGAATAGGGCCTGTACCTATATTGTACTTTACCATCCTCAAAATAAGGCCGTACTTGGTGGATATTTGTGAGAACCGGTCTGTGGTAAGTACTGTTCTGGTATGATGGATGCGGGAAGAAAAATGTGTCCTCGGGTGGTGCGTGCATGGACCTTACCCTACGAATGGTGGGATACACAGATGCACCATCCATTGGCGGGTATCTAGGTCCGCCATGTCTGTACATAAAACTAGGAGAGTGCTCATTTCTTTTTTGTGTTTTGTATTTAATCGACTGATGGAGGGACCTTGGTGCCAGGGAATTATACTGGTCTTTGGAGAAGATCTTAGGTTGGTACTGCATATAATCTGGCTGAAAAGACCCAGTCTGTCCAAAAGAACCTGACCAGTAAGCTGGACCTGATGGCCTCGGCATTTCATCTTTGGGGCTGCTCTGGTAAGCTGAAGTCAAAGGAGAATCTGGAGATTGTGGAAGAACATCATGCACTGACGCTGGCATAGAAGCTTCAGCTAATATCACACGGAAATTGGAAGCATTGGCAGCTTGCTTGTTGAGGAGCAAAGCCCTGGCTGACTGACCATTAGCAGAATGAAGTGGTGATTCCATCTCTGAGGAAGAAGGCTTCTGGTTCTCGTATGAATGCATCTGAGAGATTTTGACTGGGCTACCACCATCTGTACCAACTCCAACATGGCGAACATTTTCTCTAATTGGTACATGGCTTTCAACATTCTGCTCTGTATCTACATTTTGAACAGCAGTTAGATCCTGGGAGGGCAAAATCGCTTCATGACTTTCAGCAGAAACATCACCTCCATCGGAATAGCTATGTCCACTCTCACTGCCATGACATGCACAGGTGCTTTGCAGGCTTCCAGCATCAGTATAACTTCCAGCAGAGATGACACTTGAAGGTTTTCTAAACGTTTTACAGTTGCCACAGCAATGTCCTTTTCTGGTGGATGATGTTTCCGCTTGTGGAGAAGGTTTTGGAGGCCACGGCAGTAGGGAAAGTGGGTCCAGGAGGTGATTTGGAGAAACAGGAGTTGGTGGTTCTGAACTCCCTCGTTTCTTTAACGAAGTGGCTTGCTGGGCTGATTCAGCCAAAGCCAGAGCCAGCATACGGGCAGCACTCTTTGCAGCAGGCTGGGAGGTTATGAGAGACACTGATCTTACCAGCCCTGGAGTGCAGTCAAATGTCACGGCACCTAAGAATGGAGAGAAACATTAAATGAGGAAATAACAGACTTAAAAAAAAATAAAATAAAAAAATAAAGCAGAACATAAATAATCACTTGAAAAGTGTAACACCTTTATGCCAATCACAATGAATTACAGGAAACTATGAGAATGAACACTTTTTTGTAAATGGTAAAAGCCTTACCTGATTCTGTCTGTTTTACTGGTCTCGTTTCATCAGTCTGAGTTTCATCTAGGCTTTGAGCCTCTGTCAAGATTAATGAGGAAGGCTTGTTTTGGCAGTCTTGTCCCAATGTTGATTCACTAGGCTTAACCGGGGGTGATATCACATCAGTGGGACGCACAGTCAGAGTTTTCATCTCTAATGTAACCTCTGGTTTCTGGTTGAGAACCACTGCAGCAGTCTGAGAGGACTTCAATTCTTCTGGAGCTGTAACAGTTGTTGCAAATTTTGCTAAACTTGACTGCTGATTTATGTCCTCTAAAACTGTTGGGATTGCATCAGGCAGTCCTGTAGGAATTACTTTCTTCAAGGTTTCCAATTCACAGGAACTGCCTCCAGTCTTCCGTCTGCTGCCTCTTTTTCTTTCTTCAGACACGGAAGCTTCAACTGGTGTTTTACTGCTTTGAAAAGAAACTGGGTCAAAGTCTAAAGAAGCATTGTCAATATCTGCATCAGCAGAGTGAGGTGTTGATATGAGAGCAGGTACACAAGTGGTGGACAAAGCTGTGTCTTTCCTGTCTTTACAGCTTAACTGAGAATCCCTTTGGACACGATTGTTGAGCAGCTCTTCATTAAAGGAAGTAGACAAGGCAACACTAGTAGAACGAGGCCGGCGTGCCTGATACATTGCTGAGCCACCTATAGTAGGAAACATGTTAATTTATACTGATATAGAACAGATATTAGATGTCAAAGATGTTATGGGTAGAAAAAAAAATAACTAAACAAAATAGCAGTTTACCCTCAAGATTAATTGATGACAAAGATTCCTCACTCTTAGATGATCGTAATGTGCTAGTATCTCCTCTACCACCTGGAAAAACAAATCAAGGCTATGTCAGGGTGCATTACAATTAAGATGATGTTAAAGCATTATCAAATAAGTCACATAAAATTCTAAAATAGTACTGTACATTGAAAAACGCAGTATCACAGTATGATGCCATGATTATTTACCCACCTCATCTCACGTGCAATAATCATAGCATCATACTGCAATAATCACATTACTTATTATAATTACATGGTTATTTATTTACTACCAGCTTCAACCTAGTGGAATATCTATTTATTATCCTTTTTGATAACAAATTGCTTCCTCAAAAAGTGAATTGCCCACTTCTTTTTTCAATACCACAATACAGTGGTACCTCACCTTACGATAGTCCCAGCAAATGAAAAATCCAGGTTACGAAAAACATTTTCCTAAAATTTTTGTCTCTGGATACGAGACAATTTCACATTACAAAAGCACCATCTCAAAAATTCAAACAATGCACGAGTTGCTCTCCCATTGACTATCTCCCAACATCCCTCCCCACTGGCCTCCCATTGGCCATCTCCCAACATTTCGCCCAGCTGCCCTACCATTGGCTACTTCCCAACATTCCGCCCCACTGGCCTCCCATTGGCTAGGAGGGATGACGTAGGTCCTCCCATTGGCTATCTCCCTCCTAACCAATGGGATGCCAGTGGGGCGGGTTGTTGGGAGATAGCCAATGGGAGGGATGACGTAGCTCCCTCCCATTGGCTGTTTCCAAACAACCCACCCCACTGGCATCCCATTGGTTAGGAGGGATGACACAGCTCCCTCCCATTGGCTGTTACGGAGCTGTATTTTCATAATACCCATGATGCTTTTCGTGTAATGGACAGAGTTACTGTTGTTGCATGAGTTTTTCGAGTGTGCTCATTGCAACTTTATTTTTTGGTTCAGGCTTTTAACTTTGCATAAACATTTGTAGGATTATAACTCTGCTAAGAAGACATGGTCAACACGAAGTACCTTAAAAGGTATGCTTTTATCATTTTAAAGGGTTTAGGGAGTAGTATTGGGGGCCTTGGAACGAATCACATGTTTTACATGTCAAATTCCGTTCTACTTACGAAAAATCCAGGTTATGATACTGCCTCTGGAACGGATTAATTTCATAAGGTGAGGTACCACTATACTTTATTACTTTTTTTCTCTTAGCATTCGTACTTTCATTTAAAATATTGTACATCGTGATTTCCGTTCTGTCATCTGTACTCACAGATAAACTTAGACAGGCTCTATCACACTGTCTCAGTTATTTTTATAATTTGTCATTTTTCCTCTGTCATCTGTAATTGGCAGGGAACATAACTCTGCAGTGGCATTTCAAAAGTAAATAGACACCAGCATTTTGAATGGTTTTATACATAATAGCCCAGCTGGTGGAGATACCTAACAGCAGTACTCCAGCTCACTTATAACTTTTTTGCAACATTAGCTGCCTTGCAAAAGGGATTATTTTCAACAGTCTTCATGCCAGTCTGAAGACACCTGTCAGAGAATCCAGGTCAACCTGAGCAGGATGGTGTTGACTCATTTCCTTTGCCGGTGGACACCATTCAGCTGACCGAGGCAAGAGGAATCTCAAGTTTCTGTTCAATTTGATGCTGGCTAAGTCCACCCTCAGACTGGCCCACAATACACAGTCTTGTGAACAGCTAGTTGCTATAAATAATGTATTTACTGCAATATAAAATAAAAAATCATAATATATCAACAATTTTGGTCAAAGAAGTTTCACAGAAAAAAAAAAACTGTAATAAGGGGTGTCTATTTTGCTTTGATATGCCTCTGTAAATAATATATTGCACACAAGTATAATCTGTATATCCCGTAACCAAGAAGCAAAAGGAAATGTTTGGTATTGAATTGAACATGGAGTATTGAATAGTATGAAAGAAAAGCCCTACCTGGGAGTACATGTGATGTCTTCATGTTATTGGGCTCACTGGGATGACGAAGGAGCTTGCGCTTGGCTGTTGAAGAGGATTTTGTCATACTGAAGAATGAGCGCCAGCTTGCAACAGGAGACTTCTTTAACTTTGTCTGGGGCTTCTTTCTATGAGGACATAGAATATTATAAACTGGTTAATCCTACTCGGCCAGTGATGATCAAATAGTGAGGTGCACTTGGGGGGCGCAATGTGATGCCGGGGGGCACTTATGAGGAACATGCTTTTTTACCATACTGTACTAGAATTAAGTGTAATTGCACATCCACTACAGCAGTTGGCAGTGGCACTCTCATTGCTATGGTTTAGGGTTTTTTTCGCACCAGGCAAACAATATAAAGTACAATAAACCCCTCAACAAACAACATGAAATAATTTCTAACAGGCGAATGCACTTTAAATCTTTTCTGTTACAGATTAAAAAACAATGTTAATGAAGTTTTTCTTTATTGCAAGTTGAACTATATTTCTTTCTTTTTTGTTTTTAATGTTAACAAAGATACAATGTTATGCAGGGGTGTACCATGACAAATTTATATACAAATAATACTATTTATAGTCACGCGCAGGGCGGTGTGTGTGTGTGTGTGTGTGTGTGTGTGTGGGGGGCGGGGGGGCGGGGGGTTCCCCAGAGGAGGCGTCACAGAAAATAATTGAAAAGCATTGTACTAGGCTCACGGGAAGACTGGAGCCTATCTCAGCCCACTCTGGGTAAAGGCTGGTTACACCCTCAACTGCTTGGCAATACACACACATGCACAACCGTTCACATTCACACCTTGAGGCCAATTCAAACAACAAATAAGCCTAATGTGCATATCATTTGGACTGCAGGAGAAAACAAGTGTATCCAGTGGAAACAGGCAAACCCGACAGAGAAACAGCCTTACAGAGCTAGGGACTGAGACAGGATCCTGTTTCTGTGAAGCGGACGTGCTAACCGCTATGCCAAAAAAATGAATAAATAAAAACATGATTTTTTTCCTCCTTTGATGTGCTGTTAATCCTGCGGGGAAATTATTGCATCTGCATTTAACCATTCCAAATGAGCACACACACTTGGAACAGTGGGCTGCCACACATTGAGGTACACAGCTGGTTAGGTGTCTTGTTCAAGGACACTTCAGCCATGAATGTGGAGCAAGGGTATGCACAGCTCACTCCACCTGCAGCCACACATTGAGAAGTTAAACCAGCAACTGTTGGGTCCCAAACCTGCTTCCATAACCCTTAGTCCACGGCTGTCCCCAACAACAAGCTAACAAACACAAGCAGAGAAACAAAAGTAGGTAAATGTCCAAGACCTTGACCTTTGGCCTATGACCTACAATTCTAATTAGCTCCTCTTTAAGTCCAAGTTGATGTTTGAGTGGAATAAACATGAGGTGACAATAAGTTTGATCTTTCATCTACAACCCCCCCCCCCCATCCAAACCGTTATATCTCTTAAAAATTAAGCATAAGTCTTTCAATTCATTTATTAATTTTCTGAACCGCTTAATCCTAATCAGGGTCGCAGGGAGGTTTGCGCCCATCTTAGCCGACTGAGGGTGAGGGCAGATTCTGGACAGCTCGCCAGGCCACCACAGACAACGAGTCTTTGTTATTTGTTAAATATTTCGCCTGAACACATTTTAATATTTCAGTATAAATTTCTTTAGTAACATAGCAATGTATGGACTCACCTTTCCATGGGAAACTCGATGACTGTATGGAATTTTCCCCGAAGGGCAGCAGGACCCTCTCCCACCTCAATGTACTTGCTCTCAGGGGAGACAGGAGAGGAGAGCTGGGCCTGTGTGCGCGCTTGTGCCTCTTCTAGAGACAACAGCTTCGTGGATGGTGAGCACACTAGCAGAGACTTTGGCCGGGACAGAGTGGTATGGGCTACGAAATCAGATTATAGAAAAATCAAATAATAACTCAAATGAAAATTATAATTAGCAATGCCTCGTTAAATAGTTGATGCAGGAACCTGAGCATTGAGTTTTTCATTACCTGTGCTTTCACGGATCAGAGTGCTGAGTTTG
This sequence comes from Plotosus lineatus, assembly GCA_024760905.1. Classification (NCBI taxonomy): domain Eukaryota; kingdom Metazoa; phylum Chordata; class Actinopteri; order Siluriformes; family Plotosidae; genus Plotosus; species Plotosus lineatus. The sequence continues at coordinate 26,855,568 of CM045747.1, read as the reverse complement.
TGGCTGAAGAGGACATCGACGTGATTAAGAATAAACTCCACCACCACTGACTGAATGCGTACCTCCATAAAGGCAGATGTTCCACTAAAGCAGGCTGACTCGATCTGTTTTGACCTAGAATGCCAATGAATAAATAAAATATTGAAGAATAGGTTTCGGTTATGTTGATAAGGATTCGGTTGAAATAACCAACAACGGGTATTTTTCTGATATGTATTCTCCAATTGTACAATTTCAGACATACCATCATGTCTAAAGTATTCATTAATAGAAAAAAAAAACATAGTGTTCCTTCAGTATAATTCAACCACTACAATGTTTATGGAGTTCTTTTCACTGGATGTTAGGCATTTTTTCCCGAGTCTTACATTTTAATACTTAGTGAATTGCTGTCATTATGATTACTTTAATCCGTTGAACTTCAGAAATAATAAGCCTTAGACTGCAATTCTGTTGAATTGAACTGTTAATATAAAAATTTCTACAAGCATAGATGTATTGAGTGTTTTTTTTTTTTTAAACTGTCACATGAGGACCTTCTAAACATTCCTGCATCCACGCTGAACCACTTAATCCTATTATGAGAGGCTAGAGAATATTCCGGTTGACATTCAGCAAATGGAGGGTCACACTCACGCCTAGTAGCAATGTGGAACAGACAATTATCCGAATGTGCATGCCTCTGGACTGTGGGAGGAAACCAGGGTACCCAGGGTAAACCCATGAAAGCATGGGGAGAACATGCAAATGCCACAGAGAAATACCCAAATCCACAACTCGAACCCAGGTTTTTTTTTTTTTTTTTTTTTGCATTGAGGTGGACATGCTAACTATTACAGCACTGAGCCGAGCCACCCCCACCTAAATATCACAATTGAAAATAAGCTCATTTCAACCAATATAAACTAACATCTGAATTAGTTTGTGGCATTTTAAATACATCATTTCTCAGTAAAGCTGTGTTGCAGGTTCCACTATTTGCATCTGAATAATGTTCATTCATCATTTTCTGTAACGGCTATCCGAATTAGGGAGGCTGGTGCCCATCTCAGCCGACTCCGGGCGAGGGCAGAGTACACCCTGGACAGCTCACCAGGCCATCGCAGGGCGGAAGCATGCTGACAGCTTTGCAGCTACTCTTGTCGAAATTCAGCAATAATTCTTTTACAGCATCTCACCATAGACAGTGAGAGACATGGCCGGCCTTTGATAACCCAGTTATCTGCGCTGGGAGGACAGTGACAACCCATGGAGAGTGGGGCTTGAACCCCCAACCTTAGGATCAGTGATCCTGCACCTTTACCACCAGACCACCACTGCCCATCTGGAGAATGCATTCTATTGAATTTAATTTATGCAAATTTATGTCTACTTGTTTTTATCCATGGGTGAAAATGTGTGAAAAAAATCACCATGAAAATGTGGACTTCCTCAGGATTTTTGATACCATCATGCTAATCAAGCTGCTAAAGTCCAGAGTTTATTAATGTTAACTAGTGCAGCAAATAATGCAAATTAATAACAAGAGCTTTGGCCTTGACTCTAAATGCAAATCTATTCATATACACAGTCTAAAAGCAAACCACCTGAGTAGATTGGGAGCCCACACAATTGCCAAATTCTTGCAGTGCATATTGGTGACTTGACTAAAGGTTGCCATCCGAGCCAAATGCCTCATAAGAAACTCAAGAGTTCTGGAAAGACAACAACAGGGGATAAGCTTGCTTAAATTTGCATCATCTATAGATTTACAGTGTATGATGAGATCTATTTCACACATACATGGTATGTTATCCAAACCTCTACTTATACAGATTACATTGCAGTCTCACGTTTTGATCACTAGAGGGTGGTGTAAACCAAACAAACCTGTAGTGTGGCGGAGGCAGCTGCTGAATTACGTCATGGATCTTGACCACCCTTTCATCATCTGTAGCACCAGACACTGCTTCCTACAAAAATACATGCACGGATGCACACGAACAACCTTATAATGGTACTTATAATAGCAATTATAATGCACCAGTTGATGGCGAGATCATAAATGCGGATTTCTTTAGACCTACTGAAAATTTGCTATAAAGCTGGTAGGTGAGCAAGGGATTCGGAAGTTCACGGAAATAGAGCTTGCACAAGGACCCAACAGAATGGATGTCCTGGATATATGTGTCCTTGGTGAGGTCTGGAATGTGTTCTGAATCAAACTCATGCCTAAAGAAACAGTAGAGGATGCAGCTTTTATTAATTTATATTCATTTAATATATACTGTAATATATTGGCACAATTGACCGACCCATTTATTTCTTTTTTTTTCCCCACAGATGCATTTCATGAGTTAAATTAAAATGCTCAATACCACAGCATGGATGAATGCTCTGAATCTGACATAGCACTTTGTATTATTTCCTTACAAGGACATTCAGTCTGAACATGAATGAATAAACTGTGCTCCTTTGAATACAGTAATGTTTTACAGAAACAGCTCAAACACTGGGATCTGTACAGAGATAATCCAAATAATCCAGACTAAAGGCTGACTCACACCTAAGGAATCTTGTCCAAAACTACAAGCAAATCATATTTCGCAGGAATAATTTCAAATTGAAATTTGCATATTTTTGGAAATGGTTAAATTCAAGGGAAATAATCCATATTCAAGGTCTTGGTGAAAAATTGTGCACCTGCATAAAATTTGGTTTTCAAAAGTAGTTGCATTTAATTGTAGATCACATTCTCATTCGACTGAGCGAAAAGAAGAACCAGACTGCTATTGAAACTTTCCGCTTGTTTTTGTTTCGCGGATGCAAGCGGCTGAAATGAGATCCCTTGGGATCTGGTTAGAAAGCCTCCTGAACGCCTCCCGGGTGTGGTCTTTCACACATGTCCAATGGGGGGTCGACCTAGAACTGGAGGAATTATGTCTCTTGGTGGGTCTCGGAATGTCTCGGTGTCCCCCAGAAGAGCTGGAGGAAGTGGCTGGGGACAGGGACACCTGGACCTTATTGCTTAGGCTGCTGTCCCCATGACCTGACCCCCGCATTAAGTGGAGGAAGATGTTGATAATGATTCTGATTTGAAATGGCTTGAAAACTAGTGGAAACGAGCGAAAAGCTTCAAAAGCAGTTTAGTTCTTTTCACTCATTTTCAAACAGCTAAATCAACTGTTTGTTTTCTTCATATCACGGAAATCCATCGACTTTTAAAAAAAGAGAAACCTGCAAAATAATAGCCACTCGAGTCAAAAACTGAGAGTAGAAGACAGGAAAACTAGTGATATGTACATGGAAATAGTGTCAGGAGAAACTTCTGATTCTTGTTTTTTTTCCCTGCCAATAGATGTTTGAAGACTCCCAGAGCAGCTAACTGGGTTATCAAAGGCCGGCCATGTCCCTCACTGTCTATGGTGTGAGGCATGCACAAGAACCATTGCTGACTTTCGTAAAGAGGAGCTGCATAGCTGTCAGCGTGTTTCTGCCCCATACTAAAGAATTGTGTCAGGAAGGGCATCCGACGTAAAAACCTATACCAAATCAAACATGCGAATCAGATGATTCACTGTGGTGACCCCTGGAAAGGGAAAAAAGTCGAAAGGAAAACTAGAAGAAAAATAGATTTTTGAAGATTTTTTTTTTAAACAGACCACTAATTTCAAGCATAATGGTAGTATTTTCATCCGAAACCAACCAAAAACAACATTGCACTATTAGACAGCTATATATATTACAGTAATCCCCCGCCACTTCGCGTTCCTGCAATATAATTTTTTAATTTCTAGATTACTCAAAATTCACGTGCACTACATTGAACTATGCTACCCAACATGCTCTGTTCTCCTGCTTGACTTGACTTTTCTCTGATTGGCTGTCAATCCAGCAAGTTGATTGGTCAAGATTATATTTTCCAGCATCCAACACACCTTTCCTCCCTCATGAAACAATAACTTTTATTGAGCTCAGGGGAAGCACTGAGGTGCGGGAAAAATTGTGTTCACCGTAGTGGTGAGGGAAAAACAAAAACCAAAATCACTGGGAGAGCATCAACACGGAAATTGGTCGAGCACAGAGCTGTTTATAGCACGCTGATGGCTGAGTGAATTCAGGTGCGCTCTCTGGATTTCGCCTGCGGGTAACAGCCACACCTTTTACCAGCACATGCAGTGTATTAGGAGAGAGAGAGAGAAAGAGAGTTAAATGCCGTCAGCTAGCACAGACTATAACAGTTGTGAAAATGGAAAATGCCTTATCATTGTGGATTACGGACTGCCATAAAAATAATGTGAGTTTGGACACTAACATGATATGTACTAAAGCAAAGGCTCTGGAGGCACTGACGAGTCCCAACCAAGCACCAGTGCCGCCAGTGATTCTCCTCCTCGACGTGGCCGTGGATTTGTTATTTATGAGATTTGTTATACAGTAATTATATATAATTATTGTCATGAGAAGGTGTATAATTTATTTATATATTAATACACATTACCTGTATGACATTAACATGCATAGACCACTTTAAAATTAACTTCTATATACATTTTATATAATATATAGGTGGGTGGGTGTCTTTAAGAAGTGGCAGAAATCATTTCATAGTTTTTCGCATTTCGCGGGGGGGGCTGGTCCCCATTAACCGCGAAATAAGGGGGATTACTGTATATACGCTTACGTGTGAGTCAGCCTTAAGAAAGAGATTTTAAAATGTGTTATTTGTTGTTCTTCAAACATTATGTGTATTTTTTAGGGGTGGCATGGTGACATAGTGTTTACAGCAAGAAGGTCCTGGATTTGAGTCCTGGGCTCGGGCGTTTCTGTGTGGCATTTGCATGCTCTCCCCGTACTTGTGCGGGTTTCCTGTAGGTGCACCGGTTTAAAGTTAATATGCTGTTGCATATTGCACAGAGTTGTAGACATGAGTGTTAATAGGTGAGTGTGTTGGCCCTGCAATGTCTGTGGAGCTGTAGAGGGTGTACCCTGCTTTCGCTCCATATTGGCTGAGATAGGCTTTGACCCTCCCGCAACCCTAATTGGATTAAGTGGTTTGGCAAATGAATGAGATGAGTGAAGTTTTCATGTGCAGATATTACATTATTTATGGAAAAAAAATAAATTCTTCGCCATGCTTTTGTTTTTGAAGTAAAATGACGGGATGCACTTTCTGTGTGCGTGCGCGTTTGTTTGTGTGTGAGCAAAGTTGTTGGGAAATTACTATTTATTACAGTTATACTGTATATGAGAACAGAAACTAATTTGTCTCTCAGGCATTCCACAACATTAAATAAAATCTCTTATAATGTACCATGTGTAGTTCATTATTAAATAAACACTACTATCATTGGCAAATCGCTACGATAGAAGCGGAATAGCGCACTCCAGCCTGCTCTTTTTTTATCAAAATAATGCACGTCTACCACATGCTGCATCACACCCTTGCAGTGTGTGTTATTTTTGTATAATGGTCCATGACTGACACAGAAAAGTACTTCTTACCGTAGCTTCTGAATATTAGAGGAAATCCCAGACAAGCGGTAAATACCATCTACAACCCCATGTTTCTCAATAAACTCAGTGCAGCTCTTGATGACTTGAGGGACTAGAGCAGAGAAACACATTTATAAGCACTATATATATATATATATATATATATATATATATATATATATATATATAGAGAGAGAGAGACGTTATTCTAGAATTATTTCCCCTGCACTTACCATCATGACATGAATTGAGAAGATGTTCCCCCAGGTCACATCCAAAAACCCTCTCCCTCAGGATGCCTCTCTGCTTTAACTTTTGCTTAGTAGGCCTTGACTTCATAAACGTACGCAGGAATGTGATCAGCTTCCCATGCTTATTCGACACTAAAAGACATTAAATTTATGTGAAGGACTATTTGATACTATACTAGTTACACTGAACATATAAAAGCTTGAGACTGAAGAACATCAAGAAGGATATATAAATCTGCTTTATGTATATTCTCACTGCAGAAAGCATACATTTCTTTAATTCATTCATAATGGCCTGGTCTGATTTGTCAGTCTCTGAACTCTCAATTGCTAAACTGATTGGATCCTATTAGGGTCATGGAGAGGCCGGCGCCTATTTCAGCTGACAGCGGGTGAAGGCAGGGTACACCCAAATAGCTCACTAGAAAATTACACACACATCTATTCACACTCACACCAAGGGTCAATTTACAAAAAATGCTATACAGGGATCACTCACTTTCCACGGTTAATTGGGACCGAGATCCGCCCACGACCACTGAATTCCGCGAAGTAGTATCAACTCCCCCTGACTGACGTATACGTACATGTATATATGGATATACTATCAATAAATACATATTCGATGCTATAAGATGCTTATAATAACAATTAAACATTCAAAAATAATGCATAAGATGTAAATAAAATATAAATACACACACATACACACATAGATGCGCTCACACGGACACACTCAGATGTACACCTCACATAAGTAAGTAATTTTGATGGGGGTGGGTGGGTTGTTTTTTTGTTTTTGTTTGTTTAGGGTTTTTTTTGCATAATTGGCCTTGTTTTGTGGCATTTTCCTTAACTCTACCCCATGAATTGAATCTGTCTGCATGAATTGAAGCGCGAAGTCATGAGGGATCCCTGTAAACCCTAAAGTATGTGTCTTTGGACTGTGAGAGTAAACCCACACAAACATGGGGAGAACTTGCAAGCGCCACTCAGAAACAACCCTGTGAGGTGCTTTGTTACTGTGAGGAGGACGTGCTAATCTAATGCATAAACAGATGTATGGAAATTACTTAAATAACTTGTTTTTTCATTTATTGCCTTTCTTGTGAGCCACGTTGAAGGTACTGTAATGCACCTATTTTCGTTCTGCAGTAAACTAAGCGTGTGGTTATCTGTTCACAGTCCAAACCTGTGTGTTTGGTCCTGGTAAGTTATTATCATTTGGGTGAATTATACCCAATTCATGTTATTGTTATTATTACTATACACTTGAATGCTTAAAGCAATTGTACAAAAGTAAAGTAATACTATGATGGTCATATTATATAGTTTGGAATTTGCTAATAGCTATGGTGGCCTGCTGTGAGGTTCCGGACTACTGATTTCAAGCCCTACTGTCACAGGGTTGTCACTGCTTTACTATTAGTGCAACTTTCTGGGTTATCAAAGGCTGACTATGTCTCTCACTGTCTATGGTTAAATTGTAAAAGAACCATTGTTGACTTTTGTAAAGAGTAGGCCGCATGCTTTCCGTCAGCATGTTTCTGCCCTGCGATGGCCTGGCGAGCTGTCCAGGGTGTATTCTGCCCTCACTCAGAGCCGTCTAATTGGCACCAGGGCCCATCTCATCTCATCATCTTCTGCTAAGTCCAGAGTCGGGTTGCGGGGGCAACAACTGAAGCAAAGAGGTCCAGACGTCCCTCTACCCAGCCACTTCCTCCAACTCTCCCGGGGGGACACCGAGGCGGTCCCAGACAAGCCGAGAGACATAGTCCCTCCAGCGTGTTCTAGGTCAACTCCGGGGTCTCTTCTCGGTTGGACATGCCCGAAACACCACACCAGGGAGGCGTCCGAGAGGCATTCTGACCAGATACCCGAGCCACCTCAACTGGCCCCTCTCAATGCGGAGGAGCAGCGGATCTACTCCGAGCTCCCCACGGATGGTAGAGCTTCTTACCTTATCACTAAGGGAGAGCCCCGCCACCCGGTGAAGGAAGCTCATTTCAGCCGCTTGTAGCCGTGATCTTGTTCTTTCGGTCACTACCCAAAGCTTGTAACCATAGGTGAGCGTTGGAATGTAGATCGACTGGTAAATTGAGAGCTTCGCCTTGCGGCTGTTTGGAGCTGTCCTTCTTCACCACCACAGACCGGTACAGGCTCCGCTTAACAGCAGAGGCTGCAGCGATCCGTCTGTCGATCTCCCACCCACTCCATCCTTCCCTCACTCGTGAACAAGATCCCAAAATACTGAAACTCCTCCACTTGGGGCAGGACCTCATTCCCGACCCGGAGGGTGCATTCCACCCTTGTCCGACTGAGAACCATGGCCTCAGACTTGGAGGTACCGATCCTCATCCCGGCTGCTTCGCACTCAGCTGTGATTCGCTCCAATGAGAGCTGGAGGTCCTGACATGATGAAGCCAAAAAGATAACATCATCCGCAAAAAGCAGAGACGAGATCTGATGGCCACCAAACCAGAACCTCGACTGCACCTAGAAATTCGGTTCATAAAAATTATGAACAGAATCGCTGACAAAGGACAGCCATGGCAAACTCCAACTCCCACTGGAAACGAATTTGACCTGTTATTGGGAGTAATGAGGATGGATAGGATCAGGAATGAGGACATCAGAGGGACAGCCCATGTAAGATGTTTTGGAGACAAAGTCAGAGAGGCTAAATTGAGATGGTTTGGACATGTAATGAGGAGGGATAGTGAGTACATTGGGAGTAGGATGCTGAGGTTGGAACTACCAGGCAGAAGGCCGAGAGGAAGACCAAAGAGAAGATTTATGGATGTGGTGAAGGAGGACATGAAGGTAGTTGCAGTAAGAGTAGAAGATACAGAGGATAGGGTAAGATGGAAGCGGCTGGTTTGCTGTGGCGACCCCTGAAGGGAAAAGCCGAAAGGAAATGAAGAAGATTGCCAATACGAACCAAACTCTGGCTCCGATGATACAGCGACCGAATGGCCTGTAGCAACGGGTCCGGAACGCCTTACTCTCGGAGCACGCCCCACAAGATTGTTCGAGGGACACGGTCGAAAGCCTTCTCCAAATCCACAAAGCACATGTGGACAGAGAGGGCAAACTCCCATGCCACCTCCAGAATCCTGTGGAGCGTATAGAGTTGGTCAAGAGTGCTGCGGCCAGGACGAAAACCGGATACTCCTCTCTAGTACCCCTGCATAGACTTTCCCAGGTATGCTGAGGAGTGTGATTCCCCGATAACTGGAACACACCCTCCGGTCCCCCTTCTTAAAAACCGGGACCACCACCCCAGTTTACCAATCCAGAGGTACAGCCCCCGATGACCACGCGATGTTGCAGAGACATGTCAACCAAGACAGTCCGACAGCATCCAGAGCCCTGAGATATTCTGGGTAGATCTCATCCAACCCCGGAGCTCGACCACCGAGGAGTTTTTTGACAACCTCAGTGACCTCCACTCCACCCCCACCCAAACCCCCATGGGCTTCCTCTTCCACAGTTGATGGGATTGAGGCGGTCCTCAAAGTATTCCCTCCAGCTCTCGACAACATCCCCAGTCGAGGTAAGCAGCTCCCCACCTCCACTGTAAACAGTGTTTGTGGAGAACTGCTTCCCCCTCCTATGGCGTCGGATGGCGGTCCAGAACCTTTTTGAGGCCAACGATAATCACTCTCCAGGCCCTCACCGAACTCCTCCCACACCCGAGATTTTGCATCTGTGACAGCCTCGGCTACAGCACGTTGGCCTGCCTGTTTGTTGCCTCGGGAGTCCCACAGGCTAATAAAACGCGATAGGCCTCCTTCAGCTGGACGGCCCCCTTCACTGCAGGTGTCCACCACCGGTTTTGGGGGTTACCACCACGACAAGCACCAACGACCTTACGGCCACAGCTATGGGCTGCTGCCTCAGCAATGGAGGCACAAAACATGGCCCATTCGGATTCCATGTCCCCCGCCTCCTCCGGGACGTGGTTGTAGCTCTGCTGGAGGTGGGAGTTAAAGGCCTCTTGGACAGGGGACTCCGCCAAATGTTCCCAGCAGATCCTGATTACACGCTTGGGCCTGACAGGTTTGGCAGCCTCCCCCACCACCGAAGCCAACTCACCACCAGGTAGTGATTGGTAGACAGCTCAGCTCCTCTCTTCACCCGAGTAGGTAAGGTAGGTTGGGTTTTTACACCCGATGCTTATCCCCGGTTTCCATAGTGTGACGCGACCAGGAGTTCAATTCCCCCTGGATGGGACGCTAGTCCATCGCAGATTACCTTCCCAGTATATTTTTACTGGTACCCATTTATACTGCTGGGTGAACAGAGGCACACTTGTGGTTGAGACCTTGCCCAGGGGTCTTAGCACAGTGAAGGTCTCAGTGGGATTCGAACTCACAACCTCCTGATCATGAGCGCAGCACCCTAACCACTATGCCACCAGCCCCACTTCACCCGAGTGTCCAGAACATATGGCCGCAAGTCCGATGACACGACTACAAAGTCAATCATCGAACTGCGACCTAGGGTGTCCTGGTGCCAAGTGCACATATGGGCACACTTATGTTTGAACATGGTGTTCGTGATAGACAAACTGTGACGAGCACAGAAGTCTAACAATGAAACGCCATTCGGGTTCAGACTGGAGAGGCCGTACCTACCGATCAAACCCTTCCAGGTCACACTATCGTTGCCTACATGGGCGTTGAAGTCTTCTGAGGGAGCGTTCTCCAACCCCCCCAAAGACTCCAAAAAGGATGGGTACTCTGAACTGTCATTTGGTGCATAAGCACAAATAACAGTCAGGACCCGCCCCCCTCCACCCGAAGATGGAGGGAAGCTACCCTTTCGTAAACCGGGGAGAACCCCAACATTTCGCACTGAGGCAGGGGGCAACAAGAATACCCACACCGGCTCGCCGCCTCTCCCCATGAGCAACTCCAGAAGAAAATAAGGTCTAGCCTCTCTCGAGATGCATGGTTCCAGAGCACAAGCTATGCGTTGAGGTGAGCCCGACTGTATCTAGTCGGTATCTCTTCACCTCACGCACCAGATTAGGCTCCTTCCCTGCCAGAAAGGTGACATTCCATGTCCTGAGGGTACATGGAATGTCCGACAGAACCCATGCCTTCGGCTGCCACCCAACTCACATTGCACCCAACTACTAAAACTCCTCCCACGGGTGGTGGGTCCATGGGAGGGCGGACCCATGTCTCCTTTTCGGGTTAGGCCCGGCCAGGCCCCATGGGCAGAAGCCCGACCACCAGGCACTCGTCTTCGAACCCCTCCCCCAGGCCTGGCTCCAGGAGGGAACCCCGGTGACCCGCGGCCGGGCAAGGGAGACTGCTTCCTTGGATGTCTCTTAGATGTCATAAGGGTCTTCTGAATCGCACTTCGTCTGGATTTCACCCAGGACCTGTTTGCCTTGGGTGACCCTACCAGGGGCATTATGTCCCCGACAACATAGCTCCTAGGATCATTAGGTCATGCAAACCCCTCCACCACGACAAGGTAGTGATTCAGGGAGGAGGTCACCAGGGCACTGCGACCCTAATTATGATCAAATATTTAAAATTCAAAATAAATGAACAAATGAAGTTGCCAATTGGACTAACACCAGGATATAATTACAAATTCAAGTTAGACAGAGCGCACGTGTGTCCGAATACTCAGAAAACGTGAACGTCAGTGAGTGTGTATGTTCACATCAATTTCTTATACTGTTTATTCAAATTTACAGGAAAAAAAATACCTGGCTTTGGTAGTGAACTGGTCACATTTGGAGCAACTTTCTCACTGATCAGTTCTACACACTCACGAGGGAAAAAACCGACCTGAAAAACAGTAACAGATCATTATTGTTAATTAAATATTTGTTAATTAAAACCATGAATATAATTACATAATCTAATATTTCTTATTTATGTACTACACCGGAATGGTATGATCTGATCGTTTCACGACCTCAAAATAATAAGCCATTTTAAACGGTGGTGCAAAAGAAAACTCACTTGATGATTCAAACCTTTAAGGAGCTATGCTACTCTTATAACACGTCTCAAAAGCGATATCTTGGCATTGCTCAAGTCTGTATATTATTATAGTGTACTAAACTCCAGACGCTGGAGAGTATTGACTGAGTTGACTTTCATGGTAAATATATACTAGTCCTTCTCAAAAAATTAGTATATTGTGATAAAGTTCATTATTTTCTGTAATGTACTGATAAAAATTAAACTTTCATATATTTTAGATTAATTGCACACCAACTGAAATATTTCAGGCCTTTTATTGTTTTAATACTGATGATTTAGGCATACAGCTCATGAAAACCCAAAATCCCTATCTCAAAAAATTAGCATATCACGAAAAGGTACTCTAAACGAGCTATTAACCTAATCATCTGAATCAACCAATTAACTCTAAACACCTGCAAAAGATTCCTGAGGCTTTTAAAAACTCCCAGCCTGGTTCATTACTCAAAACCGCAATCATGGGTAAGACTGCCGACCTGACTGCTGTTCAGAAGGCCATCATTGACACCCTCAAGCAAGAGGGTAAGACACAGAAAGAAATCTCTGAGCGAATAGGCTGTTCCCAGAGTGCTGTATCAAGGCACCTCAGTGGGACGTCTGTGGGAAGGAAAAAGTGTGGCAGAAAACGCTGCACAACCAGAAGAGGTGACCGGACCCTGAGGAAGATTGTGGAGAAGGGCCGATTCTAGACCTTGGGGGACCTGTGGAAGCAGTGGACTGGGCTACAGGTGCCGCATTCCCCAGGTCAAGCCACTTTTGAAAAAGAAACAGCGGCAGAAGCGCCTGACCTGGGCTACAGAGAAGCAGCACTGGACTGTTGCTCAGTGGTCCAAAGTACTTTTTTCGGATGAAAGCAAATTTTGCATGTCATTCGGAAATCAAGGTGCCAGAGTCTGGAGAGAGGTAATTACAGAGTCTGGGGAGAAGGAAATGCCAAAATGCCTGAAGTCCAGTGTCAAGTCCCCACAGTCAGTGATGGTCTGGGGTGCCATGTCAGCTGCTGGTGTTGGTCTACTGTGTTTTATTAAGGGCAGAGTCAATGCAGCTAGCTATCAGGAGATTTTGGAGCACTTCATGCTTCCATCTGCTGAAAAGCTTTATGGAGATGAAGATTTCATTTTTCAGCACGACTGGCACCTGCTCACAGTGCCAAAACCACTGCTAAATGGTTTACTGGCCATGGTATTACTGTGCTCAATTGGCCTGTCTCCTGACTTTATGTCCCCATAGAGAATCCGTGGGATATTGTGAAGAGAAAGTTGAGAGACACCAAACCCAACACTGTGGATGAGCTTAAGGCCGCTATCGAAGCATGCTGGGCCTCCATAACACCTCAGCAGTGCCACAGGCTGATTGCCTCCATGCCACGCCACAGTGAAACAGTCATTTCTGCAAAAGGATTCCCGACCAAGTATTGAGTGCATAACTGAACGTAATTATTTGAAGGTTGACTTTTTTGTATTAAAAACACTTTTTTTTTTAATTGGTCAGATGAAATATGCTAATTTTTTGAGATAGGGATTTTTGGTTTTGCTCTGCTTTTTTGCCAAAATCTTCAGTATTAAAACAATAAAAGACCTGAAATGTTTCAGTTGGTGTACAATGAGTCTAAAATATATGAAAGTTTAATTTTTATCAGTACATTCCAGAAAATAATGAACTTTTTCACAATTGCTAATTTTTTGAGAAGGACTAGTATGTCCATACATGTTTCATCACACACACAGGAGGGCTCCACTTTGAGCCGGTGTCTGCATTATTTATTATCTATTACTGCATTCTAAATATTATTTAGATTTATTAATTTATTTATTATAAACATTGTAGAATGTTGACCATATTTGTGATATTTTAATTGTACTGTATATAATAAAAAGAAAAAAAAAGAGAAGTCAACTCACTCATCACTCACTTGTTGAACACTTAGTCCTACTATGAGGGTCGTGGGAGGTGGTGGCAACCTACGTCAGCCAACTGCTTACGAAACCATCAGAGGACTGACACATACGCAACCATACATCCTCACACTCACACCTAGGGGCAATTTGAAACAGCCAAATTGAAACAGACGAAACTAGATAACTTGAAGGAAGCCCATACAAGCACTGGAACAACATACAAACTCCACACAAAAACAGATTTACAGTATTTGGCAGATGTTCTTACGCAGAGAGACTTACAATTATCATTTTTATACAACAGACTAATTGAGGGTTAAGGGCTCAAATTTGAACTGCTAAGCTACAGATCACACATCACCTTATCCATGAAGCCACCGGAGCCCTGAACCTGAAACACCCGATCCCGGGCATAAAAACCAGAACCTTCCTGCTGTGAGGCAGACATGTTAACCACCACACCACTGTGCTGCCTCAAGAGGAAACACATCCTCGCGAGCGACTATAAATAGCATTTGTCTATAAAATTGTTTATATTACACCTCTGCATAACATTAACATTAAAAACAAAAAAGAAATGTAGTTCAACTTACAATAAAGAAAAACTTCATTTAACATTGTTTTTTAATCTGTAACAGATAAGATTTAAAGTGCACCAATGTAACTAAAATAAAAAAAGGCATCCTTATTTAAACTCATTTAACTTACTTATGTCATAATATCTGTCTCTCTCCACCTTTCTATTTGTTCTTCTTTCCTTTCACTGTTCCCTTCAGAGGTCGCCACAGCAAATCATCTGCCTCCATCTCACCCTATCCTCTGCATTTTCTACTCTTACTCCAACTACCTTCATGTCCTCCTTCAGCACATCCATAAATCTTCTCTTTGGTCCTCATCTAGGCCTTCTGCCTGGTAGTTCCAACCTCAGCATCCTACTACCAATATACTCACTGACCTTCTCTGTACTTCTCTATTAACATTCTCAAAGCAAACACTGCATCCTTTCTCTCTTTTAGAGAGAAAGTTAGAAACACTTTCTATCCTTGCTCTTTCTTGGCATGAAACCAAACTGTTGTTCACAGATGCTGACCTCTGCCCTTAGTGAAGCTTCAACCATTCTTTCCCATAACTTCATCGTATGGCTCATCAACTTTATCCCTCTGTAGTTGCCACAACTCTGCACGTCTCCTTTGTTCTTAAAAATGGGAACCAGCACACTTCTCCTCCATTCCTCTGGCATCCTCTCCCTCTCCAAGACCTTGTTGAATGTTCTTATCAGAAAATCTACTGCTACCACTCCTAGACACTTCCATACCTCCACCGGTATGTCATCAGGACCAATTGCCTTTCCACTCTTCATCCTCTTCAATGCCCTCCTCACCTCACTCTTACTAATCTTTGCTAGTTCCTGGTCCTCAACGGTCACCTCTTCTACTCTTTTTTTCTCCATCTTCTCAGCACAATTCTGTCATCAGTCAATACATTTCCCACTCTGTCCTTAATCACTCTAACTTGTTGCATGTCCTTCCCATCTCTATTTCTCTGCTGTGCGAACCTGTATAAATAATTTTCTCCCTCCTTGCTGTCCAACCTAGCATACAAGTCATCATACGCCCTCTGTTTGGCCTTTGACACCGCTACCTTCGCCTTACACTATGTCTCCCTGTACTCCTGTTTACTCGCTTCAGTCCTCTCTATGTCCCACTTCTTAGCTAACCCCTTCCTTTGTACACACTCATGCACTTCCTCATTCCACCACCAAGTCTCCTTATCTACTTTCCTTCCAGATGACACACCAAGTATTCTCCTACATGTCTCCCTGATCACATTAGCTGTAGTTGTCCAGTCATCTGGAAGGACTTCCTGACCACCCAAAGCCTGTTTCAATTCCTCCTTGAAAACAACACGACACTCTTCCTTTTTCAGCTTCCACCACTTTGTCTTCCGCTCTGCCTTTGCCCTCTTCACTTTCCTCACCATCAGCATCATCCTGCACACCACCATCCTATGCTATTTGGCAACACTCTCACCCACTACTACTTTGCAGTCACTGACTTCCTTCAAATTACATCGCCTGCACAAGATGTAGTCTACCTGTGTTCTCCTACCTCCGCTTTTATAAGTCCACCTATGCTTCTGTCTCTTCTGGAAGTAAGTATTCACCACGGCCATTTCCATCCTTTTTGCAAACTCTATCAACATCTGTCCTTCTGTTTTCCTGTCCTGGATACCAAACCTGCCTATTACTTCCTCGTCCCCTCTGTTGCCTGCACCAATCTTTCCATTGAAGTCTACACCAATGACCACTCTTTCATCTCTGGGGTACTCTGCATCACTTCATCTAACTCACTCCAGAATATTTCCTTCTCTTTTAGTTTACATCCCGCCTGTGGGGCATAAGCACTCACAACTTTGAACATCACGCCTTCAATTTCTAACTTGAGACTCATCACTGTCTGACACTCTTTTCACTTCTAGAACATTCCTGACAAACACCTCCTTCAAGATGACTCCTACTCCATTTCTCTTCCCATCCACACCATGATGAAACAGTTTAAACCCTGCTCCTAAACTTCTAGCCTTGCTACCTTTCCACCTGGTCTCCTGCACACACAGTATGTCCACCTTCCTCCTCTGCATCATGTCAGCCAGCTGTCTACTTTTTCCTTTCATCGACCAATCCGGTATGGATTTCTTAGTTTTGACTCCCACCTTTCTCTTTGTTCCTGTTAGAAATTTTTCTGTTGTTTCTTGAAGGGTTGTTTACTGCACTCTATATCATTTGCTCGCGCGAAAAACCGCTACACCATAGTGGGACAATGAGAGCGCACTGCCAACTAGTGGAAGTGCAATTACACATAATTCTCGTACATTATTCCAGAAAAAAATGTTCCCCGGGGTCATATCCCCGGGGCATCACACTGCACCCCTCCTGGCACCCACTATTTGAGAAGTATTGCCTTAAAAGCTAAATGTTCCCCACCTTAAAGCCATGCTTTCCTCTCCACCATCCAGTGTCTTCTTTTGGAGGCATGTCAATAACTGATACTATATCTCCAACCTAAAACCAGAAAAATGCATTTTACTAAGTGGCAAACCGCAATACAAAACTTAAACCTTATATTAAAAAAAACCATCACCTCAAAAGAGAGCTCATCAGCTGCCTGGGCAATATAGCGTTTTATGACATGAGCAGCAGCGACAGCTGGAACATTAATGGAGGACTCATCATGAATCAGCAGGCGATTTCCTTTATTATCAATCTGGGTGAGACAAAAACGGTGAAATATACAGAAAGTTAAGAAAGATATGAGAGAATGTTGGAAATAAATCATTCAATGTTATATAACAAAATAGAAACTAGTACAGACACTTCTATCATCTAAAACAACTGGGATATATGTTAGGTTTTCTGGGGAAACTATGTGTTTGCATACTTTCCCCATGTTTACATCGATTTCCTCCATGTAGCCTGGTTTCCTTTCAAAGTACACTGACATGTACATTCTGTCAATTAGCCACTCTACACTGCCAATAGATGTAAATGTAAATAGTTGTTATGGTTTGTGTTATTTCTGTCATAGACTGGTGACCTGTACTAATGCAGCCATGAGGTGGGGGGGCACTAACCAGTGTCTCTCCCCCTCATGCCGGTCCCAAGCCCGGAGAAATGCAGAGGGTTGTGTCAGGAAGGGCATCCGACGTAAAACCAATGCCAATTACTTAAAATGCAAATCAAAAGTATTACCTCCATACCGGATCGGTCGAGGCCCGGGTTAACAACGACCGCCATCAGTGCTGTCAATCAACAGGGTGCTGATGGAAATTGGACTACTGTTGGTCGAAGACGTCGAAGAAGGAGAGGTGGGAGGCGTGTCCGTAGGCAGAGAGAGAAGAGGAAAGGCATGAGTCTAGGACTGAGAGTGGGGACTTTGAATGTTGGAACTATGCACAGAAAGGTAGAGAGCTGGTTGACATGATGCAGAGGAGGAAGGTGGACATACTGTGTGTTCAGGAGACCAGGTGGAAAGGTAGCAAAGCTAAAAGCTTAGGAGCAGGGTTTAAGCTATTTTATCACGGTGTGGATGGGAAGAGAAATGGAGTCGAAGTCATCTTGAAGGAGGAGTTTGTCAGGAATGTTCTAAAAGTGAAAAGAGTGTCAGACAGAGTGATGAATCTCAAGTTAGAAATTGAAGGTGTAATGCTCAATGTTGTTAGTGCTTATGCCCCACAGGCAGGATGTGAGCTAGAAGAGAAGGAGAGATTCTGGAGTGACTTAGATGAAGTGATGCAGAGTACCCCAGAGGTGAAAAGAGTGGTCATAGGTGCAGACTTCAATGGACATGTTGGGGCAGGCAACAGAGGGGACGAGGAAGTGATGGGCAGGTTTGGTATCCAGGACAGGAGCATGAAGGACAGATGTTGATAGATTTTGCAAAAAGGATGGAAATGGCTGTGGTGAATACTTTCTTTGAGAAGAAACAGGAGCATAGGGTGACTTATGAAAGCGGAGGTAGGCGCACACAGGTAGACTACATCTTGTGTAGGCGATGTAATTTGAAGGAAGTCAGTGACTGCAAAGTCATCGTGGGTGAGAGCGTTGCCAAACAGCATAGGATGGTGGTGTGCAGGATGACTCTGATGGTGAGAAAGGTGAAAAGGCAAAGGCAGAGCAGAAGACAAAGTGGTGGAAGCTGAAAAGGAAGAGTGTCGTGTTGTCTTCAAGGAGGAGTTGAAACAGGCTTTGGGTGGCCAGGAAGTGCTTCCAAATGACTGGACAACCACAGCAAATGTGATCAGGGACACAGGTAGGAGAGTACTTGGTGTGTCCTCTGGAAGGAAAGTAGATAAGGAGACTTGGTGGTGGAATGAGGAAGTGCAGGAGTGTGTACAAAGGAAAAGGTTAGCCAAGAAGAAGTGGGACATTGAGAGGACCGAAGGGAGTAAACAGGAGTACAGGGAGACACAGCGCAAGGCGAAAGTAGCAGTGGCTAAGGCCAAACAGAGGGCATATGATGACTTGTATGATAGGTTGGATAGTAAAGAGGGAGAAAATGATCTATACAGGTTGGCACAGCAGAGAAATAGAGATGGAAAGGACGTGCAGCAAGTTAGATTGATAAAGGACAGAGAGGGAACTCTATTGACTGATGACAGAAGTGTGCTGGTAAGATGGAAAGAGTACTTTGAAGAGCTGATGAATGAGGAAAATGAGAGAGAAAAAAGAGTAGAAGAGGTAACCATTGAGGGGCAGGATGTAGCAAAGATCAGTAAGGGTGAAGTGAGAAGGGCATTGAAGAGGATGAAGAATGGAAAGGCAGTTGGTCCTGATGATATACCTGTGGAGGTATGGAAGTGTCTAGGAGAGGTAGCAGTAGATTTTCTGACAAGAACATTCAACACGGTACTAGAGAGTGAGCAGATGCCGGAGGAGTGGAGGAGAAGTGTGCTGGTGCCCATTTTTAAGAACAAGGGAGACGTGCAGAGTTGCAGCAACTACAGAGGGATAAAGTTGATGAGCCATACGATGAAGTTATGGGAAAGAATAGTGGAAGCTAGACTACGGGCAGAGGTCAGCATTTGTGAACAACAGTTTGGTTTCATGCCAAGAAAGAGCACCACAGATGCAATGTTTGCCTTGAGGATGTTAATAGAGAAGTACAGAGAAGGTCAGAGGGAGCTACATTGTGCCTTTGTGGATCTGGAAAAAGCATATGACAGGGTGCCAAGAGAAGAACTGTGGTATTGCATGAGGAAGTCTGGAGTGGCAGAGAAGTATGTTAGAGTGGTGCAGGACATGTATGAGAGATGTAAGACAGTGGTGAGGTGTGCTGTCGGTGTGACCGACGAATTCAAGGTGGAGGTGGGACTGCATCAAGGGTCAGCTCTGAGCCCCTTCTTGTTTGCTATGGTGATGGACAGGCTGACAGACGAGGTGAGACAAGAATCTCCATGGACTATGATGTTTGCAGATGACATCGTGATCTGTAGTGAGAGCAGAGAACAAGTGCAGGAAAATCTCGAGAGGTGGAGGTATGCCCTGGAAAGGAGAGGAATGAAGGTTAGCCTCAGAAAATCAGAATACATGTGTGTGAATGAGAAGGACCCAGGAGGAACGGTGATGTTACAGGGAGCAGAGATAACGAAGGTGGAGGATTTTAAGTACTTAGGCTCAACAATCCAGAGCAATGGAGAGTGTGGAAAAGAGGTGAAGAAGCGTGTGCAGGCAGGCTGGAATGGTTGGAGAAAAGTATCAGGTGTGATGTGCGATAGGAGAGTGTCAGCAAGAATGAAGGGAAAAGTGTACAAGATGGTGGTGAGGCCAGCGATGTTGTATGGCTTAGAAACAGTGGCGCTGAGGAAAAGGCAGGAGGCAGAGCTGGAGGTAGCGGAGATGAAAATGTTGAGGTTCTCCTGGGAGTAACGAGGATGGATAGGATCAGAAATGAGTATATCAGAGGGACAGCCCACGTAAGATGTTTTGGAGACAAAGTCAGAGAGGCTAGATTGAGATGGTTTGGACATGTACAGAGGAGGGATAGTGAGTATATTGGCAGTAGGATGCTGAGGTTGGAACTACCAGGCAGAAGGCCTCGAGGAAGACCGAAGAAGAGATTTATGGATGTGGTGAAGGAAGACATGAAGGTTGTTGGAGTCAGAAAAGAAGATGCGGAGGACAGGGTGAGGTGGAGGCGGATGATTTGCTGTGGCGACCCCTGAAGGGAGCAGCCGAAAGTAAAAGAAGAAGAAGAAGACTGGTGACCTGTACTGGTTGTACCCCACATCATGATCGAAATCCGCTAGAAATGGCTCCAGATTCCCACACAACCCTAATAATAGTTTTTGATAATAAAATATGGATGGATGTTTTGGAAGTGGCAGGTTTTTCACTTGGGATTCATCTTTGTTTTGTTTTCTAAAGCATACCGATATGCAAATTGGCTACTCTGAAGTGCCAGAAAACGTGAATGAATATTAAACATGCATGTGCATTACTCATGTCTTATCTGATCAGAAATTTTCCCATGTTGTACCCAGTATTCCCAGGATAGGCTCCAGTCTATCATGAGCCAGGCCAGAATAAATCAGTTACTGAAGATGAATGAATAAAAATACTCATATCATACCACTGCTGCACTTCCCGTAGGTAGAGTTCAAATTTGCATCCCCTGAGACCCAGTGGTTATGAGTTAATGTAATGTTTACAGACTTGGCTGTGTTAGAGTTAGAGTTTATTGTCAGCAGAAGAATGTGTTGTGTACTGCGACATGTTCGACTGGAAAACTGGTTTCATATTTTTTTTGTGTTCACCATTCTGAGAAAACCCTGGTGGGGTTTGTCAACCCTGCCTCTTTTCCCTCATCAAGCCAGTACTGTGGCTAACCACCAAACCTCTGTTTATGCTACAATGAGTTTGCCAGTAAAGGAGCAAATGCATTGGTTTTACAGTACTTCATGATACAGCATGTTCTTCACTACTTTAGTGTATATAAAACAATATATAATCAAAGTAAATACAAAACTATGTCCCAAAACTATGCAGATATAATTTTATGTACAGTCGGCCCTCTACTTACGAAAGCCTCTGAATATGAAAAGTCCAGGTTACGAAAAGCATTTTCATAAATTTTCATCCTCGTTTTACGAAAACAACTTCTTTTTACGAAAAGCGTCAAATGCGCCATTCAAAAATTCAAAATTCAAAAGAATGCACGAGTGGCTCTCTCATTGGCTGTCTCCCCACATCCCGACCCGCTGGCCTCCCATTGGCCAGGAGGCAGCTGAACTGTACCCATACTTCATGTACCCATACTTCCTGTTTGTCACACGTGTGAGAGAGGAGAGTTGAACAGGAATGTTGGCTCGAGAGTTTATTTTGAGATTGATCATTGCAGTGTTATATTTCGTTATCCATCATGGACCTGGAAAATACAGGAAAGTGGAAATACAGTGACGAGACGATTATTTCGGAACGATATTGAAGCAGACGGAGCATTAAACAGTGATCCGTGGGACAAGACCTCTGATCTTGCAAGGAAGCAAGTTAATATTGAATCAGGACCTCTGATCTTTCAAACAGGTTCTGTAATTCCGCTTTAAATACAACGTCCCGTCCATTTAAACATTTAAATACAATTTCTCCGTCAGCTCCACACTGCGTGTGGGCGAAGCCCGCATTCGGCAAAACATGACAGAGAGAGAGAAAGAGAGAGTTTTGTGTGTGTGTGTGTGTGTGTGTGTGTGTGTGTGTGTGTGACAGAGAGCCAGAAAGAGAGTTTTTAATCATTTTTAAAGGGTTTATGGGGTCGTCTTGGGAGCCTTGCAATGAATTACACATTTTACATGTAACGAAAAATACAAATTTAAAATAAAATAAGCTCATTAATAAATAACAGTTAATAATAAATAGAAGTTTATTTTATGTAATCCATGTGCTGGTTTATTTCTGAAGAATTAGACTGGAGTCTGCAAACACATTTTTTTTCTTTACAATGTAAACCACACTTTAATTTAACAAATTATGTAGTTTCCATAACCTTATACTGTAGAAAATTGCCATCATTTGCTCATGTGGAGTTTTTCCATGCTATCATGCACTAAATAAGTCGCTCATTTTATGTTAATTATAATCCTGAATTCAACAGAAGTTCACATCAGTTAAAATGAACAAAAGCCTGGTATGTCTTGGTCAAACTATTAATTAAATACTACTCAACAAAGGAGCACTTGAACAGGTTTCCAGTGCATGCAGTTTGTAAGATTACTAATCATTGAGAAGGCCCTTATTCTTATAATTTTACACTATACACAGTTTTCTGCCCAGTTCATTTTATCCTATAGATATCCGTAGATATGAAATTTACTTTTTGTTGAATTGCTAAGTAATCACTATAAAGAGTGCATAATATTTCCACCAAACACTGCTGGCTAAATACAGTTGGACTGAACAATAGTCTGATAATTCTATTATGTTAGTGAGAGCCGCATATCTAGCTACACAGGTGCTTTGTAACTGTCAACTGACTAATGTTATAAGAAAAAATGGATGCGGGCTGCTGCTTTAGCCGTTTAAAACAAAGCTCATCTGTAACACAATAATGAATAAAAAGGATAAAGGAAGAGAGGAATTGACTGAGCCATTGGTGCATACTTTACCTCCATCCATGTCAGGGCAGGTCCACAGTTTATCTTGTTGTCAGCAATGGTTGAGAGGCGGGAAAGATATGTAGTTAGCATCTGGGAAAGTGGCTGAGAAAGCAGGAGGAAGGCGTTATTAACACGGGACGTAATAAACTTCCGAAGTGCAGAGAAAAGCTGACCCACTATACATCCTAATGAATCAGCCTCTTTGAGTTCACTGCATTAAAATCTGGTATGAGATAATATCAGTCTGTAAGGAACCCCTCTTGTAAGAGAGACCTCATCTGATGGGTTGTCTCAAGGACAGGTTTCGAGTTGATTTGCTTGTCTGCCTTCATGCAAATCACAGAACCGTGAGAATAGCAACTGTTTTTTTCTGTAATTAACATGAAGGAATAGGAGAATACAATCTCACACAAATAGAAAAGGACACTGGACTGGCCTGCATAATGAAATACAGCAAAAAAAATCTATTAAATTTCAAGATAAGTATTTTGGATGGCCCAGTGGTTGTAGTGGTGAGCACGTCCTCCACATAGAAAGTTCTAAATTCAAGTCCCATATGGAGTTTGCATGTTCCACCCATGCTTGTGTGGGTTTCTACAAGGTACTCTGGTTTCCTCCCATAGTCCAAAGACACGCACATGGTTAATTTCAAATTGGTGAATGTGAGTTTGCAGGGTTTTGTGTGCGTGTGTGTGTGTGTATGTGTGTGTGTGTGTGTGTGTGTGTGTGTGTGTGTGTGTGTGTGTGTGTGTGTGCTCCAGCCTCCATGTGACCGTAAGTAGTTGGTAAATGAGTGAGCGAATCAGTAAAACTATACGGCATAGGAGTTATATAAATATGGTATAAAAATAATTTTGTTTTTTGCACCATGAAAAATAAACAAACAAGCAAGCAATAAATAAATAACAGAATCACTGAGATGGTTAATGGATATCCTCGCTACAAAATGGACCTAAAATATTTCAATCAGGTATTACTTATCACCTTTTGCATTGCACACCAAGTTGTCTTCTACCTATCATCAACTGTAATCATTTTAATAAGTTCAGCATAAAACCAGAAATTTCAAGAGCATTGCAGGGGTTGAAAGTCAAACTGAAAGCGAACAATTAATGATGGGTGGCAAGGACATTTCTAAAGATCTCAGGTAAAAAAGTTGTGGATAGGCACATATCATACAATTATTAGACAAAAAGGGATTATTAGTCCCTCGGAGCACAGTAAGGTGGAAATGGAAGGTGTTTGGTAGTACTAAGCCCATTAATGCATCAGGCCATCTATCCAAACTGAATGAAAGAGCAAGAAGAAAACTGGTCAGAATGTCTATTTACTTGTGCATGCAACATTTATGCTTGTAATTAATAACATGTTCTTGACCTGTAATGTCACTCAACACGGTATTGAAGAAGCGCATGTGTTTATTTTGTATAGACCAGGGATACAGCAACAAATCAGACATGTCTGGAGTCATTTAATCTGGGTCATAAAAACATTATTAATACTGTACACCTCACTGTTAATCCCTGTTAAAGTTTTCTGAATTGGATTTTTTTTTTTACTTTCTCGTCTAATGGGTTTTAAACTTCACAAAGATTGTTTTGTAGAGACCTGTTACCTTGTGTTATCACTTACAATATGCTTTTTGTTTGTTTTTCATATTTTTATTTGAACATTTTGATGAACAAAAATTGTTGTTTTGCAAATGTAATTGTTGCTTCTAATTTTGTGCTCTTGATTAAATTTGAAAAGAACAAATGATACACAGATATTTCGTGATAGAATATAGAATACCCACTTTCCTTTTCAGGATAAAATATAGAAATAAATGTAGAGAAGATAAAATATAGAACAGTGAAAAAGGACAAAAAGGCAAATTTAAATATGTAAATACAATTGAATGGATGAGTAATAATAAATTAAATTTCACAGAAAACAAACCTCATACCAAGAAACAACAGTGTAAGGGATACCTGTGATTTAACTTTTAGGTTTTCAAATCGGGGAAGCTCTGTAAGCCGAGAAAACCTCCTGTCATATATACAGAGATGAAGATGCTTGTCGAGCACGCGAAAGTCTTCATATGACCGCCTCACAATCCACTTCTTTCCCTGTCAGACAGGAAAATTAATATTTCAATAGAGCATTGTACGGATCATAGCGTTTAGAACAAATAGCAGAGATCATAGCATTTTAAAGGCTCTGCATTGTGCCTATTCACTAAACACTAAACATACCATGTCTGTTCTGAAATTCATTGATGTATGTTTGTTTTGTGAAAAAAACAAGTTTTAAAGGTAGGGCAGGAAATTCTGGTGAAGTCGAATGTATGTTAGAAAAGTCCAAGTATCGATCTCGTGTGTGTGCGCGCGCGTGTGTGTGTATGTGTGTGTGTGTGTGTGTGTGTGTGTGTGTGTGTGTGTGTGTGAGGTCAATGGGAGGCTGGAAAGAGGAAAGGGAGAAAGAAACTGACAGGTTTTTCAATAGCCTTGCTATTACCACTGTTGATGTATTTTTTCTTTTTTTTTTTGTCAGGATATTTCATTTATTAATTGCTCTCGGGATGTAAAGAGAAACTCAAGAAATATAACAATAACGCTTTTCAAAAAATACCTATCCTGCATTTATTGTAAAAATATATATGTTTCTCTGTAAGCACTTTTGTGGTAAGCACTCAGGTGTATGCAAGGTGGGCAGGTATGGAGATCAATTACAGTACCGCATTTTCCAGGCCATAGGGCGCGCTGGATTATAAGACGCCATAATCAATGAACAAGCTCTGTCCACACATAATGCGCACTGGATTATAAGGTGTATTAAGCAAAACAAAAGTCAGATAAGCCAAACTTGATTCAACTCATTCATAATAACTCTCATCATTGTTCAGTTGTAACAATATAAAACAATAAACTCATTTTTTCAGTTCATTCCTCTTCCACAAATCCATCAAATTCTTCATCTTCACTGTCTGAGTTTAACACTTGTGTGAGTTGGACATATATCCCGGATCCTTCTATAATTTTTATTATAATATTATATTATAACATTTTAGCATGTGTTATTCCCTTGTGAGTGTGTAGTCGCAGATCAGTAGAGAGAGAGATTAGGTGGAAAAAGTCTTCTGGTCTCGTGACGGAAACTTCTCTCAGCCTCTCGCGTACTACTCGGTAAGTCACCTGACTACAATAGCTGTAATGCAGGTATTTGGACATAAAGCCCAGATCCCTCTAATTTACAACCTGTTGACACCAATATCTAGCGGTTGGAGTTCTTTGGTTAATCCACCTGGAATGATGGTAAGCTCTAAATTAGATTGCTTCACTTGGGTTTTGACAGTGTCAGACAGATGGAGACGCGCAGCTTAATCCATACACAAGGCGCACTGGTTTACATGGCGCACCGTCATTTTTGGAAAATTAAAGGCTTTTAAGTGTGCCTTATGGGCCGAAAAATACAGGAAACTGAACTTTTAGAAGAGTTATCGATTACCAAGCAGAACTTAAGGATAGTACAGGTTGTCAGGTGGTGTTCAATACTGAGTTCATCATCATTTTCCACTTAATCTGGGGTCGGGTTGCGGAACAGCAGCCTAAGCAGTGATATCCAGACTTCCCTCTCCTCAGCTAGTTCCTCCAGCTCTTCTAGGGGGACATCGAGTCATTCCATGATCCAACGAAAGACAGTCCCTGCATAGTTCCTGTTCTGGGTCGACCCCAGGATCTCTTTCCCGATGGACATGCCCGAAACACCACACTTGGGAGACGTTCGGGAGGCTCTTTTGAACACTGTTGGTACCTGAGTAGATGATATGGAGTTATTGATGATTGTGGATGTAAATGGAAGAAAGTCTTGAGAGATAGTCTGGAGTATTGTGGAAGGAATTGAATCTAGTGAGCAGGTGGTAAGCATGATGAAACGACTTGCTGGATGTCTTCATTTGTGAGATTGGAAAACTGTGCAAGAGAAGATGAAGTTGAATCTATGCTGTGTAGTGTAAGAGTTGGGGTGGGAGTAAATGTCTCACAGATTTGTTTAATCTTCCCATCAAAGAAGTCAGCAAAGTCTTCCGCGGTCAGGGAGGATGGAGCAGATGGAGCAGATGGAATGAGTAATGATGAAAAGATGTGACGTTTGCATGGGTCTTTTGCAGCAGTGTCCAACTTTTGCTTGTAGAAGGCTGTCTTTCCAAAAGTCACATCAAATGAAAATGTGGATAGGAGAGCTGGTAGGAAGCCACATCAACATCCCCGGTCGAGGTGAGCATCTTTCCACTTCCACTGTAAACAGTATTGGTGGAGAACTACTTCCTCCTCCTGAGGCATCAGATGGTGGTACAGAACCTTTTCAAGGTCAACCAACTCCTCCCACACCCAAGATTTTGTATAAGGGACAGCTTGGGCTGCAGCATGTTTGGCCTGCTGGTTCCTGTCTGCTGCCTCAGGATTCCCACAGGCCAATAGGGCTCCTGTTTCAGTTGGTCCATGAGCATGTAAAGATTTGTGCAAATGTAAATATAAAAATAATGGAAGAAAGTCACATGGTGTGACTCAGCTGTTTGAGTCTGGACTTTTCCATGAGGGGACATAGTTGCACATGCTCCCTGATGGCGGGTCAGGTGATTGTGGAATTTTCCAGAGCGGAAAATTCCCGAACATGAGGGAATCTATATTAAGGACCTGTTGCCAACTGGCTCTTCCAGCCAGCCAGGATTTCGGGTCTGTTCCTGTCCCTTCAGGCAGATCACGGGTCAACTCATCAAAGGTGAACCATGGAACCGCATCTGGAACCGTTCGGGACTTCATTGCCAAAGTCCATTATCCACATGCACCCACAGCCCACGCGAGGATGGTCATCATTTGTTTCGTCCGACACGCGGGATGGCAAGCCTTTCCCCGCCAGCACATGCGCCATCTCTAACTTACCCTGCTGCGGGTGCTTGGTGACTATGGGACCCTGTGTTAATTTGTATGTGGTTTAACTCTACGATGTAAGTTATGAATTTTGTCTTATTTTGTTCATATTATTAAACTGTATATAGTTTATGTTGTGGTCTGTCGTGCTTTGCTGGTTTCACGGGGCAATTTTAATCCTCTAAATTTCCTATCCGTAACACCCCCCCAAAACAGGTGTCCACCACTAGGTTAGGAGGTTACCACCACGACAGGCACCAATGACCTTCTGACCACAGCTATGCCATATATAGCATAATGGAGGCATGAAACATGACCCACTTGGATTCCATGTCCCCTGCCTCCTTTGGGATCTGATTGTAGCTTTGCCAGACATGGTAGCTAAAGGCCCCTCTGACAGGGGACGCCACCAAACATTCCCAGGATAAACTAACTAAAGGTCTGGAGGGCAGCCTCCCTCGCCATCAGAGCCAGCTTACCACCAGGTGGTGATCAGTTGACAGCTCAGCTCCTCTCTTCAACCGAGTGTACAGACCGTGCGGCTACAAGTCCGTTGCACAACAACAATGTCAATCATTGAACGATGGCACAGGGTGTCCTTGCGCCAAATGTACTTAAAGACACCCTTATGTTCGAACATGGTTTTTGTGATGGGCACCATTCAAGTTCAGATTGGAGAGGCCATACCTACCAATCACACTCTTCCATGTTGCACTTCCATTGCCCACATTTGTGTTGAAGTCTCTCCAAAGACCAGAGTACTTGAGCAGGGTGGGTACTCTGAACTGTCATTTGGTATATAAGCACAAACAACAGTCAGGAACCGACCCCCCCCCCCCCCCCCCCCCACACACACACACACACACCCGAAGGCAAAGGGAAGCTACCCTTTCATAAATCAGGAAGAATTCCAACGTGTGGGCACCGAGACAGGGGGCAACCAAAATGCCCACAAAGGCCCACCACCTCTCCCCATGAGGAGCTCTAGAATGGAATAAGGTCTGGCCTGTCTCGAGATGTTTGATTCCCAAGCCCAAGCTATACATTGAGGTGAGTTGACAATATCTAGTCTTTATCTCCCTGCCTCACGCACCAGCTCAAGCTCCTTTTTTATATCCATAGAGGTCATGTGAACCATGCTTAATTTGTACCTTCACCCAGGACCTGTTTGCCTTGGGTGACCCTTACAGGGGCATAATTCCCCCCAACAATATAGCTCTTAGGTATTAGGACACGCAAACCCCTCCACTACGACAAGGTGGCGATTCAAGGAGGGGGACACTGAGTTCCAGGGTGTACTCTGCCCTCGCCCTGAGTTGGCTGAGATGAGCGCCAGTCTCCCCGGAACCCTAATTAGGATTAAGTGGTTCCGAAAATGAATGGTTAAATGAATGAATGAATGAATTAATTATAAATATGGCAGAAATATGGCATTTTAATTACTTCATTAATTAATTAATTAATGAAGTAATTAAAATGCCATATTTCTGCCAATTTGAATGACTTCATTTTATTTTTTAAGCAAAACTGGCCTTTTAAATTACTTCATGCTGGTGTAATACTCTGAGCAGGCTATGTTAGGTGGGTGTAAACAGTGCTAGAGGCCATACCTGGACTAACAGGTTACTGTCTGTTTACAAAATATTAAGGTTGTGGAAGTATGCATGCTGAAGTCCTTTACTATTTGGGTAAGCACATGTACAGGCAGACTATATACCCCGAATGTAATGTTTGCAATGGGACCTCTGGTAATAAAATTAAGACCATTGATTTTATTTACAGGTCTGCTTGTTTGTTTGTTTGTTTTTTAACTTATTAAGGTCTAAGTTACACCTCAAGATAAAACCAAGATACCTGGTGAGTTTTAAGAGTAGAATAAAATAATAAAATTAAATAAAAAAGCAAATGGTGTCACAGTAATAGGCTTGCACAATATTGGTCTTCTCCTGCATGCACTTTATCATAAAAAATGATAAATTATTTAATCATCCAGTACCAGTAGCCTAAATAAAGATGCACATTTCCACTTCTAAGTTACAGGAGGGTGAAATAATATTATCAGCTGTGCAGCCTGGAACTGCTTGCTTGCAGTGATAGTCTGAAATGCTCAGCAGTGATTCAGCAGTAATGTGAAGTAAATAGTTTAAAAAAAGCATAATAGTGCATCTTCTACATAAATCTTTTACAAACTGATTGTCTAATTTACACATCACTAATGTTTTCCCTATTGCCCAAAATATTGCTGGCAGTATATACTGTAACTATCTGACCATCACAGACAAGTAAACAACCAGACAAACAACAAAACATGTAAATAGTACACAACTGTTTTCTGTTGTTTTTATTATTATTATTATTATTATTATTATTATTATTATTATTATTCATTAACCCCCCCCCCATTTTTCTCCCATAATTTGGTTGTTTCCAATTCTCACCCTTCAAGTACTGTACTACATTTCCCTATCACTCAACCACCACTAACCAAGGAGGTGCGTAAGCATACACATGCCCCTTCCGTGACATGTGATTCCTCCACCCATCTCTTTCCGAAGTGCTGCGCATGTGTATACACACTCGGAGGGAAAGTGTTATAAATCCCCTTGAAACCCCCTTAAACGAATGAGTTAACAGACACCCATGATAGGCTGGTAACCCAGATTCGAACTTGCAATTTCCAGGTTGATACTTGCATATCTTGTCGATAATTAGGGTCGCAGGGAGGGTCTGGACAAGGACAGGGTACAACCTGTACAGCTCGCCAGGCCATCTCAGAACAGAAACATGCTGAAACCAATGAAGCATTATTATTAGTAGTGCGTAGTAGTTGTAAAGTGTAAAGTTAAACTGATACTCCATGTCGGCTTCCTTAATTCGATTGATCCTATTTTCAGACAAAATAATGCGAATAAATACATTTTATTTATATTCACTATATATTTGTCTAATGTTAGCAAAGTTTAATTACCACTGATTTTATGTTTATATTTATATATGATGATCATCATCATCATCATCCTATCAAGACAGCACCATGGTGAAGTGGTTATTACTTGTGTGGATTGCTGACTGGCCGCCAAGATTCTCATGCACTTAGGTCAACTTCCATTCCATATTCGAAAAAATCTCAGCACATATACAACATTTACAGAGAGAGAATCAAAGCTTTCATGCATTTTTGGATGTTCTTCACGCCAACATTTTGACTGTGGCTAACATACATGTTACTGGCAATGGCTCAAGACTCATGACTGAGCTCATGTTCATCATGATTAAGACTATCCAGACCAATGACAACAATGCTTTGTCCGTCAATTGGGAAACCTTCTTATCCTGGTAAAACAAGAGGCAAATCAATGACAAGAGCCACAATTTCACGCATTCCAGGAGTAAAGACGATTAAAAAAAGCATTTTAAAATATCAAAATATTTTTCCTTACTTTTAGAGGTCACTAATGGAAGAAATGGGAACACTGACAGTGCATCACCTTAAATGAGTAT
This sequence comes from Plotosus lineatus, assembly GCA_024760905.1. NCBI lineage: Eukaryota > Metazoa > Chordata > Actinopteri > Siluriformes > Plotosidae > Plotosus > Plotosus lineatus. The sequence continues at coordinate 26,824,375 of CM045747.1, read as the reverse complement.
TGTTGCTTGAGGAGTCACAGGGATGTGCCTGTGGAAAACAGGACTGAAAGATTATATAACCCCCATCTATTACAAAACGATTTGAAAGCTCTGATGAAGTCTGCTGGGATTGGCTCCAGCTACCCCCACAACCGTGACTGATAAATGGTGTAGATAACTGATGGATGGATGGATGGAGCGCAAAACATTCTCCATTTACCAGCGATGCAATCCCACTATCATGGTGAAGAGGAAACTCTTCATGAAACTCTCACTTTGCCAGTCAATCTAAGTTCCAGCCCTCACCTACTGTCACAAGCTTTTGGGTAGTGTCCAAAAGAATAAGACTTCAGATACAAGCAGCTAAAATGAGATTCCTTCACAGGGCTCTCCATCAGAGATAGGCCATCCAGGAGGAGCTCGAAGCAGAACCGCTGCTGCTCTGTGTTGAGAGGAGCCAGTTAAGGTGGCTTGGGAGTCTGATTAGAAAGTTTCCTGGTGTGGTGTTTCGAGCATGTCCAACCGGGAAAGCCACCCCGGGCATCTGAACCTCACTGCTTAGGCTGCTGCCCCTGCAATCTGACCCCAGATCAAGCGGGAGAGGATGACTGACTAGCTGACTGCAATCCCTCACCTCAGGGTGTTTTTAAGTGGAGTTTGCATGTTCTCCCTGTGCGTGGGTTTCCTCTAGGTACTCCAGTTTCCTCCCATAGTCCAGAGATGTGCACATTATGTAAACTGGCTCTTTCAAACTGCCCCTGGGTGTGAGTGAGTCTGTGTGTGTGTGTGTGTGTGTGTGTGTGTGTGTGTGTGTGTGTGTGTGTGTGTGTGTGTGTGTGTGCCCTGCAATGGACTGTAGAGCTGTTCAAAATCTATCCCATTTTCACCCAGAGCCCAGAGTTGGTTGAGATAGGAGAGTAGGATAAAGCAGTTTGGCAAATGAATTAATGTCAATGTAAATGTGCAGTTAAGTCAAATTCGTAAATTATGTGAAATGCAAGATAAATAGCTTAAAAAGGCCAAGGCACGTCATGTTTTATTTGCTTTTAATGATTTTGAACCATTTAGCTTCTATGAAATAAACCTAATCCAACTGTATCCAAAAAGTATTCAGATATACAAATTGATTGCTTATTATCTATATGTAATCTATTTGTATCTCTGAATACTTTTCCTCACAAGCCTCTGTAAGAGTCCAGTTCATGGTCCATCTAGGTTTCATAAAACTTAATATCTTTCATACCAGAAAGATGTGCACCACACACCACCGTGAAATTAGGTCTTCCTCATACCCACCACACCCTGAACGCATCCATTACGACAGAATATGTAACACATTCTACCGGCCGTGTAGTAAAGAAAGCCTTTTGAATGGAGGACATATTTTTAACCTGCACATATTCCTTCTTATTCTCATCCTGCCTGGCCTCTTTCTAGACCAGCCAAAAGAAGAAAAAAATACCAAGTGCACTACATGTGGTTGTTTTGCCTTTTTAATCTAAGCTTGCAGTTCTTTTTATAACTTCCCTCTACTTTTTCTCCATAATAACAAAGCTAGGATTTTTCCACTGTTGCCATAACAAACTAATAGGATTCCTGCTTTTAGAACTCTGAAGAGCTCTCTCTCTCTCTCTCTCTCTCTCTCTCACACACACACACACACACACACACACACACACACACACACACACACACACACACACACACACACACACACATGCACACACATGCACAGATACAACCATGGATCAAATGCACACAGTTATACCTGACAACAAATTTGGACAAGATAGACCAGGTCTTTGGAGTTGAGGCCACTGCGAGTCAGATCATTCTCATCACAGGTCAGGGATAGCTGGAGACAGACCAAAAGAGAGTGACGATTAATAGGGAAGCTGGGTTGCCTACAAAGCACATGATAAACCATGTTAACAATGTTGACTGTTTGGAAAACTAATGAGTCACAAGAAGATATGAAATATCTGACAAATGATAGGTAACGAAACAACCAAACATCCTGATCGAGACTTAGAGAAACATATGCATTTAAATTATCCACAAAATTACATAATTCTAAAAAAGGTGCTGTAAAGCACCTGAAGAAATGAGAGTACATTTCCCGGGCCGTACAGCATTGAAAATAATATAAAGTTGAAAAGAGAGATTAAAAAAAAAAAAGTTGTTTTCTAGTTATTGTTGCACAGATGTAATAAGTAAAGACCAGTACAAGATCATCTACCCAACAGACAGGTGTGGTCAGATAAAGCACCATCATCAAAACACAGACATTATGTTCCATACAATAAGAAGCCACTCCAAATCTTTCAGATCTGTCACACATCACAATGCCTACGAGTCAATAAATAGATGGCAACTGGCATGTTATAGCTGGAAATGTTCGTCTTTAAACAACAAACCGCAGGACAGTTTGGTTCCAGTAGTTTAGCACGACAGCCAGTCAACCACATACCTGTCTATGTTTCCGTCCCTGGGAATATCTGTGAAATGGGGTAACATTCTATAAGTGTCAATCAATAATTCTATTCACTCGATGCAAAGGAGATGTGCTGAACTACAGAATGCAAACATCACTTACACACATTTCTGAAAGTGTAACTTTTAACACAGAACCTCTCTGTATATCATTGACTGTTGCTGGTGTTGATGAAAGTGTTTGCAATTTGTTGCACAGTGGAGATTTAATACCTGAAGAATTCAGTGAAAATATTTCAACCATAAGTACATAGTGTTGTTCAGTATACATAGATGAAACATTTTTGTTTGCTTGAATATGTACACCATAATATTTTAACTTCTGTTATTCCTTTCATCCATCTGAAAACCAAATCAGTCTTCCTAATGTCTGATATAATGTACTATACAGTGGTACCTCACTTTACGAAAGTCTCACCAAGCGAAAAATGCAGGTTACGAAATGCATTTTCCTAAAATTTTTGTTTCTGGATTCGAAACAAGTTCACATTATGAAAGCGGCATCTTAAAAATTCAAACGCGCCATTCAAATGCGCGAGTTGCTTTCCCATTGGTTGTCTCCCAACACCCCGCCCCACTGGCTTCCCATTGGCTAGTAGGGAGCTGAATCTCCATAATACAGTACTGTACCCATAATGCTTTTCGTGTGCCTTCGACCCATTGTTCGACACACGCGTGAAGGAGAGTTGTACTGTTGATTCGTGAGTTTCGTGAGTTTTTTGAGTGTGTTTATTGCAGTGTTAGTTTTCGTTATTAATCATGAGCCCCAAGAAAGTGATTCCCGGTGAGACTGAAAAGAAGAAGCTGGCTTCATTATCAATAAAAGTAAAACAGGAGATGATAAAAAAATAATGAAAGCGGGATGCAGTTGAGTGAAATCGCAAAGGAGTATGACCGAAACCCCTCTACAAATCGGGACCATATTGAAGCAGAAGGAGGCATTAAAAGTGGAGATACGGTGACAGAGCCGATTATTTTGGAAAAAGCAACCGCCATATTTAAGGACCTCGTGAAGAAGGGTGGGGGTGAGGTAAGGGTTCTTCAGACCAGCAACCCCCAGACTTTAAAGCGTCACATGGGTGGTTCGAGAGATTTAAAAAAGGTAAATAATTTTTAAAGGGTTTATGGATTAGTACTGGGAGCCTTGGAATGAGTCACGCGTTTTACATGTGAAATGCGGTTCAACTTACGAAAAATGCAGGTTACGAAAAAGGAGCAGGAACGTATTAATTTCGTAAAGTGAGGTACCACTGTATATCACATCTCAAGCACTATCACCCTTGCACTCTTTCACTTGCCCAACCGCGTAATCCTACTATTAGGGTCACGGAAAGGCTGGACCCTAATTCAGCCGACACAGGACAAAGGCAGGATACACCCTGAACAGCTTGCTAACCCATCAGAACAACAAGCATAACCATTTACACTCACATTCACACCCACTGGCAATTTGGAAAGCCAAACAGTCTAATATGCATCTCTTTGGACTGTGTGAGGAAACCCTGTGTGAGTACCCGGATGAAACTCACACAAGCACAGGAAGTACATGAAAATCCCCATACAGAAACAGCGACGCCCAGGACTCAAGACCTTGTTGTTGTGAGATGTAAATGCTAATTGATATGCCATAGAGCTACCCCCATCTCAAGTACATAATTCAAAATATACTTTATCAGTGCAGAAAATTATAGCACAGAACATTTTGGAACTAGAAAGGACAAAGAGAGCTAAGAACTGTAAGTAGCTAGTTTTAAAAGTACTAAAATATTAAAGCGTGGATTATTTATAGCAAATAATTAATAAATAAATAAACGCATATAGGAGACGTAATAACCTAGGTTGTGCAATGCATTAGAATTAAAATGATAAAACATGCCATTGTTCAAAGGGAACTCATCGTCGAGCATCATATACTGTGCATTTATTTACTGTTTTATAAACATATCAACATCCCTATAAAGATCAAAGAAGCATGATTAAATAAAAAACACTATAAGCTGGCATAGCAATGAAAGTACATTTACATCTGAGTTAAAGTATTATGAGAAAAAGCATCATCTTAAGTCAAACATCTCTGACTCTGTATGAAACATACAGTATTACCTCACTATTAATCACACCAGCATGGAATACTATCCCTTAAAGAAACATGCACCAAAAAGAGAAATGGGATCACTCCTCACCACACCGCAACATTCCCTGCTTCATCAGACCAGCCTCTATCATACTGACACATGCTGTAGTTGGGCACCACCTAACACACACGTCGGCAACCTGCACCGACAGGCTGCATATATACTCCTCCATCCATTAGCCGAGGCTCAGTAAAGTCAGCCCCTCCTCTCTTTAGGTTGGATGAGTCTAAACAGCTCCGCATTTCTATCAAGCTGCTACTGCAGTAGAAGGGATGTGCAGGCTGGCGTGTCCAGTTACAACTAGAAAAGGAGGACAAATCCAGTTCTCACTCTTGCACTAGAAGGAAGCCCTGCCCCCGAGGTGATGTGAGACTGAAGATGGCTCACATGGAATTTCATGCACAGAGTGGAGCAGCACTGAGAGCTGCAGCTGAGAGGTTTTACTGACGACATATAAAACATAATGTAAACAGAAGAGCCCAAACATCATACAAGCTGATCGATCTCATATCAATCAGTAGCTCAACAACAAACAATGCTTTACACCCTGTGGCCTCCACTGATGATACTAACAATGTAATGTAGAGCAACTATTGCAAAAAAAAAAAAAACACCACCACACATTAAAATGTTTCCCCCAAGTGTGTATTACTTTAATAACTGCATCCCAAACACTGTAGTCCTTTTCTCTTCAAAGCAAAAACACTAAAATTACACTTCGGTCCTATTTTGTATTTTGTACACTGGGCGTGTGTTCAGTTAATCAGCATTTAGTTTCACCTCCAAAGGAATTTTTTGGGGAAAAAACGAATAATGAAGTCAATAATACACCACGTGCATCACACCAGCAACTATATTTCCCATTGCTGCTGAGGTCGTGGTTCTGTTCATTTTCTGTAAACGCTTAATTCCAATTAGGGGAGCGGGGAGGCGGGCGCCCATCCCAGCCGACTCCGGGCGAGGGCAGATTACACCCTGCACAGTTCGCCAGGCTCCTGGTTTTCAATAGAAAGTCTGCATGGCAGAAACACACTGATGGCTTTGCAGCTACTCTTGTTGAAAGTCAGCAATGGTTCTTTTACATGAACCTCACACTATTGGCCAGGGATGGGGAACCTATGGCTCCCAAGCCAGATGTGGCTCGTTTGATGACTGTATCTGGCTCTCAGATAAATCAGGTGGCCTTTCTTAACAGAATAACGAATATATAATTTCACTGTCATTTAAATAAAAATACAAAAAAAGCCATCAAATAAAACAAAAATAGATAAATAAATCTCGCGCATTTAAATCTATACATCTATTTTCAATGTCACGTCACTGTGGCGCGCAGTGTAGAGCCAATCCTTTCTGTATGCCAGTGTGCGGGCAGGGCCAATACCTTGAAACGCTAATTTAATTGGATTATAACAACAGCTACAGACTGTGCGTGTTGTTTTTGAGTAAGGAGGTAAATTTCCCTTGTTTTTGATCGGCTCATTTCTACGAAGCCAAGCACAGCTGGCAAGCAAACACAAATGGACAGACACGGAAAACTTCAACTCGCAGAGCAGCTGATTTCCAAAACTTGGAATGTGCTTCCTGTCACATAAACACTGCAGCGTGCGAGTCCTGTCGTATTGACCATGTTTGGCTCTACATATGCATGCAAGCAGTCCTCATCACCTGAAAAACATCAAGACCAACCTGCGGTCACGTTTAACAGATGGAAGCTTAAACGCCTGCATGAAACTGAACCTCAGAACGTATCAACCAGACCACAAAGCCATCAGTAAAACCATGCAGCACCTTCTTATTCTTCTATAATTATATTCTTCTATAATCACCTGAAGAGAGAGGATGGTTTCACCACCCCTCGAAACAGATCTGTAGTGATAAATGGAGTTTCAATAGAAAGTCTTTGTCCTGTCCTTTTATTTTTGTACATATATATATATATATATATATATATATATATATATATATATATATATATATGTACTATATGTAAAAATACTAATGACGGCGTATTGACGCGAGCATCATTGTGTCTTCGACCTATGAAGATTTCTTCTGCTTCTTCTTCTCAGCTTCCTCCTCTTTTTCTTTCTCAATTTCAGCATATATATGGCTCTCAGAGGATTACATTATAAAATATGTCATTTTTTGGCTCTCTTAGTCGAAAAAGGTTCCCGACCCCTGCCATAGACAGTGAGATTGGCCGGCCTTTGATAACCCAGTTAGCGGCACTGGGGACTGAAGTTGTGGTACAGATCTTCTGGTGAAGAATGAAATCAGTCCAAGTTTTTTGTCCTATTCTGTTGTGTATGTTTAAGACCATTGTTGGTGCTTTTACTCGAAAAAAGAAATCTGACCTTAAAAGATATGAATGATTAATCATACACTACATATTAATGAGGCAATGAGAAAACGAAGAGGACAGTAGTTTATCAGAATGATTTGTCATGATCACTTAAAATATGCTTTTAATGGAAAAATAATCCATAAAAATCTAGTTTTACTTATGTTCCTGTGGACTATGTACTAAACAACGAGTAAGTATTTTAGTGTTTACTTCTGCTCGGAACTTGCAAAGCTCATCTGATATGTCTCTGTAGTGTTACGCTATATATATATATATATATATATATATATATATATATATATATATATATATATATATATATATATATATATAAATACTTTGCTTTTCTTTAAGTTTAAGTGCAATACTGTGTATATTAAAACAAAGACAGATAATGAGACACCGTTGGACGGCTCTTATACACCTACTAATGTGTGCTCATCGAGTTTATGTATCTGTCACAATTTAATTTAATTAAAATCTTGTTTTAGTATGCATTTTGGTTATCTTCCCTTGCAGTATATACTAAAACAAATACAGGGATCCCTCACTTCCCGTGGTTAATTGGGACTGAGATCCCCCCGCGACTGTCTAATTCCACAAAGTAGGATCGCCTCCCCCTTACTGACGTATACATACATGTACATGTGTATATAACATAAATAAATACATATCCAATGCTATAAATGCTTATAACAATTACACATTCAAAAATAATGCATAAGATGTAAATAAAATATAAATACACACACACATACAGACGCGTGCGCGCACACAGATGCGCACCTCACATAAAAATGTAAGTAGCTTTGATGGGGGGTTTTGGGTTGTGTTTTGTTTTGTATTTGTTTGGTTATTTTTTTGCATGATTGGCCTTGTTTTTGTGGCATTTTCCTTAACTTTTTCCTTCATTCTTCTTTAATTTCCTTATTTTTTAATTCAATGAATATTTTTTAAAAATGCGATGCACTGAAGCTGCATGAATTGAAGCGCGAAGCAGCGAGGGATCCCTGTAATCACCTGAGGCTCAATGGATGTCACTCAACTGAACAGCACCCTTGATGTCCAGTGACAACCACCTCGCTTTTGGCGTGGTGAATAATTGTTGATAATCCAATGCGTTCATTAAAAAGCTCACCTGTAGGTAAGCATACCTCTGTGAGTATCTCACACGAAGCATAGACTATTTTCTAAATGTCACACTAATCACACTTCATCTATTATCTTATAACTCATTCAAATAAGGTTGGCGCGGCCTACAAAACTCCCCAGACACAGCTACTGCAATGAATATTCCTGATGTTATATAATCTGTAAATTAAAATTCCTCCTGAGCAGTACAATACAGCATGAGTCTCTTGCTATTGAGAAACCACTAACAATCAAAGAGAATTTTAAATGTAATGAGTTCATTAATTTTTCCTTCCGTTGTCTCTTTTATTCCCGCAGAATCCAATCTGCTCAGTGTTTCAGTATCAGTTGAGATCTGGATATTCTCACTCTGACAGACTAGTAGTAGGCTTATATATTTCATTATAGCTGGATAGCATCTCATCTGTAAGATTAAAGATTTATATAGTTTTTGGAAAATCTTCAGGAAAGAGAAAGTGACCCAGATAATGGGTTGGTGAAACCCTTTTGCATCAAGAAAGCAAAACAGAGAAAGAAGTCACAGTGCTAAATGTGATTTTCAATTTATTGCTCCAACGCAAAAAGCTTCATTTAATACATTTTCCATGATATCAAACAAATATTTAAAGCAGGATTAGAGAGGAAAAACAATGACATCTGAGGAAAATCTAATTGTATGTCCATTCCAATCCTGGAGGCCTGGCTTCAGAATCTCATTGCTAATGCAGTGCTGAGAGAGGGGTCTGGGGATTATGGCTTTAAGATTTATGCCTGAGTCAATGAGAGTTAATCTCAGCCTGGAGCATTAGAAATTTAAATCAACAAGGATTCAGGACTCCGCGCTACACTTCTGCTTTTAGAGCACTTTCTCTCTTCAAGGTCAAAAAGAGATGGTGACGTCTCCTCTGTAAACCTGATCTGAACAACATGGGACGTGCACACTGCTTCTGGGAATGCAGCAAAGATGACTCCGGCTAGAGCAGGGATCAGGAACCTATGGCTCGTGAGCCAGATGTGGCTCTTTGGATGACTGTATCTGGCTTTCAGATAAACCAGGTGGCCTTTCTTAACAGAATAACTAATACATAATTTCTCTGTCCTTTAAATCTTCTTCTTCTTCTTTTCCTTTCGGCTTTTTCCCTTCAGGGGTCGCCACAGCGAATCATCTGCCTCCATCTCACCCTATCCTTTGCATCTTCTTCTCTTACACCAACGACCTTCATGTCCTCCTTTACCACATTCATGAATCGTCTCTTTGGTCTTCCTCTAGGCCTTTTGCCTGGTAGTTCCAGCCTCAGCATCCTATTACCAATATACTCACTATCCCTCATCTGTACATGTCCAAACCATCTCAATCTAGCCTCTCTGACTTTGTCTCCAAAACGTCTTACATGTGCTGTCCCTCTGACGTGCTCATTCCTAATCCTATCCATCCTCGTTACTCCCAAAGAGAACCTCAACATTTTCATCTCTGCTACCTCCAACTCTGCCTCCTGTCTTTTCCCCAGGGCCACTGTTTCTAACCCATACAGCATCGTTGGCCTCAACACCGTCTTGTACACTTTTCCTTTCATTTTTGCCGATATCCTCCTATCACACATCACACCGGACACTTTTCTCCAACCATTCCAACCTGCCTGCACACGCTTCTTGACCTCTTTTCCACACTCTCCATTGCTCTGGATTGTTGAGCCTAAGTACTTAAAATCCTCCACCTTTCTTATCTCTGCTCCCTGTAATCTCACCGTTCCTCTTTGGTCCTCGTCATTCATGCACATGTATTCTGTCTTACTGAGGCTAATCTTCATTCCCCTCCTTTCCAGGGCATACCTCCACCTCTCTAGATTTTCCTGCACTTGTTCTCTGCTCTCACTACAGATCACAATGTCATCTGCAAACATCATAGTCCATGGGGAATCTTGTCTAACCTCGTCTGTCAGCCTGTCCATCACCATAGCAAACAAGAAGGGGCTGAGAGCTGACCCTTGATGCAGTCCCAGCTCCACCTTGAACTCTTCTGTCACACCGACAGCACACCTCACCACTGTCTTACATCTCTCATACATGTCCTGCACCACTCTAACATACTTCTCTGCCACTCCAGACTTCCTCATGCAATACCACAGTTCTTCTCTCGGCACCCTGTCATATGCTTTCTCCAGATCCACAAAGGCACAATGCAGCTCCGTCTGACCTTCTCTGTACTTCTCCATTAACATCCTCAAGGCAAACACTGCATCTGTGGTGCTCTTTCTTGGCATGGAACCAAACTGTTGTTCACAAATGCTGACTTCTGCCCTTAGTCTAGCTTCCACTATTCTTTCCCATAACGTCATCATATGGCTCATCAACTTTATCCCTCTGTAGTTGCCACAACTCTGCACGTCTCCCTTGTTCTTAAAAATGGGCACCAGCACACTTCTCCTCCATTCCTCTGGCATCGTCTCACTCTCTAAGACCTTGTTAAATGTTCTTGTCAGAAAATCTACTGATACCTCTCCTAAACACTTCCATACCTCCACCGGTATGTCATCAGGACCAACTGCCTTTCCATTCTTCATCCTCTTCAATGCCCTCCTCACTTCACCCTTACTAATCTTTGCTACTTCCTGGCCCTCAACAGTCACCTCTTCTACTCTTTTTTCTCTCTCATTTTCTTCATTCATCAGCTCTTCAAAGTACTCTTTCCATCTTCCCAGCACACTTCTGTCATCAGTCAATACATTTCCCTCTCTGTCCTTTATCAATCTAACTTGCTGCACGTCCTTCCCATCTCTATTTCTCTGCTGTGCCAACCTGTATAAATCATTTTCTCCCTCCTTACTTTCCAACCGAGCATACAAGTCATCAAACGCGCTCTGTTTGGCCTTTGACACTGCTACCTTTGCCTTACGCTGTGTCTCGCTGTACTCCTGTTTACTCTCTTCGGTTTTCTCAATGTCCCAGTTCTTCTTAGCTAATCTCTTCCTTTGTACACACTCCTGCACTTCCTCATTCCACCACCAAGTCTCCTTATCTACTTTCCTTCCAGATGACACACCAAGTATTCTCCTACCTGTCTCCCTGATCACATTCGCTGTAGTTGTCTAGTCATCTGGAAGCACTTTCTGACCACCCAAAGCCTGTTTCAACTCCTCCTTGAAGACAACCCGACACTCTTCCTTTTTCAACTTCCACCACTTTGTCTTCTGCTCTGCCTTTGCCTTCTTCACCTTCCTCACCATCAGCATCATCCTGCACACCACCATCCTATGCTGTTTGGCAACACTCTCACCCGCTACTACTTTGCAGTCAAAAAATTACATCGCCTGCACAAGATGTAGTCTACCTGTGTGCTCCTACCTCCACTTTTATAAGTCACCCTATGCTCCTCTCTCTTCTGGAAGAAAGTATTCACCACAGCCATTTCCATCCTTTTTGCAAAATCTACCAACATCTGTCCTTCTGCGTTCCTGTCCTGGATACCAAACCTACCCATCACTTCCTCGTCCCCTCTGTTTCCTGCACCAACATGTCCATTGAAGTCTGCCCCAATGACCACTCTTTCACCTCTGGGGGTACTCTGCATCACTTCATCTAACTCCCTCCAGAATCTCTCCTTCTCTTCTCGCTCACTTCCTGTCTGTGGGGCATAAGCACTAACAACATTGACCATCACACCTTTAATTTCTAACTTGAGACTCATCACTCTGTCTGACACTCTTTTCACTTCTAGAACATTCCTGGCAAACTCCTCCTTCAAGATGACTCCGACTCCATTTCTCTTCCCATCCACACCGTGATAAAACAGCTTAAACCCTGCTCCTATGCTTCTAGCCTTGCGACCTTTCCACCTGGTCTCCTCAACACACAGTATGTCCACCTTCCTCCTCTGCATCTCTGTCCTTTAAATAAAAATACAAAAAAAAAGCCATCAAATAAAACAATAACAGATGAATAAACCTCACGCATTTAAATCTATACATCTAGTTTAAATGCCACGTCATTGTGGCGCGAAGTGGAGAGCCAATCCTTGAAACTCTAATTTTATTGGATTATAACAACAGCCACAGACTGCACGTGTTGTTTTTGAGTAAAGAGGTAAATTTCCTCGTTTTTGATCGGATCATTTGCATGAAGCCAAGCACAGCTGGCAAGCAAACACAAATGGACAGACATGGGAAAACTTCAACCTGCAGAACAGCTGATTGCCAAAACTTGGGATGCACTTCCTGTCAAATACCAAACACTGCAGTGTGTGAGCCATGTCGTATTGACCATGTTTGGCTCCACATGTGCACGCGAGCAGTCCTTCTCACCTGAAAAACGTCAAGACCAACCTGTGGTCACGTTTAACAGATGGAAGCCTAAACGCCTGCGTGAAGCTGAACCTCAGCACGTATTAACCAGACTACAAAGCTATTAGCAAAAACATGCAGCACCTGAAGTCGCATTAATAGTAAGAAGTACTTTTCTTATTAATAAATAACTTCATAATAACAATGTTGTTTAAAATAAATTCAGTCATATTACACTCTAAAATTGTAAGAATTATTTTTCAATTTAGTTGTATTCTATGTATATATATATATATATATATATATATATATATATATATATATATATATATATATATATATATATTTATATTTATACAATAAAAATGAAAGGACAGGACAAAGACTCCATTAAGACTCCATACAGAGTAATCAATCAAAGTAACTTTGTAATCATTCTTCTATAATCACCTGAAGAGAGAGGTTGGTTTCACCACCCCTCGAAACAGATCTGTAGTGATAAACGGAGTTTCAATAGAAAGTCTTTGTCCTGTCCTTTCATTTTTATTGTTTGCTCTACCAAAAAGTATTGAGCACTCTCCTACGGAAGGATCTACTCAGAAAACCCTATATATATATATATATATATATATTAGTCCTTCTCAAAAAATTAGCATATTGTGATAAAGTTCATTATTTTCTGTCATGTACTGATAAAAATTAAACTTTCATATATTTTACATTCATTACACTCCAACTGAAATATTTCAGATCTTTTATTGTTTTAATACTGATGATTTTGGCATACAGCTCATGAAAACCCAAAATCCCTATCTCAAAAAATTAGCATATCATGAAAAGGTACTCTAAACGAGCGATTAACCTAATCATCTGAATCAACCAATTAACTCCAAACACCTGCAAAAGATTCTTGAGGCTTTTAAAAACTACCAGCCTGGTTCATTACTCAAAACCGCAATCATGGGTAAGACTGCCAACCTGACTGCTGTCCAGAAGGCCATCATTGACACCCTCAAGCAAGAGGGTAAGACACAGAAAGAAATCTCTGAGCGAATAGGCTGTTCCCAGAGCGCTGTATCAAGGCACCTCAGTGGGACGTCTGTGGGAAGGAAAAAGTGTGGCAGAAAACGCTGCACAACCAGAAGAGGTGACCGGACCCTGAGGAAGATTTCGGAGAAGGGCCGATTCCAGACCTTGGGGGACCTGTGGAAGCAGTGGACTGGGCTACAGGTGCCATATTCCCCAGGTCAAGCCACTTTTGAAAAAGAAACAGCGGCAGAAGCGCCTGACCTGGGCTACAGAGAAGCAGCACTGGACTGTTGCTCAGCGGTCCAAAGTACTTTTTTCGATTGAAAGCAAATTTTGCATGTCATTCGGAAATCAAGGTACCAGAGTCTGGAGGAAGACTGGGGAGAAGGAAATGCCAAAATGCCTGAAGTCCAGTGTCAAGTAGCCACAGTCAGTGATGGTCTGGGGTGCCATGTCAGCTGCTGGTGTTGGTCCAGTGTGTTTTATCAAGGGCAGGGTCAATGCAGTTAGCGATCAGGAGATTTTGGAGCACTTCATGCTTCCATCTGCTGGAAAGCTTTATGGAGATGAAGATTTCATTTTTCAGCACGACCTGGCACCTGCTCACAGTGCCACAACCACTGGTAAATGGTTTACTGACCAGGGTATTACTGTGCTCAATTGGCCTGCCAACTCTCTTGACCTGAACCCCATAGAGAATCTGGGGGATATTGAGAAGAGAAAGTTGAGAGACACCAGACCCAACACTGTGGATGAGCTTAAGGCCGCTATCGAAGCATCCTGGGCCTCCGTAACACCTCAGCAGTGCCACAGGCTGATTGTCTCCATGCCACGCCGCATTGAAGTCTTTATCTTAGAAAGCAAATGTTCATTAATGGCTTTAAAATTCTTCAACCAGTGGGAGGCCTGGATTGGCTGATCGAAGCGACCTGGGCGAGATGTTGAAGGGAGCAGGTCATTTCTGCAAAAGGATTCCCGACCAAGTATTGAGTGCATAACTGAACATAATTATTTGAAGGTTGACTTTTTTGTATTAAAACCACTTTTTTTTTTTATTGGTCGGATAAAATATGTAAATTTTTTTAGATAGGGATTTTGGGTTTTCATGAGCTGTATGCCAAAATCATCAGTATTAAAACAATAAAAGACCTGAAATATTTCAGTTGGTGTGCAATGAATCTAAAATAGATGAAAGTTTAATTTTTATTAGTACATTATAGAAAATAATTAACTTCATCACAATATGCTAATTTTTTGAGAAGGACTATATATATATATATATATATATATATATATATATATATATATATATCATCATCTTCCGCTTAGTCTAGGGTCAGGTCGCGGGGGCAGCAACCTTAGCAAAGAGGTCCAGACGTCCCTCTCCCGAGCCACTTCCTCCAACTCTCCCGGGGGGGACACCGAGGCGGTCCCAGACAAGCCGAGAGACATAGTCCCTCCAGCATGTTCTAGGTCGACCCCGGGGTCTCTTCCCGGTTGGACATGCCCGAAACACCACACCAGGGAGGCGTCCGGGGGGCATTCTGACCAGATGCCCGAGCCACCTCAACTGGCCCCTCTCAATGCGGAGGAGCAGCGGATCTACTCCGAGCTCTCCTCGGATGGCGGAGCTTCTCACCTTATCTCTAAGGGAGAACCCCGCCACCCGGCGAAGGAAGCTCATTTCAGCCGCTTGTATCTGTGATCTTGTTCTTTCGGTCATTACCCAAAGCTCGTGACCATAGGTGACGGTTGGAACGTAGATCGACTGGTAAATTGAGAGCTTTGCCTTGCGGCTCAGCTCCTTCTTCACCACGACGGACCGGTACAGGCATCACTTAACAGCAGAGGCTGCAGCGATCCGTCTGTCGATCTCTCGCTCCATCCTTCCCTCACTCGTAAACAAGACCCCAAGATACTTAAACTCCTCCACTTGGGGCAGGACCTCATTCCCGACCCGGAGGGTGCATTCCACCATTGTCCTACTGAGAACCATGGCCTCGGCCTTGGAGGTACTGATCTTCATCCTGGCTGCTTCGCACTCAGCTGCGAATCGCTCCAATGAGAGCTGGAGGGCCCGACTTGATGAAGCCAAAAGGACAACATCATCCGCAAAAATCAGAGACAATACCCGATGGCCACCAAACCAGAACCCCTCATCGCCTCGACTGCGCCTAGAAATTCTGTCCATAAAAATTATGAACAGAATTCGGTGACAAAGGACAGCCTTGGCGGACTCCAACTCCCACTGGAAACGAATCTGACCTGCTGTTACCAATACGGACCAAACTCTGGATCCGGTGATACAGCGACCGAATAGCTCATAGCAATGGATCCGGAATGCCGTACTCTCGAAGCACGCCCCACGAGATCTTTCGAGGGACACGGTCGAAAGCCTTCTCCAAATCCACAAAGGACATGTGGACAGATTGGGCAAACTCCCATGCCCCCTCCAGAATCCTGTGGAGCGTATAGAGTTGGTCAAGAGTGCTGCGGCCTGGACGAAAACCACATTGTTCCTCCTGAATCCGAGGTTCGACTATCGGTCGGATCTTCCTCTCTAGTACCCCTGCATAGACTTTCCCAGGTAGGCTGAGGAGTGTAATTCCCCGATAATTGGAACACACCCTCCGGTCCCCCTTCTTAAAAATTGGGACCACCACCCCAGTTTGCCAATCCAGAGGTACAGCCCCTGATGACCACGCGATGTTGCAGAGACGTGTCAACCAAGACAGTCCTACAACATCCAGAGCCCTGAGATATTCTGGGCGGATCTCGTCCAACCCCGGAGCTCGACCACCGAGGAGCTTTTTGACAACCTCAGTGACCTCCACTCCAGTGATGGGCGGACCCTCACCCGAACCCCCAGGGTCTTCCTCTTCCACGGAGGGCGTGTTGGTGGGATT